>VWZV01007736.1:6430-198568 GCA_013397155.1 Irena cyanogastra
AAAAAAGGAGGAGGAAATGAGCAGGTATCTCTTCTCTTAATTGCCTGAGTAGAAGACAGAAACTTGTCACACAAAGGGGTACTGATGGACCTTGCAGAAATGCTCACTGTGTCCTTTGGAGCTTTTTAGGAGTCCTTGGCAGGATGAAACAGGAAGGGGGAAAGCCAAAATACCAGATATATTTTTCCCCAGAAAACATGGTTCCTTTGGGTGATTTTTGCAGCTTTATTTTGTGGGACCACTCTCAAAAGGGATTTATGAAGAAACACATGCTAAGGAGTCCAGTCTGGAGCTGGGAACAGAAAAGGCACAGGAAATTGAAAAGCCAGTATAATTTGAGGGAGCCTTAGGCAGATGCTGTGAATTTGCCTTTCCATGGTTTTGCTTTGTAGAGAAGCCTTTATTAATTGTTCTCGTAATTTAATATTAATCAGAAGACCCTATTAACTCCAATGCTTTATAAAAGCTGTTTTCAATGGGGTTTATGTAAGAAATACTATGTTCTGTGTAGCATTAGGTACTGACTAACATTTTAAACTGAGATGCCTAAAACATTCAGGGAAATCTTAAAACAAACAATGACTATAGCAAACCTGAAGGATGTTAATATAAAGGTAAATGACCTGCAAAAAGCATCTTTCCAAACCATTGGGAAATCAGAATGTTTATTTATTATGGCAAATAGGTACTTGGCATTTGAATTTTTATTCTATGTGTTCCTAGCTCTTCTAGTCATTAGTGCCCCTGTGGGCTCAGATATTTCATTTCTGCTTAACTCAAGTGTGCACAAAACCTCAACTAGTTTTCCTGTATGGTATTTGTTGATGCTTTCTCAAAGTTGATATTAGTAAAATCTCACTGGTACAGCCACTGCTAATAGCCAAACTCCAAGAGTGGTGTCTTGCAGTTGCTATCCACTCTGCCTGCTCCAGTATCCCCAGATTTTATTCTGTTTGTCATCATGCCTGGACTGTTCTGTAATTTATTACAGGTTTAAAATGGAAAGGCAATGGGAAAATGGAAAGGCGAGGGGAAAAGTAGAAGGTCCAGGGCTGAGTGACAGGTTGTGTACTAGCCCAATAAACACAAAGGAGACCTGGCTGTAAATTATGCACTTTGCTGATAAAGATCAGTGATGTGCAGTTGAGTAATGTTATCTGTAACTAACATTCATCTTGGAGATGTGGGTAGCTCATGGAGGTGATTATGTTGAGAGAATGTCTGGAACCTGGTGCAAAGGGGTTTTCTTTTTGGTATTCAAGGGGACACGTTTTATGAAAGCTGTTTTACTGTATGTGAATAAATAAGACCCACACATGGAGAGGAAACTATGCAAACAGAGATCACAGAGAAGAACTCCATGCCCAGGGCTCACTGTTTAGAGCTCTGCTTTGCTCTTTTTCCATCATTAGCTGTGGAAAGTCAGGTGACAGGGCAGGAAGCCCTAAATTGTGGCTGCTCTTTATGTGTTCTATAAATCACATTCCTCATGAGTTCTGAAAGATCTGAGGTTAGAACTTTACTAGCAGTGTAACCATGAATCAAAATTCAGTGGAAGTCAGTGTAAAAGTTTGTACAGATTTCTATAAACCTTGGATCAAAGAAGTATACACATGTAATTTGCTCTATCCCCAATTTTGCAGTGTCCCAGCTCTGCAGTTTAACACACTAGGCTGTTTCACTATTTGAAAGCAATACTAAAACAAGAAAATATTTCCCATCTTGTCTGCTGCATTATTATCATGGATTATTAACACACATTCATTGTCAAAATAAAAATAACAAAACTGTGTTTTGGCAATAGTAGGAGTGACAAAACATAAATAAGAGAAGCAGAAAAATGCGCAACAAATTAATTTTCATTTATAACAATTTTTTATGAAGAAGCATCAGTACTGCTTGCAATTCATGGATTATAATTAAACATAGCATTAATATTCAGTGCAGTGTTTTAAAAAATAATTGTATTCAGAAGCTGGTGCATTAAGAAAAAGCACCAAACCATATGATGGTTCTGCTGTATTTCAAAAATATAAAATAAAGATGAAGGCATCTTATTTGTTGGGTGCAATCCATGAACCAAAATTGCCTCTGGATTTACAAATACATTGTTAAATATAACACTAATTGATTCAGTGTACTTTGTGATTAAAGGCCATCCTTGTAAATGTGACTTCTAGTTATCATTCTTCCCAGATGTTTCCTCGACAGATTCTCCATTTAAAATGATTAGAATCTAAATTATTGATGTTCTTTCTCATTTCAATTATTATTAGCATTTGTGCACTTCTTCTTTTTCTTTTCTTAATATTTGAAGTCAGTTCTAAGGATAATTTCTCCCTGAAAAATTCAGTGCCAAAACCAGGTGAAATTGAACTTCTCTCACAGAAGAGCTACTCTTCTTCAATGATCTAATTTGCAGTAGCTTATAACTTTTTCTTGTCTAAATTACCTTTGTGCTGTCAGTTTTAGTACTTGTGGGTTTTGCTCATATATAATTTGGGGACATAACTTTGAAGGAAATCTACTTCGCTAGTTCAGTTATCCGCTTATGACTGTAACATGTTTTACCCTACTCACTTTTGGGATGCTAGTGTGGATACACACACCTGCACACATCTATACACCCTGCTGGATGCCTACGTGCCCAAATACAAACATACACCTGCTCTCAGTGAAATGGAAATACTCAAATATGTTCATAATGGATGCAATCTACAGATGGGCCAAATCAAGGTGTTTAACTGCTGCTGATGCAATTTTGGTGCTCTCTTACTGAGATACAGCCCTGTGCTTGCTTCAGTAAGGAACACGTGACTTCCTGGAGTAGGAGAAAAAAAACCCCTGGGTGGATGTGAAAATAGCCCACTTTAAATGTTTTGGTCAATGTTTCTCAGCATGACTTAAATATACCCTTTCAAATTTTGTTCTGTCTTCCATACCCTGTCAAGGAATACAATGAGACCAAAATCTGCTTCCAGAGAGAGGGGCTTTAGAGAACCCCTGGAGAGCTGAAGGAGTGATTGTGGCCTGTGACCCTGTTGCTCATCAGCTGATGATAACACACCAGTTGACTGTACAAGAGATGGGGTTTATCTGCCAGATAATGGCATTTAATAAGCAGTCATTGCATCACACACACACATATACACTCACATATTTCTTTGGAAGAAACATACAGAATGGGGGAGGAAATGATTAATGTTCAAAGTGTAATCAGCTTTCTGGTTTTTTGGTGTTTTTTTTTGTTTTTTTTTTTGTTTTTTTTTTTTTTTTTAAGGGAGTTTGAAAGTCCTTTGCTACTGATAGACTATGGAATACAGCTTAAGCAGTCTCAACATTAGTGGAACAGACCAGAGCTCTGAGTGTGGTGACTTTAAAGAGAATCTGGGTGATAGAGGAGGAGGGAGATGAGGAAGGAGATAGGAAATTTGCAGTCACTTTCCCAAACCTTTTCAGAAGAATGCTCCTCTTTAGCATATATACTTGAAAAATATATGCTAAATATATGCTCTTGACTTTTGTGGGAGGCCTGACTGCCTCCATGACCTTATTTTTTTCCCCAAAAAATCCTAGAGAGCCCAGAAAATTAATTTGTCATGGCTCATAAGAACTACTGCTTATTGAAGTAGAACAAATGTCTCCAGCTATGATGGGAAAATGTAACAGGATCCCTCTAATCACAGCAGAAATGGAACTGGTACATCTAAGACAAAACATTAAATTAAATACCTTTCAAAGAGTGAATACAGGCTTCACTTCTGGGAATAGGGACTCCAGAAAAGATTTGCTTGGCAGTCAGGTTGAGATCTTAGAACAACACAGGAAGCAGAGGTGATTTAGATGGAAGACTGTGTAAACCGAGGGATGTGGAGTGGAAGCAGAGAGGCTTTATTACTGCTGTTTTGAACTATAGTGGGAAATGGTTTGTAGCACATTGCAGGTGGTTGCATGACTTGGAGTTCAAAGGCAGAAACAGCAGCTGTTAGAGAAGACAGCCAGCATGATCAAATAATTGGAAATTGTCCTGTGGAGTGAAACATGATGAGAAAAAAACCTATTTCATTTCTCAAAAAAGAAGCTTTAAGAAGGCACGATTGCAATCTAGCAGAAGGTGAAGTAACAGGAGCCAAAGTCTGGAAGCTGAAGTCCAACAAACTCAGAACACAAACAGGGTGCACATTTCATATTGTAATGATGAATAATCTTTGAGACAACTGAGCAATCACTGACAAGGACCCAAGATTCTAAAATCAAGACTAATTTTTTCTTTCCTCTTCTCCCTACCCTCCACCACCCCCAGGAATATAGGTTCAGGCTAAGCCAGAAGAAGATTCAGGTAAACTCTTTGAACAATTCTTTTTTCAAGATCAAGCCTGATGTTTTCAACTGTCTGGCAAATATTCTCTTCTACCCCGTCAATGTTTCTGCCTAAGCTGTTGGTTATAAACTGAACCTGTGGCAGGTATATTTTTTCTGTAGAGTTCTCAACATGTCTCTGATTGCTAGTACACTGCCAGGAAGGTCTCTCTCCCTCTCAGCTACGTTCCCAATTTTTCCACATTTCAAAATGTCTTTACTACTGCTCTGTGCTAGAAATTCCCTGTGTCTGGTGCATTAGCTCTGTGCAGACACTTGTGTGGTTTTATGCATGCACCACCAGCCTGGATCCTCTCTAAACCCTAGGAAGCAATTCCAGCAGGTCACCCTCAATTCTCTGACTCCACTGGAGCAGCTTTCTATCTCAGCAGAATTACATTGCAATAATAATTGACACAAAAATCAAACCACTCTATTAACCTCTATTTAAAAACTATTTTTGAAAGGACAATACATATCAAAGAAACGTAATTATCAGAAGTATAGTTACACCTTACTAAACTAACACAGGGTATTAGTGTAGTAAGGTATAACTAACAAGCTTAAGACAAGGAAGAACTCTAAAAAACATTGGTGTGGATGAATGTAAAGTATATGTGACCCACTGCTGTTTTCAAAGTAGCTCCTTCCCTAAAGTTCTGAATGTCCTCTGCTTCAAAATAAAAAAGCAAAATGCTGCACAGCATATGTTCTCCAGCCTCAGAGTGATACACAGGAGTCTGTTCTAAACACATTGGTCAGGTTCCTCCCACCTGTAACTTTAAGCACTTACTAATCCATATAGTCATGAGAGAGAGAGGAAAGATCATCTCGTGAGTGGTACTAAAGGCTAAAGTACCTGTGGCTGTACACAGAATTGGAAGTAACAATGCTTTCAGCCTTGTATCTTAAAGGTCTTAAATGAGGAAAGGAAAAGAAAAGAATTTGAATGTTAGTATTTCATAACACTCATTTAAGAGGATACAAAATATGGTCCCAGACCCATTTCTTAGCCTAATTTCTGTTCTTATCATCTTTCTCTTTTCTCTTTTTTCTTTTAATTCTATCATTTTATTTATGCCAACTACTTGATCCACATCTGCCTTCTGTGACATGTAAGAAATATCTTTCACCAGATAAACATGTACCAGCAATATTTTCATATTCTGTCAAAATCCCTCATTCTTATCTGCCCTCTTTGTCAACTGGGCAAGCTTCACTTTCCACAATAGTTTCTACATATGGACTAAATATTCTGATGTCAGTAATTAACTACCTGTGAAAAAATGTGAGAAGGATATCTATCAGTGGTGTATATCCATTTTGGACAGTCTCATCACTGGGCCAAACCCAGAGACATGCTGCTGCAAGTGAGGAGGAAACCCAGCTGTGAATGCAAGCGAAAGAAAAGATGATGTAGAAATGAAGTGATATTTCTACCCATGCTCTTTCAGTCATAATGCTGTCCTAACAGAAATTTTGCACTTAATGATCATTAATCATGTGTTGATTTCCATACAAACTATTTGAAGTGTAAATCTGATCTGTCACTGAATACCTTATGAGCTCTACTGCATAAACCACCCCTAAAAGCACATTCAGGTTATTTGAGCTTCTGTAGGATTTTTAAAGAAAATCTACACTGCTATCATCTCTACATACATTTGGGACTTCAGCAGTGTCTATGCTTGAATCAATTCTGCTCTAGTTTAAGAAGTAAAATAGGCTGCTGCTTTGAAAAATTACAGAGGCTTTGATAATGTCAGGGCAGCATTGCTATAAGAGTTTCCATCAGACACAGCTGATGCATTCTCCCCCACCGTCATCGGCATGAATTTTCAGTAAGGTTGCTGTGCCATAAACCTGAAGAGTAAAGCAAGGACACTTGTCATAACTGATTGACAGCAACAGTGGGAGGCATATATCACCATTGGTTGAGTGCTGCATATGCGTGATAATGGGTATGTTAAAAATTGATGTTTGTATTATTACAATGTAGCTAAAAGTCTGATAATGTAGCTTTAATACACACCCTTATGGTCTGAAAAGAATAAGACTGCTCCATGATTAAACATTGCTGAAGGAGTAAATTTCACAGAAGTTCACTTAAAGTCTAAAAGATTGATGAATATGCAGGTAGTCTGAAGGCTATTTTTTTCCTTTCGATGTTTTGGCTAGGAATCTAATTTTGAATCCCTGTCCAGGTGCTCTCGGTGGCTATCTCACACTTCTTTAATGTCAAATCAATCCAAAGAATTTCATTATTGTTTTTCCTGAGTCATGCGGATAAGCTCAGATCAGGCCTTGAGGCTTCGCTGGCCTTCCACACATCTCTTCTAGAGGCATTTCATCTATTTTTTTCTCAGCTTTTCTGCTGCAGGACATGTTTGCTCGTTCCAAAATCAAATCCTCAGGAAGGAGACTTGGGCTTTTCTCTCCTGGAATAGTATCTACGACCACATTTGCATAAGCAAGCTAAAAAGAATGGAAGCATAGGACAAAGTACTGTCCCTTGACTGTCCATGCTGTTGGATGTTTGGTAAAGCCATAGGAACAGTTTTGGGCTGGGTCAGAAAGTATGGCTGGAAGCCAAAAGCTGTATGTTTGCATGTGGTTTCCCAGGTATGGAAGGGAAAGAGCAGTGACTGCAATGCCCCTGAATTGTTGCTACACCATTTAGTCTCAGAGTCTGAAATCCCCTCATCACAGTTTCCAGCTCATTTATGCATACCCAGTGGCATGACACTGGAGAGCAGGATTTAAGAATACCGGTGGATGAAAAACTGAATATGGCCCAGCAATGCACTCTTACAGCCCAGAAAGCCAACTGCATCCCAGGCTGCATCAAATGAAGCATGGTCAGAAGGCTGAGGGAACTGATTTGACAACACGAAGCTGGGAGGAGTGGGTGGTCCACAAGAGTGTTGTGTTGCCCTTCAGAAAAACCTGGACAGGTTGGAGAGATGGGCAGAGAACTGCCCGAAATTAAAACAAATGCATGTGGAGGGTCCTGCACCTGGAGAGGATTAACCCCATGTACAGGCTGGGGACTGACCTGCTGGGAAGCAGCTCTGAGGAGAAGGACCTGGGGGTCCTGGTGGACAAAAAACTGTCCACGAGCCAGCAGTGTGTCCTCGTGCCCAAGAAGGCCAATGGTGTCCTGGGAAGCATTAGGAAGAGCATTGCCAATAAATCAAGGGAGATGATCCAGCCCCTTGGCTCAGCCCTTTGAGGTCACATCTGGAGTGCTGTGCCCAGTTCTGGGCTCCTCAGTGCAAGACAGAGATGGAGCTCCTGGAGCAGGTCCAGTGGAGGGTGTCAAAGATGATGACGGGATGGGAGTATCTCTCTTAGGAGGAAGGGTTGAGGGAACCAAGACTGTCCAGAGACAACTGAGAGGGGGCTTCATCAATGTCTATAAATATCTGAAGGAAGAGTGTCAAGAGGTCAAGAGGATGGAACCAGGCTCTTCTCAGTGGTGACAAGGAACTGAGCAAGAGGCAACAGGTAGAAACTGATGTACAGGAAGTTCCACCTGAACATGAAGAAGAACTTTGGTGTGCACTCTCTCTCACCACTGAAAGAGAGAGACTACCCAGAGAGACTGGAGGGTCTCCCTCACTGGAGATACTCAAGAAGCATCTGGATACAATTCTGTGCAATGTGCTCTAGGATAACACTGCTTGAGCAGGGAGGCTGGACCAGATGATCCACCATGGTCCCTTCCAATCTTACCCATTCTGTGATTCTCTCTCTCAACCTGGAATATGAGACTGTGTCCAGCTCTGGGGCTCTCAGCACAGAAAAGACATGGGCCATGAAGATGATTAGAGGGATGGAGCACCTGTCCTATGAAGACAAGCTGAATAAGTTGGGGTTGTTTTGCCTGGAGAAAAGAAGGTTCTGGGGAGACCTCAGAGCACTTTACAATACATAGAGGGGACCTACAAGAAAAAAGGGAAGTGACATTTTTGCAAGGACAACAATTTTAATTGAGAGAGGGTAGATTTAGATTAAATATATGGAACAAATTCTGTATTGTGAGGGTGGTGAGGCACTGGAACAGGTTGCTCAGGGAAGTTGTGTCTTCCCCATCCTTGGAATTTTTCAAGGACATGTTGGATGAGCCTCTGAGCAACCTGGTCTAGAGGGACATGTCTGTCTATGCAACAGAGCAGGAACCAGATGATCTTTAACGTCCTTTCCAACCAAAACCCTTCTATGATTCTACAGTTCTATGGTAATGTTAAAAATACAGTGGCATGGGTGGCTGGTTAAAGACAGCATTTCAGAAAGCACAATGATTGGCACAGTGTATATAACTATTTATGAGTCTGTACAATTTATTTTGTATGTGTTGTATATTACGTGTTTAGATTTTCATTTCAATTCACGTGTTCATGTTTTTGTTTAAAGTTTTCATGAAATAAGGAACTGAAACACCTAGAAGCATTTAATTCAAATAAAAACCTCTGAACTCTACCAAATTAAAATGACTTGATTCCATGAGTATGCTTTCAGACTATTTTCATTTTGGAGCAGAAGTCATATTTTTAGTGCCTTTTTTTATTAGGAATCTCATTTTCCTCATGGAATTGTCATCATTTTCAAGGAAACAGCATTTTCAGTTCCTGGCTAGCTGTGCACAATGAATTTATCAGCTCCTCTGGTTTGCAGAACTTGCTGTGTCATGAACTTGAATGAATGATAACTACTCCATTTGGACACATCTCCTATTCAGGATTTTTTTCAGAACAGCAATGGTCGTTAGTGTATTTGAACAGTGATGCAAGATGAAAGGAAAATCTAGACTTTTGGAAGAAAAGAGAGACTCTCAGGAACTCTTTGTCAAAACCCATTAGCATGACCTTTCCCCTGCCAAGACAATCCTGCTGTGAGAGGCTTTGAAAGTTGCCCATTAGTGCAGAGATTTGCTATCCCTTGTGCTGTTTGGGATAATAGCTGAAATAAAGACATATATTCGTCATGTGTACAGACACCATCTGGAATTTCCTTTAATATTCCATTGCAGGCCTTTTCTAGAATCTGTAGATTGAAAGCTTGTGTAAGACCAGAGACTGCCCAAGAAACAGAGATGACCATTTATCTTCTTGTTATAATAAAAAGGAAAATAAAATCTTGTTGGAAATCTGTTATCCAGCCAGTATGGTTTTTTCCAGCTGGAAGGGGAAAAGTTTGAAGGAGTAAAATAAACCAAAATTGTCTTTTGTAAATAGCAGAGATTGGGAACTAATTATGAATTAATATTCATAAATGAAATGACAGGCTTGGGATGCCAAGTTTCAATTCAACATGCAGCAATCAGAAAAAATACTCCCATAAGTCAGAGCAAACTCAAGTCCAACAACCCAAAATGCTACCTCCAGAAATGCATCCTGTAAATGTTCTGTTAAACAGGCTGTACCCATCAACATAAAAATTGGCACTCATTTAAAACTAGAAAAAGAATATAACAAAACCAAAAACCTTTCTTTTGAGGATTGCACCTTGAGTGAAAACGAGTGCACACCCTATTCTTTACAAGTGGTATCTCTAAGAACTTATAGAGATTGATAAGGGATGGTCCAGTGCACATAATTTTGAAGCAGAATGCTGATATTTTAGGGTAGAAGCCTTGGGTAGAAGCCCTGGTGCAGTCAAGGAAGTATTGACAAAATTTGGAAAGAATTCAACACGTCATGCTTTGCAAGTTTTCAGAAGTACGTGTATTCTAACAACCTCAGTGTCCTGTTCTGTCAAAATACCTGTGAACTTCCACCGTTTTCATTCTACTTAGCAGGCAGCAACAGGACAGGTTATTAAAACAGTTGGTAATAATGATTTCTAAGACTATTTATATTAATTTTTCTAGATCCAACTCTTCTCTGCCCCCACTTTCTGAGTGAGAGCTGCCTGATTCTCACTCATATTGAGTTCTTTTTTGCAGCACGCCATAACAAGGGGATGAAATATGGTTCTCTGAGGCCCAAGAAGAAAAGGATGAACTTATCACCTATGAAACAAAACTAGAAAGAGTAAAAAAGAAACAGTTGCTGAAGAGAAACATAGCCAGGTAGAATAGTGAATTGAGGAGTAAGAGCTCACACATCTATGATCATCACAGTTCCCCTTTCCATACACAGCTTCATAAACCTTACCTCTTCATAGGGGGCTCTTCAGATAAGATGCTTTAAAACAGTGGTGTCCCTACCTCTTTTACAGCACTCTGTAAATTAGCTTTTAGACTTATTTGTGTGGCCTGTGAAGGAATGACTGAGCTTGCAATAAGTAAAGGGGCATGGAAATGTGATTTACAAGGAGTCTACAAGCCCTCTGGTTTCTACATTGATTCCACAAGCAGAAAAAACATGTAATAAGTGGGAAAAGAGTATAACAAAACTTCACAGTGCCACCAACTCAGAGACAGATGACATAAGTTAGACAAGAAAGCCAAACTCTTCCATAAGCACATGAAGAAAAAAGTTACCAGCCACCTACTGAAGTCAAAGCTATTCCACCTGCACTAGAGTCATGTGTCACATTCACACCTGCCTGTCAGTGCTACAGGAGAAAGAGAGACACTAAAGGAGGCATAGGAGGACAGGAGATCTCTTTTCCTTGGATTGCGGACACTACTTGTGTGCTGAGAGATGTAACACATACCATTTTTGTCATCTGGACAGTGCACACACACATCCCTAAATGTGCTCCCAACGCAGCTGGTGAAAAAACCAGAAGGACATGCTGCTGAGGTGAAGGGGGAAAGTTTTGGGAAATCTAAACACCATTGAAGTCCAAGACATAATAGTTATGGATAAATGTCAAAGGACAAACAGAATGTGCTTCTTGTTACCAGGAGGTCACATCTTGCTATCCACCTCCTAGATTCCTCTATTTAATCACTCCTATAACTGCCTGTATTAATTTGTTGCTGATTTTGACTAATATTATGATTACAAAAGAAAATAAAATGGTAACATTTCCAAATCCACAGCATGTTGTACTGCTGCAGAAATGTTAGCGTTTCAGAACTCCCCAGAGTTATGCCAGTGCTGAAAACCCCACTATCTATTGTGTATTTTATAAATTCAAAAGCATACACTGGATGATGTATTTCTGTTTCAAAACAAAATGAAAAGGGGCAGAAATTTGAGAGGAGTTTGAGTTTGGCGGAGGAGACTGAGCGGCAAAAAAAGCCTGTGGAATCAATGATGAAGTTGAGTGTCTTAAACACTCATTTGCAGTCATTCATCTCTGGCAGAAGATGTGAGCTATTATTCTAGGTGTCAGGAGTAAACCACAATGCTGGGTCTGTATGCATCTTATGTGAGCAGAATGTTTGTGCTGGTGAGCACCTCCTTGCATCTGCACGAGTTCAGCTCCTAAACCATGTTGCTCAGGATGGATAAGGAATAAGATAAATTCTTTAGTGTTATTTGTATTTGAGTTGAAGAAATTTTATGGGTCTGGTTGGGTTGGCGCTTTTTTGGGGGTTTATTTTGGGGTTTTTTTTGGTTTTTTTGTAGTGTTTTGTTTGGTTTGTTGGGGCTTTTTTGTAGGTTTTTTTTTTTATTTGCTTGTTTGTTTGTTGGGGGATTTTGTTAGTTTTTTGGGGTTTAACTCCAGAGAGAGAGAGATTAACACCAGAGAGAGAGTTTTGGTGGACATGTACTTAATATTTTTCTTGTACATTTTTTAAAGAATAAATATGAATTATTTGTTTTGCTTCCATCAAAATCTACAACACACTACACCTTTTATTTTGGGAGCTCTGTTTTTGGTTTCTTTCTAAATGTAAACCTAGGTATCTTCCAAGAAAGTTGTCATAATGACGACAAAAGTTTCTAATGCCTCTAAGAGTTATTTTTCGTAACGAAAAAAATATCAGTGGTCAATTTTTGAACAGTTTTTCTGGAGTGAAGATCACTTATTATCACGTGAGGTGGTATCATTTTAGCAGTGAAACACATTGGTTCTGTTCTAGCCCTCTGTCACTGAACCAGATCATCATTCTTTTCTGTTTTCGTAGGGATAAAGCTGCTTTGTTGCTTCAGACAACTTTTTTTTATGAGCTTCAAATAAAGTGTTGATAAAAGAAAGGAAATTATTGTTAAGGACTCAAAATAAGCATTTAGACATTAGGACCTAAAATACTGATTCAACTATATACTTGACTCCTGCTCAAAACTCTGTATTCTCTTTCTTTCAGACATATTATGAATGGTTATGCTGCAAATAAATTATTGTTTATATTCTCTTACAAGTTGTTCACACATATACATATATATATATAAGAATCTGTCACTTTCCTGCTAGTTGGAATATCAGGAATCACTAGAAACAGCAGCCCTGTATGTCTCCATTACTGAGGCTGTAACAATGGATGGGAACTGGAGGGAGAATCCAGGTGATCCTGTTTCAGCCCTGCTGTTTCTCTCTGCTGACCCACATGGTAAGTGCATGTCTTCAAAGGAAGTAGGAAGAGAGAAATTTAAATATCTCTGTCATGCTTCGTGGAGATGCATTAAAATATTTCTGTTATGTGCATCATTCTACACGAGAAAGCTCAGCACTGATCAGAAGCTCTCTATCTGGTTAGCTACCATGTTTGCCTGCTATCATCACCTCTAAAATCTTTATTGTATGAACAAAAATGTACCAATGATCAATAAGAAAAATAATTATGTCTGTAGAAGACAAAGGCATTCATAGATCCATGGCAGTTGAAGCCAAACCAGTCATTACACCGTTTTCACATTTAATTATAACCATTTTATTTTCGGACATTCATTCTCACAAAACCATCTACATTTTCTCCATCCCAAAGCCAAATAATCTCCTTTCCAAGGGGACACAGAACTATCTGACTTAAAAAGACACTCAGGCATCTGACTGATGAGGTTGATTTAAGTAGTTAGAAAAAAAGGATTAATTCTGGAACTAGATTTTGATTATATGGCTGAAAATTAAAAATCCACATAAAAATCGACATGGGACAACTTTTATCTTTCTGATATAGAAATCATCATAGCATCAAGCTGCTCAAAGAGATCTTGGAATCAAAAATGGCAGGATGTTTTCCTCATGAAACTCAGTATAGGGAAAAATAACAGAAATACCTAGGGGATAATTATGCTTTTCATAGTCACCTTCAGGACATGTTATAACTCGTGTTGAGATTTGCTTCCAGATGGGTTTATACACACTTTGAAGCAGATCCTTGTCTGGTGTAAAGAGTTCAAGCTCTATTGACTTTGATAGCAGTACAGCAGCCCACAATAGCTGGAGACATGTATGTGAGTAGCCATGAGCTTACCTTTTTACATGTGTACAGATATGAAGAGTTTTATTCAATCCTTAATGTAAAAGGATTTTCCTGTGGAGCAGAGGGCTAGTGACACATCAAGCAATGATAGGATACCCAGTATTTAGACTTCAGAATATATCTTCTACAAGTTTTTATCAAATAAAAGGAGTAATGTATTCAACAGTGTTTTAATGAAAAAATTTCTTATGCTGCAAAATCAAGGGAAAACAAATTATGGTAGCTTTGAGAAGGTACCCACTTTTTATTGAGGACTGTCTCTTTGTAGCTATAGGTATAAAGCATTTATCATTTGTTATCTCAGTCACTCTGCCAGCAATCCTTGCTTTAGAAATGTATTTCATCACAGAACTGTCCAGCTAAATGGATGGCATTTCTCAATGCTAAATTTATGGCTCAATTAAAATCAATCTTATCAGCTTCCTTGTGTGTATACAATTAATAAAAATAAAATGGAAACCTATCATTTCTCACGTCATGGTTTTCAAAACAGGAAAATTTTAAATCAATGCTCTCTTTACAGGTAATGGAATTTAGCATATGTCTGTAGGCTGTGCTACTTTCACCTGAGCTGATGAAATGCAGGCATTGCTTTTCTTTCCTGCAAATGAGTCATTTATTCTTGTTTTGTAGGCTTAGGGCTGACATCCACACAAAAGACTGCAAAAATTAAAGATTTAGGAGTGTTGTTATTGGGAGATTGTTTGTTTTACCCTCCAAAACATGCTCATGAAGGCTTTTCAAAACCTACAGAACTCTGCTTGTTGTCACTGTGCTTTATATGAGGCAAAGAAATTATCAAGACAGGACATGGACCAAGCAAAAAGCAGAGTCCCTTCTCTGTCTCAGTGTCGAAGCATGGTGGGGTCCAGCCATTGCCACATTACCAAATGGACCACAGACTGCACATTCTCAGGATTCAGGACTCAAAAAACACTTTTAAAGTATTTTCTTTCTTGTGTGGAAAAAAATACCATTACACCATGTAGGTTACTGGAACACGGATTTTGTAAGTGTTTTAATTGAGGTTTAGGGAAAAACCATCACAAGTTTTATGACCTCAATGCTCCAGTTAATGACTCAGTGGCCTTTAGTCCTTTTATTTTTATACAGATCTATGTCAGGGAAACAATATGAAATTGTGAATAAATCCTGTCAACACATTTAGCTGCATTAAAAAAATCTTTATATGCAAGGGTTTTAAAGGATCTGCAGAGGACATTGTTATGTCTGATCATTCTGTGGACCAGCAAATATCTGAGCTGCATAGCAAAACATTCTCTTTTTCCTTTGCTTTCTTGCTTTCTTTTTTTTCCTTCTCCTTTATTTTTTTTTTTTTTTTAATGAACAATGGTGTGTCAGTTTATCTTGGCAGCATTCCATGTTATTCAGTAATAGATGCCACCTCAACACTTCGCCACAAGCTCATCTCCAGATATGGTTGCTTCTAATCTATACAGTTCCACAGAGCTGACAACAGTAGGAGGAACTATTTATAATTACATTGATAAACATTTTTACCGTTCAGCCAACTGATTTCGTATTTGCGCCTGCTGCTATGTTTAATGTGGTTTTCTCAATGAAATGTTAATATGCTTCAGTAAAACACTGACACTCATAAGCCATCGATGAGGTCATCCAACACGCAGTCCAACATTCAGCATGTATGCCAGAGCAGAATAACTTAATTAAATCCTTCCTCTGAGGATTAAGAGGGCTGTTCTGACAGGCTTTTACAAGCCTGGGCATGCTTGCATGGTGCAGAGGAGAGTGGTGCAGAGACGAGGAGGCAGCAGAGCAGCTCGAGGCAGCACTGGTACAGTGCAATGCCTCCGACTGAGCTTGCTGGGAGGCAGCCAGGATCTGCAGGCTGCACCACTCCAGGCTGTGCCCAAGGACTGGCTCAGGGTGACCCTTGAATCTGAGCTGGGCACAGTGGGGGTTGGAGGTGTGCCACTGTGGCAGAAGCCCCAGGACGACAATGCCAGAGGCAGGGAGACCAGCAAAGACACTGCAGCCACAGGTGACCATGCTGCAGCTGGGATACCCCAAAACAAAGAGCAGCAGAGGAAAAACAGCAAGAAGCAAATATCACCAGACAAAAGACTCCCAAAGCACATGGAGTAACAGACAGAAATCATCATGCCCACAAACACAAACCTCCTGTGCCTCACAGGCAGAGCTGAGGCAAAGTGAATACAACCTGTAGAGAAAATAGGGGAATTTGAGGAGGTAGAATGAGAAGTGCTCTAAATGTCTGTGTTCATTTTTTTGTTTCTTGTCTCAGTACCTGAATGAATGATCAGAAGTTTGTGTTGTCAATATATTAAATTACTAAAACAAAAAGATTCAACCATAACAGCTGATAGCTGCTCACTTTTCTCACTACTTAACTCAGATTGTATGATTGTACTGGGTTTACATGGCCACGTTTTGGCACCAGGGGGAACTATAGGGGTGGCTTCCGTGAGAAGCTGCCAGAAGCTTCTTTCATGTCCGACAGAGCAAATGCCAGCTGGCTCACAGATGGATCCACCGCTGGCCAAGGCCAAGCTCATCAATGACAGTGTTGGCACCTCTGGGACAACAAATTTAACAAGTGGGAAAGTTGCTGTGCAGCAGCGGCAGCAGCCAGAGAGAGGAATGAGAATATGTGAAAGCAGCAGCCTCGCAGACACCAACATCAGCCAGGAAGGAAGGAAGGGGAGGAGGTGCTCCAAGCACCAGAGCAGAGATTCTCCTGCAGCCCATGGAGACCCAGGGTGGAGCAGAGATCCACAGACAGCCCATGGAGGCCCGTGGTAGAGCAGAGATCCACAGACAGCCTGTGGAGGCCCATGGTGGAGCAGAGATCCACAGACAGCCTATGGAGGCCCATGGTGGAGCAGAGATCCACAGACAGCCTATGGAGGCCCGTGGTGGAGCAGAGATCCACAGACAGCCCATGGAGGCCCATGGTGGAGCAGAGATCCACATACAGCCCATGGAGGCCCATGGTGGAGCAGAGATCCACAGACAGCCCATGGAGGGCCCTGTGCTGGAGCTGGCGGCTGCCTGAGGGCAGCTGTGATCCTGTGGGAAGCTCACACGGGAGCAGGCCTCTGGCAGGACCTGTGGATCCCTGGAGAGAGGAGCCCACGCTGCAGTCTCTGTGGGGGACTCACACTGGGGCAGGCTGCTCCTGAAAAGCTTCACCCCTCGGAAAGGGACCCACTCTGGAGCAATTTGTGAAGAACTGCAGCTGCTGGGAAGGGCTCACGTTGGAGGTCAGCCTCCCATGGAAGGGACCCTACACTGGAGCAGAAGAGTCCTCCCTCTGAGGAGGAAGGAGAGGCAGAGATAATGTGATAAAATGACTGCAGCCTCCATTCCCTGTCCCTCTGTAGCTGTTGGCAGAAGGAGATAGAGAATTTGGAATAAAAATAAGCCTGTAAAGAAGGAAGAGGTGAAGGGATGATGTTTTTAAGATCTGGCTTTACTTCTCGTTATACTACTCTGATGTGATTGGTAATTAATTAAAATAGATTCCACACATGAAGTCTGTTTTCCATTATGGTAACTGTTGAGTGATCTCTCCCTGCCTTTATCCTGATCCAAAAGCCTTTTGTTGTGTTTTCTTTCCCTTGTCCTGCTGACGAGGGGAGGAACAAAGCAGCTTCAGTGAGCATCTGGGCCAACCAGGTCAACCGCTGACAATGATCAAAATATTCTTTTATTTCTCTAACATATTCAAAAACCTCTTCCTCTTGTACCCTCCATTTAGTCATGGTCTGATGTCTCTTACTCGTACCATGAAGCTTTATGCATCTTTCCCATAACCTTTCATCCTTTCCCAGCACCTATTGGAGCCTTTCCTCTCACCACCAGGTTACTACTGGGGCCCAGACACCTATTTTGGCTGTTCAGCATCAGCCAGGCTTCTCAGCTTCTCTCTCCAGCATACTGACTCTCACCGTGGGCCTGAGCTCATTCAGTCTTTTTGTTTCTTTCACCTACCATGACCATCCTTTGGCTTCAAACATCTCCTCAGTCATACATTAGTCTGGCAGTAGGGAAAAACCTTGGCACAGGTAAAGGCATATATAGATAAACTGGTTGATGAGTGGATTGGAGGCAGCCCCTCAAATGCCCCTCAAGCCTTGATGTGGGCTGTGGTAAGAGACTCAAAATGGGTGAGTTCATTAACATCTGAGTGCAATGACAGATGAGAAGGGCTCTGAAGCAGCCAAGTGTAGGTTGATTTCAGTATGACTCAGTATGACGTTCAACACACGTAGAAACAAACACAGAATCATTGCTGGAGAAAGTTTCTGTCCAACAAGGAGGAACTGAAAAATGAAAATGATTGGTATCATTGGTAAATGATTGGTATATGATTGGAATACTTTGATGTATTTCCAAGTAGTTATATATATATATATATGTATGACAGATGGGTAAAGAAAAAGAGCTGGCCAGTTCTGGGAAGCAGAGGTGCTATAAAAACTTTTAGATTTTATAATCTAATCAGAGGAATATGATTTTTTGGTAGTTTGATGACCCTGAACACCCTGCTAAGGAAGTAGCTCATGTAAAACACATTAAACAGAGAAAGAAGAGAGATGAAAGGATTAATGCTGTTCTTCCACGTGTAAACAGAAGAATATTAATCAAGAATGGAAAGGTCACATTGCCTCTCTAAGTACACTGAAGGGATTGCCTGTTCTGAAACTTAATAAATCTCTAAATGTATAAACCTGAACGTTTTTCCTTCTCTAGTCATGTTACAGAAAATCTACATAGACTGCATATTGCTGTTCCTCTAGGTCCCATCAATCCTTCCTTTTCACTGCATCAGTCTTATCAGTCCTCATGCTCACCCCTGGTAATGAGCATGCAGAGCTACGTCTGATCTCTGTGCATTGAAGTGAAAGAAAAATCAGACTCGTGCTTAGATCGGCAGTTAAGACGGTCATTTATTTCTCGTGTTTATTTATTTGAAATTATGTGATAATAGATTTTAAGATGACAACAAAGCCAATCTGATCTATATCACAATAGAGATCAAGGCTTATAATTTCCACTATTGGCAGTATTAAGAGCTTACAAGAGGACTAATTTGTTTAATTCAGTGCCAATAAGGACAATTTCTTTTCACTTCCTGTTATCAAATTTTGCAGAATCATATCATTCATCAAGCTGTCTTCGTAGGGATCATTCTTTATTGTGGTGTCAAGGGATACTTGGAGACAAAATAGCAGATCTTGACAGCTGATTTGTGTATAAAGCAGCATGTATTGCATTTTTTTGTTCAAAATCCCAAATGATGTCTTGGTACTTGCATGTTAGTACAAAGAGGGTCCTGTTCTCAATTCCACCTAAACAGATATGAGTGTGCAGGCTTATTATCTGTTCTCAGGTTGGTCCTCAGCTTCTGGGAGCATACTTGACAAATGAGTACATTTTCCCAGGAAAAAAGTCTCTCTTCTCAGGGAGTAATACTTTTCTTAATTTTGATCTCACCTTGGGTAAAATATGCTGATAAAATTAATTTTATTCACGATATCCTGCATTATAGTGTTACCCATTCTTTGGGGGAAATTTAAAAAAAACTAAACTTCTCCAGTGTCTCAAATTTCTACTAAGATCACTCTAGGCACCTGTGCCACTCAAGGAATATAAGTGGTCTGTATTTATCTTCATTAGGAGTGGAGCCCATTAATTTACCTATCCATAAACATATGTAAAAAATGGAAAAGCCACTCTTCCAAATGAAGCTAACATTGTGCTTCAAGTCAGAGATAAAGCATCTGAAATAGTTTTCCAAGTCCCACTTCTCTAAGAGTGGAGTTATCACTAGAATAAGACATTGATCTTTATAATATCAGCTGTGCTAGCATTCTAAGTGTTGGCATGAAATGGAGACCTAGAAGCATCTCAAGATAAAAAAGAACCACAGATTCTTACACTGACAGAAGAAGTAAAGACAAGCCAAAGGGAGCAGAGACAAAATCCCTTGCAGTTCTACGGGGGAATTTAATCTCGATGGGAGTGATGTAGATAGCCATGGTAAGACCATGAAGATTTAGAACAGTACTTCAAAGACTCAGCTCTCTTTGTATCTTTGTGAAAACCTCCAAGTAAATGCTAAGTCTTTGAAGGAGACCTGCATTCTACCTTTGTGCTTCAACTGCCATCATAATTCCCAATCACAAAACATTTTTAGCAAAGCTGCTATGTGCAAATGCATGTTCGTAAACAAGAACCAGCTCTGGTCACTAGTCACGTATCAAGGAAATAATGCAAGTTCCTTTGTAATTCTCGACATCTGACTAAGACTGACATTGAGAAATGCTTTTTTAAATGTCACCTCCTAATTTCTCAGTCTCCTAAAGTAGCGCTCCATAGCAATAGTTTAATGTACTTTAGCATTTTGTAAGTAATCCTGCTGTTTTAACAACAACACCAACACATACAAAATTAAATCCCTGCCTCAGACTCTAAATGATTGCTGTTACAGATAAAAAAACCCAAAAGATGCATCTTGTCATCATTGTCTTTGGGACAAGGAGAGTAGTGGTTAAGGATTCCATATATCAAATTATAAACCCAGTTCAAGAGTATCCTTATTTCTGTAGGTAAACAAAACCCATTGTTGGTTTATTCTAGTGATAACTAAGAATAGTCTACCATGTATTTCTAAGACTTATAGTGATTAAAACTGTCACTCCTAATAGGGAGATGAAAAAGTATGCTAAATTAGGAGAAAATAAAAATTTAAGTGTGTCCTCACATCAGGAGTGTGCAATATTTATTCAGGTATGAACTGTAATGTCTCTCCCTCACAGATTCACCACACAGAATAAAGCTAATTACTGAAAATTCATTGTCTTCCTTTAATTGCTTAGTTGTTGCTAGCACACTTAATCAAATACTTGTTTCTTTCTTTTTCTTTCTTTCTTTCTGTCTTTCTTTTCTTTGTTTTTCTTTCTTTCTTTTTCTTTTCTTTCTTTTTCTTNTTCTTTCTTTCTTTCTTTCTTTCTTTCTTTCTTTCTTTCTTTCTTTCTTTCTTTTCTTTTTCTTTCTTTCTTTTTCTTTTCTTTCTTTTCTTTCTTTTTCTTTTTTTCCTGCTTTCTTGCTTTTTTTTTTGTTTATTTTGACTCTCTGAGGAGCTAATTAATCCACTGTCATCAAGCAGGCCAAATTGTTCCAAAACTGATTGTTCCAAAACTTAGGTATGGGAATGGCAAAGGCAACAGGTTTGAACATTAATATGGCAGCTCCAGCAAATATTTGCCAGTGAATTTCTAAAGTTCATGCATGGCTGCATGAATATATGTTTATGGCTGCTTCTATACTAACTGTAGTGGTGAATATATCTGCATTTTAATGAAGATAAACATTTTCACAGGCAGCTAATCTCACCTAGGTAAATAAAATAAATTACCCACAAAAACTACTATGGAACACTGGATTGCTCTGTGCTGCATTTCTTGGTCTGTGTAGTCTCGTGCTTGTATTTTGTTCTGACAGTTAAGAAAATACATGGTTTAATGGATAATAGCTTGTACTTTCAAAATGAAATTTAAAAAAAGAAGGAGTGAAACAAAAAGATGTAATTTCTATCAGAGGTTGCAACATCAAAGCATTTTTTATGTATACAAGATGCAAAGTACCTGCCTTTTGAAGGTCTTGGTAATTGCATGTCTCCAGTCTCACAAGATTTCTATTGTTTATCAGCTCTTCTCAAGTAAATTTACCTTATATAACGACTTCTCTTGTTACTTTTACTTTCCCACATGCTATTTTGAATCATTTCCTGTTCTCTCCTCCATGACTTTTTTCTCCCTGATCCACAATTTCTAGTTTCATCTGCCCTCCTTCTTTCATGCTCATAGCTCACATAGCTGCATAGCTCTTTCTCTTCACCCTGTCATCAACTACTTGCTATTTTCTTCTCTGAACTCTTTTTATGCCCCTTTTTCACATTAGTATAATCATGTATTTTCCCTTTTACATCCTTTTCTGGAAGTACTGATCTCCTCTGATTTTACTGGGCTCTGGGAGCATACAATTTGTCTATAGCCAAAGCAACCAACACCAATACATGCTTCCTCTCCGAGAGTAGTTGCAGTGACATCCCAGGGATGGTCTTCCATCACCTATGGAAATACAATTTATTCTACTGAACTCATTTAGGCATCCTTTTAAAGGCCTGAAAACACAACACAGTCCTTTTGGATCAGTATGTTTGCCAGGAACATTTCTCAGTGAAATTTCTTTCAATACAATTATGTCCTGGCTGAATGTCCTCCTTAAATTCTGGCCAGCAAAAATCCTATCAGACAAGAGCTCTCCACAAGTTAAACCTGCAGTAGGACCTTGGGTGAGATTCTAAGGAGAGGTCAATAGCTTTCAGCTGGAAAGCTTGAGTTTAGACATTCATTGGCAGTCTCTCCTCTTTGGGTATGGGAGAAGAAAAAAAAACAAAAACAAAGCAACAACAATAAACAAACAAAAAACCCCGAAGAAAGAAAGAGAGGCAGAGAGAATGACCTGTAAAATATTTAAATCTCCACCTCATAAGATTCAGCTAATCTTGTCTAGGGCATGAATGTACTTAGGAGAGATACACTCCCTGGTAGGCCCTTCATCCAGTAATTGTACTTTCCCTGACATTTTATGAGTACTTTTTTTTTCCAGAGTAGGTCAGAACACAATAGAAAATGCAGGAAAGTTGTCTGTTAGAAACTGAAGCATTTGTGCACAGTAGAATTAATTTTTCAATGCCTTATTAGTGATCTAGTGGTGCTAGTTAAGGCTACTAAGGCCATGTTCAGTTGAAACTGGCCCTTGGAAATGAGGATTTGATAGGACTTAAACTTTCAGTTCAAATGATCTTGATTGTATCAAGTCAAAAGATAACTCCTCACTTTGACCCTGCCCTTCTCTAGGAAATGCCAATTTACATGGCTCTACTGTCATCTGTCTACACAAGCTGATTGCTTGCATGTCAAAAACCCCTGGAAATTTGTGTTAGAGTGCTGCCAAAGGTCTGACTTGATCTCTACACACAAGTAAACCTCTGAATGGTGCTGTATTACCTTACCTGGCTGAAAGAGGTATAAGGCAGTAATTGCAAGTTAAGCTATGAATTTTGAGAGACTTGAAATTCTGAAGAGAAAAGAATGACTTAAGAAAGAAAATGCAGGTTTAACTCTGAATTTTCCCAGTTTATGTGAGGAAATCAAACCCATTCTTATTTTAATTCCTTGGGGTGTGCTATTTTCTTGATCTTTCAGATCTCCCTCCTTTAAGTTTTCTATTGTACTTACAAGCATACAAAACCCATTGTTATTATATAGGATTATGGTTAACTCTGGGATCTATTGACTCTACAACATGTTATTGGTGAACCTATTTAGACATACCATCATTTTCACGTTGTTCTGTAGAATTCATACAGAATCTATCCCTGCAATGGTCTTACAAAAAATTGTTGGCATTATGGATCAGGCATGTTCACATGCTACCACAAGCCAAATTTTTCCAACATGCAGAGTACCCATGCTTCAAAGAAGTCCATAGGTGCTGCAAGGCCTCACCAGCTTTGCAAACCATCAGTGTATTGAAAAGCATTAAGTTCAAAATAAACACCTACATACTTGAAAACTAAAATCTGAGATTTAGTCTCTGATGGCATGAAATAACACGACACAAGCAAAGAGCTATTGTCGCCTATTACTTCCAACTCTTCACACTCCTGCATTAGGGGCATTCAATGAAGTCAATGGCAAAAGAGCTCGAAAGAAGCAAAAAGTTCTTTAAATAGGAGCGGTTAATCTGGGACTTGTCTTAAAAGAGTTTTTTTCAGAGTCCAAAAGTTTGCATGGTTTCAAGGGGTAAATATACCAGGAGCAGAAATCCATTGAGGGATGTGGTCAAACAGAAAGTGTGACTCACTCCAGGAGTCCTTCAGCCTCAAGTGTCTGTCTGGGGAGTGCCTGTGCAAAGCACTGTGTGTGCTTGCCTTGCTTCTCTACTTCGTGTTGGGCTCTGGACATACCCAGAGGCAGGACACTGAGCTGCAATTAACTTCATAGTCTGTATTTAAAAAATATTTTACAATTATTTTTGTTAGTTTGTTGCTAATTCTTTCCACTCCACTCCCCTCCCCTCTCTTCTCTTTTCACTTCAATCATGTCTACACTTTTTTGCTTCTTTCTTTCTTTTTTTGACAGGTGGTGTTGTTTGTTTATTTGTTTTGGTTTTTAATTCTTACATTTACCTTAGAGCTACCAGCATATGCTACAAATAAATTAGTGTTTTAAATTACAGAATAAATCCTGCTGGCACTTTTTTTCCTGGAAGTGGCCATCTAATAAGGCCAAGGAAACCTGTGTGAATCCAAAATAATTTTTTCTTCAGTGGGAGTGATGTGTGACTAGAGACCAATGTACTCTGCTTTTTAAGATACTTCAAAACAAATCTCTTAACTGAAGTTCAGGGAGAGTAACAAGCACAAAAGACTGAATCTGACAATCATTCCTTAATTTCTGATCAAGCAGTCAAAGATATATAAAATTCAGAGACAGCATTTCGTTGAGGACAAAGGCATTGAGCTCCTCAGTGATGTCCCAAGGATTTGGCCCACGCATTTCACACCGAAACGCTGGCACACCTTTACTGTTGCAGGGCACAACATGTTGCTATAATTGTTCTTTGCTCATATTCAGGACTTGAGATACTGCTTGGACGACTGCTCCCACGTAACAAAGCCGGCAAGCTTTCCGCTTTGAACACAACATGGTCGCAATCATAAAATTATATTTCTCATCTGAGAGAGAAAAAAATCTCATGAAGTCCAGGGCCTCATTTGTCCCTTCTGCAGGAATGAAACACAAGGAAAAACACTTAGTTGCATGGCACCAAGTGGTTTGTGCTGCTATTCATGAGGAGCAGCAAAACTGGATGTTTTCTTTAATCCTAAACATGTTATTAGGTTACAGTGACTGTGGAGTCAAAACAATTTGGGGCATTATCATTGTAAATGTTTTTGTTCACTCTCGTTTACCATATTCAGAAAATTCACACAAAATCTCTGGAGTTCTATTCCAAGAGCATTTTGTAGTACATTAATAATATATAGTCATCTTGACAGTGTTGTTGGCCGTTCCAGACAGAAATAAAAAATAAGCTCAGAAAAAAATCAAAACCAAATTTGCGTTAAAAAAAAGTGTGCTGAGTTGAATAACAGTTTTGCATTTACTTTTTCAATTATTAAAGTAATGTATTCAACTTGAAACATCTCTTTTTGGTTGCAATAATTTTGAAATATGGGTACTTCCCTTCCTCCTCTCTAAAAGAGAGAAGAGAAAGGGAAATTCAAATTGAAAATCTTGATTGAAAAATTGAATCATTTCGCTTGGAAAATGTCACAACAGAACATATATCTTTTCTCTTATTTTCTTTCTGTGGAAAAGAGCATATCAATTAAAAGGAAATGAATTGATTAAAACTTTCAGAAAAAACTAATCTGCCTTTCTGTCGCTAAAAAAATTTTAACTGTCAANTTTAATTCTTACATTTACCTTAGAGCTACCAGCATATGCTACAAATAAATTAGTGTTTTAAATTACAGAATAAATCCTGCTGGCACTTTTTTTCCTGGAAGTGGCCATCTAATAAGGCCAAGGAAACCTGTGTGAATCCAAAATAATTTTTTCTTCAGTGGGAGTGATGTGTGACTAGAGACCAATGTACTCTGCTTTTTAAGATACTTCAAAACAAATCTCTTAACTGAAGTTCAGGGAGAGTAACAAGCACAAAAGACTGAATCTGACAATCATTCCTTAATTTCTGATCAAGCAGTCAAAGATATATAAAATTCAGAGACAGCATTTCGTTGAGGACAAAGGCATTGAGCTCCTCAGTGATGTCCCAAGGATTTGGCCCACGCATTTCACACCGAAACGCTGGCACACCTTTACTGTTGCAGGGCACAACATGTTGCTATAATTGTTCTTTGCTCATATTCAGGACTTGAGATACTGCTTGGACGACTGCTCCCACGTAACAAAGCCGGCAAGCTTTCCGCTTTGAACACAACATGGTCGCAATCATAAAATTATATTTCTCATCTGAGAGAGAAAAAAATCTCATGAAGTCCAGGGCCTCATTTGTCCCTTCTGCAGGAATGAAACACAAGGAAAAACACTTAGTTGCATGGCACCAAGTGGTTTGTGCTGCTATTCATGAGGAGCAGCAAAACTGGATGTTTTCTTTAATCCTAAACATGTTATTAGGTTACAGTGACTGTGGAGTCAAAACAATTTGGGGCATTATCATTGTAAATGTTTTTGTTCACTCTCGTTTACCATATTCAGAAAATTCACACAAAATCTCTGGAGTTCTATTCCAAGAGCATTTTGTAGTACATTAATAATATATAGTCATCTTGACAGTGTTGTTGGCCGTTCCAGACAGAAATAAAAAATAAGCTCAGAAAAAAATCAAAACCAAATTTGCGTTAAAAAAAAGTGTGCTGAGTTGAATAACAGTTTTGCATTTACTTTTTCAATTATTAAAGTAATGTATTCAACTTGAAACATCTCTTTTTGGTTGCAATAATTTTGAAATATGGGTACTTCCCTTCCTCCTCTCTAAAAGAGAGAAGAGAAAGGGAAATTCAAATTGAAAATCTTGATTGAAAAATTGAATCATTTCGCTTGGAAAATGTCACAACAGAACATATATCTTTTCTCTTATTTTCTTTCTGTGGAAAAGAGCATATCAATTAAAAGGAAATGAATTGATTAAAACTTTCAGAAAAAACTAATCTGCCTTTCTGTCGCTAAAAAAATTTTAACTGTCAAATGCCACACAGCTTTACCATATGAAACTTCTCTTCTTGCTTCCAATGCCACACTTTTCTATGCAACACCCAGAACATCAGGGTGGTTCTTCGTTTGGCGCGAGGTGAGCCTCCTTTATGGGGGCTCTTCCCAGGCCGGTGCTGGCCAGGGCGGTGGCTGCTCTAAGGATGCAGCAGCTCCCCTTCCCCCCAGCTCACCGTTCACCTGAGCTCGGATGGAGTAATTTGTGCAGCACCAGATACAGGAGGACTCCTTGGAAGATGTTTTTCCAGCGAGATTTATTGTAGGCAGGTCTGAGGGGTCTTAGCAGGGGGGGAAGGGGGTTAGGAACACGCAGGAGGAGCTCTCTGCTGAAGGGGCATCTTGGGCAAGAAGCAGGTCACTGGAGGCGGGTCAGGGTTAT
Source organism: Irena cyanogastra (assembly GCA_013397155.1). Classification (NCBI taxonomy): domain Eukaryota; kingdom Metazoa; phylum Chordata; class Aves; order Passeriformes; family Irenidae; genus Irena; species Irena cyanogastra. Next base: position 33,372 of record VWZV01007736.1, read on the forward strand.
ATTCAGGGAGAAGGTGGGAGGAAAGGATGCTGTGTAACCAACAGAGAGAAGAGGAATAGATGATAGAACAGGGGAAAAACCAACAGGAGTACATTGGGGGAGTGACATGGGGTGTTGGGTCAAGGCGGGTACAAAACACAGAGAACTTTCTCAGCTTGGGGTGTTGCTGCACTTTTTCATTTGCATAGAAAAGCACTGAACTCTGGGAAATGAGGCTGGACTCTCTCTCCAATTCAAACCAAGGCCTCCTCCCAGGGCAAACAGGCCTTGTCTCTACCATTACCATTTCCCACATGGAAAAAATTTTAAAATTTTAACTGTCAAATGTCACACAGCTTTACCATATGAAACTTCTCTTCTTGCTTCCAATGCCACACTTTTCTATGCAACACCCAGAACACCAGGGTGGTTCTTCGTTTGGCACAAAGAAATAGTGCAGAGATTCTTAAAATATGTTTCCTTTCCTACCCTTGGCCATAATGGCTTTCCCTATTTCACCGAAGCTTTTCCATCAGTTGATCTTGTAGTATTTATTTTGTTGCTTTTTTAAACTCTGCTATACGTGTTCCTTAACACTTTTTCTCCTTCATTAACAAACATACCAGCAACAAAAGGAGGGACAAGGACTATCTCCATCCTTTGTTGGATGTGACAGGAAACACAATGACAAATTCATATGGAATTCAGTGTGGAATATTTTAGTAGCTGCACCAGTAACAATTAGTGATCATTTACAGTACTGTGCTATTGCATTCCAGCACAAAAAAACCAAAAAAACAACAAAAAAAACCAACAAAAAACCAAAAACCCAACTAAACAAAAAAAGCCACATTAAAAAAAAGAATAACACAAAAGCTATAGCAATATGATACATTTCAAATTTTCACTTAAACCCTTCCAATATCTTCAAGTTAGTTAATCTGTTTAAATTTATTGGCTCTATTTTGCTAACAGTATCAGAAAAAGGGGATGGCTGAGAAACAATTCTGGATTCAGGGCAAGACTAGATTGAGGTGTCCCCTTTGGAAAGCAGGTAAACATGTTTTCTGAGTTTGCAAGACTCGTGCTTTCAACATTGCAATATTGATCTCTGAAATCTGCAGCAAAATCTGCCTAGATGCCTTCTTGGATGTCTGGTGAAGGAGGAGCTGGTGCTGTGGGGATTTTGGGCAACTTGTATCCCTGCAAGAAAGGAATAGACATGAAGCAACCCAGGTCTAAAGCTGGCTGTCAGGGAAAGCCTTGGCTGATGTACTAGATCATCTAATCTAATATTGACATGCCAGGGTTGGAAGCAATGAGTTGTTACCCTATATCATAAACAGAAGGAAAAAGAAGACTTAAAAAAAAAAAAGTAACAAAAAGTGATTCTTACTCGATGCAACTTGTAAAAAAATTAACATTGTGACAACACAGACACATAGGAATGCAGATTAAAGTATTCAGCATGGAGCACACCATGGAGTTCTGCTTGCTGCAGGACAGATGAGGATGGTGTGAACTAATTTCTGGCTCAGAGCACACTGGGGAGGATGCCTTGAGCCTGTGCTGCACAGAAAGAGGAGTCTTACAGCATGCTGTAGCTCAAAAGAACCAAGATGAATATCTACTCATATTATAGGCAAGTTTCCCAAATTCATCTCAGATTTGTACTTGTACAATTCAGGGACATGTCTTTGTCATATATTTGAGAGAAGTTCTGTCCAGTTTCTTAATCAGGACAGCAGATAAAAAAAAAATCAGAGAATGATGATTATATATACAGGGACCAAGCTCAAATCATTGCATTATTCTCTCTGTTTTACAGCGATTACCATGTTTTCTGGTGTCATGTAAGTTTTGTATTTCTAATGTTTAGACTCTTAAGCAATAAAATACTATTAGTGTTTATCCTCTTTAAGCCACTGATACAAATTAAAAACTTTAAATCAAGAAATTTTCATATTTGGGAAAGCAGAAAACAAAGACAACACTATATTTGTCATGGCACAGACAATTACTACAGTAGGCTTAGTTCAGACTGTGTTCTTCCTTGTTTGAGAAGGAAGTGAGGATATTAACACTTGCAAAAATATACTTTATTATTCTCAATTTATGTATTACTGATAGTGATAAGAAAATCTTAGCAGACTGTTTCCACCTCTATGAGAAAAATGTTCATATGGTTTGTGAGTAAAAAATATTCTTGTCTCATTTTCTCATTGAGGTTTTCTATATTTTCTAATAAATTATTCATTGTTTCACATTATGATTCTTGAGCTTGCTCTCAGATCTATTAAATCCCCATGCATGCAAATTTTGTGAACACTGTTTGTAAAGATCATGTAAAGTCTAAGTGCATTAGTGACAGAGGTCATGAAATATTGAAAGATTTAACCACATATGTGAGAGAAATAAGTATTTCTCCCAAAGGCCTGAGAGGTGGCCTGTTCACATATAACACAAAGCCCAGTGCAATATTGACACATGATATCCTGCTATTTGGAATTAATCCATAAAATAACACCAGCTCCTGTATCAGAGTGTTAGGTACTACAACCCTCGCAGAATCTCAGCGTGATCCAGGGAGATATTTTATCATTACAGCAGTCATAGCAAGAGGGGAAGGAAATTAAAGTGAAAAATGAAATCTTCTTAAATCTACAAAAGGGGTTTTTTTTAGTTAAAGTTAATTGACTGGTAAAATTTCCTTTAGTGCTTTTTTTTTTCCCCCAGTCAAGTTCGCAGCAGAATATCAATGAGGTTTGTTGAAATGGAAACTTTTCACTGTGCATAATTAGAGTAAATGAAACGTGCATCCATTTTCAATGTGCTTCTTTTATTTCTGTAAAATTTAATTTCTTTAAGAATGAGGACAGGAAATAAATGGGGTGAAGGTCAACTTACATGAGAAGGTTTTCAAAATTTCAAGGCCAGCTCAAGAACAATGATTTGGATCAGAAATCTTCCTCTGTGATAGTGGCAAACACTACTTCTCAGCCCAGTTTGTGTGCCTCAGTTTTGCCCATGAAAAGGGGCAGTGCTAACAAAAATTAGGCACAGAAAAGCAGAGAGAATTTCCCCTCAGTATGCCACTGGAGTAGTCTGATCTGAAAACCTACTGCTGCTCTGGTGCCTTGGGTTTTCTGAGTGTCGAGTACCATTAGTACAGATAGAGGCAAACTGTGTGCTGTTGTGACTTTCCTGAGAGGAGATCCCATGAGGGATTAGGCTGTGCCTGCCAGAGCCACCTGGTTTGTAATCTGTGTCAGATCAGAAAGAGAGCTGCACTTGCTCCACATCAGCCTGTAGTGGAGACGGGAATAGGGTTTTGGTGATTCTGACCCCTGGAGGTAGGGAACCAGACAGGTTAAATTACAAGAGCTCTAACAAACCATAATTCTCTCCATTTCAGCAGTGACCCCACCTATGCTCACTGCACCATGACAGGAGGATGGGCCACTGATGCAAACAGAGAAAAGAGGCAGGAAAGGAAGAAAGAAAATTACGATGTCCTCATTTGCAGGTGGGGATATGGGGTGGACTTTATCTAAAGACACACAGGCAGAGGCTAAGGCTATGTTCTGAGCATCACCCTGGTGTCCTTGGAGATGTTCTCTCAAGCAGGAGTGGTCTGTCCACTCCACTTGCCAGCTGAGCTTTTACCACCCACTGCCATGCCAGTGTTCCTGTTTCATCCCAGCTGCTGAGTGACATTGGCTGAAGCCACCACCATGGTGTTCACTTCAGGCAGGTTTTTCTGTGCTCCTGTGACAAGCTGAGAATGTGTGTGTGGTTAAAAGTATGAGAGTACAGACGACGCGTGGCAGTCTCCGCTGGCCATTGTCCCTCAGATGAAGTGCTATGGGTTAGCCACACTCCTGGGAACACATCTCTTGTCTCAAACTAACTTTTCCTGGCTTGAATACCCACGAGGTTCAGCAGTAGGGGTAAAGCGCATGTGAGGAGCAAAAGTGACTAAATGAAAAGACACATTTCTGGTTAATTAAACCACTCCTGTGGGACTTTCCAGTGTGATTGAACAAACCACGAAAGCCTTCTGTATGTGCTCAGTCACATGGTATTCCTGATGCACTTTCATGGATGCTATCAGCATTACCAGAGAAACCAGTGTAACAGTGATCTGGAAAGCTTTACCTTGTCAGATTCATTACACTGAGCTTCCAACCATGAAATATAAAAAAGACAGAGGGCAATGCATATTTCACTTGGTGGGGCCAGTTTTCCTCGTTTTATTATCACTGGATTTGTAAATGTCAGAAGCTGAGACACAAAACAAGAGAGGATGTTAAAATGGCTATTCACACTCTGTAGCCCTCCACATTGAGATACGTCCTGCTATAAAACCTGAATTTTACTAATCCTGAAGCAACACTCTGCTGCTATTATTCACTTATTACTACAGAATTGCTAAGCAGTGTCACAGCACATCCAGGGCACTGTCACACCCGACACTGTGAGCAGGCTGCCTGAGACAGAGCCTGTCCCGAGGAGCTGCCAGCCTGAGCAGCCGCCCGGTCCTGGGCAGGACGGAGCGCTGGACAGCTGCCCGCCGGAGCAGACAGAGCGCAGGGGGTGGCCCGACGCCAGGCTACAGCTGCCAAATTGTCTGCTGGGCAGATCATCCTGGCTTTAGGAGGTTTCTCAGATCAGTGGAATTAATTACTTACTGGACACGTCCGCAGCTCTCCTTTTAAGTAGTTTAAGGGAGGCTAACTTTGTGAGCTGAAGGCAGCTGGGATGAGTCTCAAAGTGACACACTCGGTATCACACGGGAAACCTGTCAAGGACTGACTGGGGAGGATTTTGTCCCAGCTTGTCACCTGTTCCCTGAAAGCACCTTTCTTCTTCAGTTCACGAGAGGCTAGTGTTTGCCTTAAACCAGACACAAATGTTCACAACTCACTTTAAGAGGAAGAAAGTTGGTTCACAGCATTCTTCCTTCTGTCCCCCAGCTCCTCCACTTCTTTGTACAAAGAACTAACTTGTTTTCTAGAAATACCATCCTCTTTTTTTCATCCTCTGAAAATTGCTACTCATGTTCTTTAATTTTTTGTGTCCTATGAATAAAGGTATCAATTTACGCCATGCACATAGCAGTAAGAACTGAAAATATGAAACATATTGCTGTTTATTTTGGGTCCACATAACTTTGTTTATCACAGAAAAAAACAAATTTACTATTTTTAGAAAACAGTCATTCCTTTATTTCATTTGCCAAGAATTTCTAATCTGAATTTCAGAGCAAAAGCAATCCGTTACTTTCAGACATTCATGTGATGAGGTGATCTACCAGGTGCATGACAAACAAGTGTGTTCTCCTTACAGCGTATTCAAATTCCTCCAGTACTACTCCACTTGTCTCCCCAAAGCACAAACAGTGGTAGCTATGCCTTAAACATAGACTGATCCTAGACCTGACTTAGCTGTGCTTGAGGAGAAACTATTTTCGTGTCTTTGTCTATTTGTTCTTCTTTATGATTCTTCTCTCAGACTTTTTATCCTGCTGACCCTGAGCAAATTTGTCATGGCAAGGTGGACATCTGGTTTTACAGGCTTGGGCAAAGTAAGCATCATGAGACTAGGAACAGAGAAGCAGAACACTGGGTTATAAATGGCAAAATCCCAGAAGCTAAACTGAAAGAGGGGCAGAAATTGAAACACTAACACAATATGAAAAGAGGAATGCCATTTAAATCAACAATGTAAAGGGGCAGTCTGCTATGGTAACATGGGAAACTTTTCTAGCTCTCTTCTTCGCTTTGTCTTTAAAGGGTTTTGTTTCTCTGAATATAAGAGAAGAAATTGCCTGCTTTCTTGAATAGGATTCCTTGATATGATACTATCCTAGTTACTTCCTTGAAAGTAAAGTTTGTACTAAAGGATAAGCAAATTACAGTGTAGGAACTGAAGAAATCTGGGCCATATAAGATGTATATAGGAACTATTTCTTCCAGTGTAATAATATTTTTTGTCCAAGGCATGTTTCAAAGCCCATGTCCATAGCAAGATAACAATGCTGCAAATTTAGTAGGTCTGCTATCTAATCTCCAGCTGAAGTGACAACCATAAACAAAAAAAAAATTATCCCTGACAACAGGCTGACACTACTGGCACATCAGTCAGCTCTGATATGCTGATCACAGGGCCCACTGATCAGTTTCAATATCCTGCCAGGAGCTGATGTATTTGTACTAAACCATTCAAATATGTTCCTTTCTTTCTGCACAAGCTGGATGCTGTTAGGCAGCAGCTTCTCTTCCCCAGTCCCCCTCCTCCTCAAGAAATATCTGGCATGCAGAGGTGCATAAGGCCTGGTCTGGTTGTCACTTCTTATATCCTGGTGCTAGGGCCATCATGAGAGGAACTTATCTGGAAGAAATTACTCTTCAGGGGCTGCTGTGTTTTGCATTGTTTTGAATTGCTAAGGTAAAAATACTTGGATAAGGCTGTTCCTGTGGTCTCTCTGAGCTCTATGTATCTTATTTCAGGTACCATGAGCAGTGCTGGCTAAGCAAGCATGAAGTGCAGCATCTGCTTTGCTCTCTGGAGGGGTGTAGCCTGAGCAGGCTCTCTCTTTATGAAAAAGTGTTAGGGAAGCTTGGGGTTGCCCAAGCTGAGACTCCTCCTGGAGCTGCCTTGGGGCGAGTGCTGCTCATGGTGGGGATGCTTGATAGCTGTCTCTACAGAGTGCATATCAGTCGAGAAAGTTTCCTGCCCTGACAGCAGATACTAGACTAAGTATGCAATATAAATTGTGCAAATTACAGATTTGAAATAAGAGCCTTAAAGGGCAATGAGAAATTTCAGTATAGTCAAGTCAATGTGTTTCAGATTAGTTTTAATAAGCAGAAAAGATATAAGGAAGGGACAGGGACATTTTTCAAAAAATCTTTTGAGGATTAAGGATTGAATCATAGAGTCGTTTAGGTTCAAAAAGACCTACATTTGTTTAAAAAAATCTAATTACAAGGACAACCAAACCTAGTAACTTGGAAATCCTACAACATTGACAAGCACCACATAAAACTATATAAAACATTCTCATAAAAGGTAATGTACTCTTCTGCATATTGTACACGAGCCAAGCATGAAGATTTTGAGCTGGATCATCTCTAGAGCCACAGCACCAGGGGAAAATAAATTATGACACTTTGGGCTTCTTTTATATCCCAGTTTGTTCTTTTCCTCACTCCCTCAGTTATCTCCACCTTATTTTTTTTATTTGCACCTCAGTTTTCACCCATCTTTTGTGCTTCAAGACTTCAAATAATCTCTTTTAAGAGGAGACCTCCTTGATAGGCTGATTACATTGCAGGTTTTCAACAGACAGATTTCATTCACTATCCTCTGACACACCTGATCCTAGTTTCTAGCAGGAACAGGATGCTAGGTGTCCAAGGCAGTGGCACAGATCAGGTATAACAATTTTTATATTGGTTGTGCCTTCTTGCTACTTTACTGTCCATTTCCTTAAATTCCTGTCTCCTCCCATTCGGACTTCTCTAAATCATCTCCTTTTTCAACATTCCTCTGTTTAATTTCTCATTTCTATTTTCTTTTCTTCTACTCCATCTTTCAAAGAATACACAGAATGATTATATTTTTGCTGCTATAACCAATAGCCTAATGATGATTAACTTGTGTTTAATTCCACATCGTTGGATGTAATTTTCATTGTGCTGTTGAGAGAAGTGAATGCACTGAGTCTCATAATCACTGTCCATGAGCAGAGCAGAGCATTTCAGGAATCAGTGCTTGTCCCAGGCATGCATTTCTCCACACATCTATTTTCTGATAAAATCCATGTTTATCAGCTTTCAGGGCATCTCTTCAAGCCTCCAATTGCTTGGCATAACAGTGGTGGTATATCTTCAAAGTTCAATATCTCCTTAGAGCTGATGGTCAGCCTATAGCCTGGATTACCCTGTGTTACCTGTGCATTTTAACTCAGTCTGAGGCAGTCTCCTCACACTGTCACTGAATGAGTTTCTCTGACCAAACTCAGACCCTTAGAGCACAGCTGTTTATGTCTAAGCAGGTCATTTGACGTTCTCGTGGTAAAAATTTTAGCCTGTAAGTCATCTCATCCCAATTTAGACATCTGAATACTCAGGTGATTTGCAGCCTAAAAGTGTTCTTAGCTGAGATAGAAGCAAGATGAATCCCACCTACCCACTGAAATGGAATGGGACAAGGAAGCTGATGCCCCTAAGCTAAGCATAAAACCCAGATACTGTCTTCAGAAAGCTGACCTTCACTCTCTATGTATGCATTCAACAACTATCGAAAATGAAGGGATGTGCAAGGCCCGTGGTGTATGAGTTGATTTTGGCTGGTGACAGTTTTGCATGTTAATGGTAGGAGGCAATGAGGAATTGGAAGGATGCACGAGACACAGCCAGGGCAGGCACTGAGAGCAGGGCCTAAGGGACAGGCACAAGGAGGAGGCACTTTGCACTGAATGGTAGATGAGAAAATCTTGGGAATTTGGTCACGTTTCTGTGTGTCCTACCTCTGCTTTTCTGAAGGAAACTGGAGTTTGTGAGTGAAATACATGTGCTCACATCAAAGACCAGCCCTATTCCACCTAATTTTTCTCACCAAATGGAACATCCTGCAATAGCATTTTGAGCCATTAGGATCACCACAGAGACAGTGTGGTTGCCTTCATTATTGTTCTTCCATGTCCTGAAGCATCAATGAGCCCTGCCATTTGTCTGATAGGTGTGTATCATCCTTTGCAGGAAAACCTACCAGCATGCTTACTTTCACTTTCTGAGCATCAAATGTTTACTAACAGCATTCTGATATTTTCGGATTGCCAACATCTTTTGCACATCTACTATACCAGTTATTGACAAACAACTGAGTTCTCCTAATGATGATGATGATTCTGGGACAAAAACATATTGTCTTCTAAGCTATATTTCCTCAGCCTTTATCAATGTCTGGGAAGTTGAAAATCACATTGCTTTTAACAAATGAAGGACACAATTTCTTTCCTGTTTTGATGAATGTGAAGGATCCACAAGTTCTTATGCCTTCTGCTGTCCAATCTACAATGGAGCTCAACCTGAGGATCCAGATTGTGGAAGGAAAATAGCACATGACTGGAAGGAAAAGAGCACAAAAATAGCATCAGAAGAAAGCTTTTCAGTTTGCATTTTCTTTGGCTGTATAGGTCTCCAGTAAATAGAAGTGGCACAGTGGCAGACAGCTCAGGCTCTCACTGGCCAGCCAAATAGAAATTAATAGGAACTTCTTTGCTGAGTAAGGATATTGGGAAAATCACGTGCACACAGAGGAACAGCAGCACCAAGAGAAAGGCAGGCCATAGGCCCTGGATTAATTCATGTCAGATGGGTTGCATATGAACCAGTGTCTGAGGAGATGGAGTTGAACATGCTTTACTGGGACACCACAGCTGAGAGCAATGGGAATGTCTGGGAAATACTCCCCAGTACCCAGGCCCAAAATGTGCAGCACTGGCATACAGGGCGACAAGCCAAGACAGATCCAAGCAAGGATCCAAATGGTGCTCAAACAGCACTGGACCATTCAGGGGAGAAGTCTGCAAGTTACATAAGTAAAGCTCCTACAGGAGGTGATTTTCTGGGCTCTACAAACAGTGAAACAAGGGTTGCTCCTGAAAAAAAAGCGACACAGCCTAAAAAGGATATTCTGAATTTTTTCATGGACTGTCTGGGAAGAACAGGAAAACTTATATACCAATGTAGGCATCTATACAACTACCAGCAGTTTCAACACAGTCTATTCCTTACTGGGTGCCATTTGGGGCAGATTGGGCACAACTGCCCAGCCACTGGCTGCCCTACTTAACTTGCTGCTTCATAAGTCAGAAGATATTGTCACGCACCAGGGTCTTTTGGGGGAAGCCAGCAGTGCTCTGCTGCTTGTTGCACGTTGCACCAGGCTGTTCGCCATTTTTTCACATAACTTGGTCTATCTTGTGACATTTCTTTCCAGTATAAAGGATATTAATTTTTGCCAAATCAGTATCTCCCTTCTGCTAGCTTGTTTGATATGTTTCTTTTTGAAACAGAGAAAAAAAGTATGTGTAGGTATAGTACAACAGAATGTATCAATGAATTTAGGAGTGGGACTTTTCTTCTTCACAGAAGACAGCTGTTCTCTCTATTCTTCTAGTATGTGTCTAAGTGGAAGAAATTTCAGATGACTAGATTTGATTGCTAAAAAGTGTTTATCCTTTAACATCTGCAAATTCATCATTTTCAGGCAAAGTTATACTCCTAAAGACCTATGATAGGCTTATTTGTGACAACATGGAAAATTGAAGAGGTGCGTAGAGAACTCATATGTGGTTGTACTATCAATTATTTCATGGTGTTCTTTGGATATTTCTAAGCTTACAGAGCATGAGAATTGCAGAGCAAGAATTCTTTTTTGGCTGCAGTTTTTCAGTAAACCTATTACTGTAACATACCCAGCAGTTTGCACTTAAGTATGCTTAAAGGACATTGTATCCTAACATGTAAGAATGCCCTTTGAATGGGAAAAAGTCACCTGTTCAGCATGTCACTTACTAAAAGCATTTTTGCTCTTCATATCTCTTACATATTCATATTTTAGCTAAGAATTGCAACCCTGAAGCGTGGCATCTTTTTCCTTATTTGACACGGAAATTCTTCTCTCACAGTTCAAGGTCAAGAAGGACATTCCAGACAATGACTGAAAGAGAATAGCATAAAAATGCACACTGATTTAGATTTTCAGAACTGATCACTAGTTTAAGACTGTACTAACAATTTATGTGGTGTTTCCAGTTTACTGGAAGCTAAAATTTATTAGCGCTTTTTGAAAAGTAACATGTTAATCAAGGTAAATTAACTAATGAAATTCCTTGATTGCTAGGCAGCTTACCATTTCAAAGGCACTTTAAATAAAACTAGTTTAGGAAACATTTTCTGACAGCAGATCAGCTAAAACTAATACTTGCGCTGGGAAAAGATAATTTCCTTGTTCATGCTTTTTCATATGTAAATTATTGTATCTTTTTAGTAAATAGCTAGTCCATATTTCTTCATTGGATATTTATTTTCATTTCTTGTACTTTTCACTTCAAGACTTGATTATATTCATCCTGATAAAAAAGTCTGTGTGCTACCACCCTGCCTGCTACTCCAGCACAGTACAGAGAAATAATGCATGGGCTACAATCTAGAAACCCAAGCCTACCACACCAATTAGAAATAGTTCCAGCAGGACTGATAGTCTGACAAATCTAGCATCAGACTCCCTTCTGAGTGCATATTTTATCTTATATATATATATATATATATATATATAGTTTTAAAGAGAAAGACCCATGAACATTATTCTTACTTAAGGGTGAAATTCAGATGTACATAAAAAATGTATTAAGTCAAGCTAAATGAATTTTCATTTTATTCCACAAGAGGTGGTGGAGATGAAAGCAAATCTTCATTGTCTGTGAGAGTGCTTCAACTCTGATGATGGCAAGTGAGGTCTACCTTAAACTGGGGCCCTGTGGCCCCTTCAGCAGCCTCTTCTCCCAACCAGCCCACACTAATTTGGGAGGGGGATCATCTCAGGTGAAGTTAGCTTGAAGGATATGCAGCTGCAAAGGTTAAGGCATCACCTCTCAGTTATCTACACATGCTGGACATGCTGAGCTGAAGTCTGCTTCCTCTTTTGTTCAGTTCTTCAACCCCAGAAAAAGATTCTGCGTAAATAAAAGTATGGAACAAAGAATTGCACAAACAGTCTGTGTGCCAGGCTAGAGCTCTTTACATGACAACAGAAATTCTGGTCTGCAGCCCACGACACCTCCAAGAACAGAGACCACGGTTTCTGCCAAAGCCCTCCTAGCAACGCTGGCACCAGTGCTTTGCACTGTTTGAGCCAGATGCTTCTTATTTAAGAAAGTTATTGGAAACATATAACATAACTAAGAAACTAATGTATCTGTGTTCATATCTGGCCAAGTTGTACATAACTGAAGGCTGGTTTGCTTTAGGAGTGGGCTGAAATTCCTGATTTTCTGAAGGAGATAGTAAGTGAAGTTGGAGGACTGGAGTTAACTTAGGGGAGGAGATGTGGCTGTGAGGCTGTTCATCAAGTGCAACTTTTTCAGGGTGGTGACACCAGAGTGAAAATCTCCTGCTGGGAGGGAGGAAGCAGAACTGACAGGCAGAAGGGAGGAGGATATAAATGGATAAGAAATTATTTTAATTCCTGAAGTATTTATATATTTCTATTTGCCTTTTTTATATCATCCTATCTGCTCTTGCACAATGGTTCAGATATCACTAAAAATATGTAGATCTATACAAATCTGCAGACACCTGGCTTATGTTCTGGTGATATTGCCAGTAATGCAGAGCTTTGTTAGAAAAGTTAAAAATGAATAACAATAGTTCTGTGTACCCACAATCCCTACATTTCTGCTTTCTTTTCCTCTCTCTTGTTTGTGAAAGGCTGCCTGCCTTGCTTGCCTTTCTTCAGATCTTTTTCATTTCCAGTGTGGAGCTGTCTAGTATGAGAATCCTACCTCTGCTTTTACATATCCTTTGCCCTCCATAATATTCAATAGTATTGACATGGTTTTGGCAAGATACAATTTTTGTTTTACACCTTTTCAATCTTGTTTTCTCCAGATTGTCCCTCTTTCCCTTGAGAAGCCTTCCAGCCTAAAACAAAAATGTAGTCCTTAAAAAAACCAAAACACAAACAAAATAACACAACCTTGAGAATTAGGTTTTGGGAAAGTAAAATATATGTGCAGTGTGATAACTAAGCATGGGCAGCTATGCTGTGTGGCAGAGATTGCAAGCTGGATGTTTTCCTTATGCTCATACTGATTGTAGTTATCTTTCCAGTTTCTCATGGCTCATAAATTATACACCCCTGCAAACTCTGCCAGTTGGAATTTAGAATTTTGTCCCTTTACCACTGGGAGAAATTGAACAATTAATGAAGCAGTGACAACTGGTGCATCCTCCCTTCCTGGGGAGACAGGAACAAAACACATCCAATGTGGATGCAGTATTCAGTTAGTAATACCTCCATGTAAAATTCCTTAGGCCTAAATCTGAAAGAAGAGCAACCTGTTTTAATATTCCATTTCAAAATGTTTTTACAAAAAAAAAAGCAGGAAAAATAGGATGATGAGGAAGCCATCCTGCTCTCCTGTTCCCCCGGGTGACAAACATAACCAGAGCTTTTGCTTTTCTCTGTTTTTCGTTACAGCCATGCTCTAGAGACACAAGCTCCGTGCTGCTCTAAATACACTGCTTCGAATGTCAGACCTGATTTAGTCTGTTTTTTGGAAAGAGAACAAAGAAAGTCAGTTTTTGAACCCAATAACGACAATAAACAGCAGTTCTTCAAAAATAGCCCAGACAAGGGACTAAATGGGGTGCTGCTTCTGCAGTTAACTATTATCCATACTATCCCTACTAGCTGTTACTCATAGTGTAAGCACTTCCATAGGCATTAACAGTGTCACAGCTTGTCAAAAAGTAATCTTACGAGCCAAGCCTTGAAGAACAAAGCACTTGTGTGTCCTAAATTTCCGCTGTAGCAACGGTTAAATGTTGTGGTTTAATCCCAGCCGGCAACAAAGCACCACATTACTGCTCCCTTACACAGCCTCCTCCCTGCCCCCAGGGGGGAGGAGAACTGGGATGGAAAGGTAAACCTCATGGAATGAGATAAAAAGAACTTACTAATTGAAACAAAATATAATTATAATTATAAATATGATAATAATATTAATAATTGTAATTATAAGGAGAGGGAGAAAGAATAACAGGACCCAAGAGACAAAAGTGATGCACAATACAATTGCTCATCATCCACTGACTAATACTCATCCCATCCCTGAGCAGGGATTGGTTCTTTCTGGGTGATTCCCCTAGTTTAGGTACTGGACATGATGTTCTATGATATAGCATATCCCTTTGGCTAGTTTGGGTCAGCAGTACAAACTATGCTCTCTTCTGGCTTTTTGTGCAGCTCCTCATTGACAGAGGATGAGATGCTGAAAAATCCTCTATTTAGGATAAGCATTGCTTAACAAATGTCAAAACATCAGTGTGTTATCAGCATTTTCCTCATACTGAATCCAAAACATAGCACTGTACCAGCTACTACAGATTGAAATAACTGACCATCCAAATTCAAGACAGTAAGAAATGTGACTGTCCTGAAATACGAATGGTAAAACCAAACACGATCTGCTAACTCAGATGTCACATTTTCAAGCAGAGTTCTTTTTGGATGCATTTGCGTGGCGTAACGCTGGGCTTTGTGAGGTTATCCAGGCTAGTGTGGACTGTGGAAGCAGCATGGTGCTGTTCAGAAAGTCTCCACTGAGGTGAACATACCCTCCTGATGCAGCTCTGTTACTTTCAGCAGCTCAGTATTGCACCTTATTGCTAAACCTAGAAAGCCATATTTAGAATTTAGTACTTTTACTTATATAGACCCATATGGATGTGTCTCAGATGCCTGTGTTTGGATTCCTGTTTTTGAAAACCTTGCCTTCAAGGTTTTGCACCAAAAATTGAATACTAGTCAAACTATCCTATCTGAATATGTGAATATAGACTTACTCCTGTAGATATGCAAGGTATCATGCATGTCAGTGTTTTCAAACAGATAACATGCTATATAAACGGGGGGTGTACTCTACAAAAACAAGAGGCAACTGTAACAAATTAAAGCAAAATGTTGTCTAAATTCTTATGCATGGAGCTGCTTCACACTTCTGCTTGCTGCATCTCAATCTTCGGATCTCATTCAAAGCTTCTACCTTCCTAGGAATGAAAACATCAGCCCCAAAACTGAAAATTTAATGGAAACAACCTTAATGGTGACACCTTTTGAGTACCCTCTTGCCACTAGCAGCATGAATTTTTTTCATATGGTTTGCACACAATTTTCTACAATGTCTAAATAATGCAGCACAGTCAAGAATCTTGTTCCTGTTAATTGCCAGATCCTCACTTTCATAACTTTTTTCAATAAAAAATCACAGCTGATGCTGTCAGGTTAAGAATCTCACAGCATGATTTTGGGGCCAAATCAAACACAAATTACTCTGTGTTCACACTGGGAACTCCTTTTTTTTTTGTTTGTTTGTTCAGTTTTTTGCTCTGTATCTGTGAAATAAGACCTTTGAATTTGTTCTGATATGTTAGTGTTTGTTGCATGTACAGGGCCACCAATTTCTGAACCATTTGGCTTGAGAATCTTTGCTATGCATAAAGTCCCTCTTCTTCTGACCCTGCTTTGCTGCTGCCAGGACTCCAGGTGACATTTTGCACACCAAAATGTCACCAGGGATACCACAAGAAAAATGGTTTCTGCCTTTCTTTGTCAAACAGTATTGCTAACTTCACTATACCACTTTTTCAAGTATACAGTTTTCACACTTCCTACAAAAATTCCATCTCCTTTATGTCAGAGCTACTCCTAGTTGCCTGGCCCAAAGCACTGCATGTCTTGATTTCTATTGCAGCCTGATGGCTCGGGGCAGGATTGGCAAGGAAAATCACCTCCATCATCTTTATTTCACACTCTCTCTGGTGCAAACTTCTGTGTGTTTCAGCAGGTCTGGTACTCTCACTGGTGTCAGACATCTTGGTTTCTGCATCTCTGGAGGCATGTCTGTCATATAAGTTAATGCCACAGCTCTCCCCTTACGCTTAATGCAAAGCCCAGCCTGTAAAAAGCAGTGCCTTGCTTCACCCACACTGCCAAGCCCCACTGGGGAAGGTGGGACACAGAGAGAACCACTGCCACTTGCTTTGCACTACAGGGTGCTCTTGGCTCCGTGGAACTCCCAGATTCTGCTGCTGCAAAAGGGAGTCTGAATATGGGTGGGACCTCAACCCCACCCATGGGGAACTCATAGCACTTCAGACCCTCCTTAAAGCAATAAGAAAAATGGAAAAACTGAAGCCAAGGCAAAGAGCTGTAGTTTGATGTTCAGCCTTCCTATGGCTCAGATAGGCATCTCACTGTGCCACAGAACCGAGGTATTCTGGCCCAAAGCAGCATGTGTTAGCATCACTGCTGTCCTCTTCCTCTGTGAAGTCCCTGGACCCTCAGTGAGGCACTGCCCCTGGCTCTTGGTGTGGGTGTTCATACCCAGCCTTCACAACCTCTCTGGCTTCAGCAGCCTCCAGGTGCCTGATATGTTTAGAACAGTACCCAAGACTTGGCAAGACATTAGGCTGATGGTTCAACTAAACAGAGCTCATCTCACCTCACTATGAACCAGTCTGCTAAACAAGCAATTAGAACCAAAAGTACCTCATTATTTTTATTTAGTTTTAATGCTCAAGCTTGTCCCCTTGATCTTTTTAATTATAAAGCAATTGTGGAGCTTTATTGAACTGTACCTACCATGGAGCCTCTAATGATCTCCTTCTAGGCGCCCTTCATGATAATCCATCTAGACTATCCCACGCCAAGTTCCATCTTCAAGTAGCAGGTATTCCTAGCCTTCCTATGAGGTCTATCAGGATGCTTCAATGAACCTTTCTGGGCTTCTGCTGACAGAGGAAAGGGAAAAAATGAGCTTCAAGAAGCAGCCACTCCTATTAGCTGTTCTTTCATTTGAGGCGGGGGGAGAGAAATGGTGTTTGTGGCATTTCTCTTTTTCTCTGAGGAGCATCTATTTCCCGAGATTGTTTTGGCTAAGGATTTCTTGCAGTTGTTTTCCAAAATCAAAATTAACAAATTAGGTTTTGGTCCTTTCCCTCTAATAAAGTTCACATGAACATGGCTCAAACACCTTAGATGTCTTTGATTCTGAAGTTTGTAAATATCTTCTTGAAGAACGTTAGGGTTCCTTGGTTTTGTTTGCATTTGGGTTGGGTTTTTTTCAGTTCCTCATTTCATAATTTCATTTTGTTTCATTTAATTTCATAATTGTTCAAACCTTGTTAGCTGCAGCCTTGTCAAAGGAGGTATTTTCTCACCTCTACTGAAATAGGCAGAGCTAATGTTTTCTTGGTTGATTGGTTGGTTAGACAGATTGGCCTCCATGGTGTAATGGAAATAGCCTCCATGAACTAGTTAATGAGTGGAAACCCAGGGATTTGAACTACTAGTACCATTAGTTTTGCAAGGAACAGGGCATTATCTGTATTCCATATTTAAATGAATGGTGCTGGCACTGCAGGATGGTGAGTTAAAGGTGGCTTTGCTCTTAAATTCCCTTAAAAGCACTTTCTCTTTTCCCTCCTTTCCCGCTTCCCTCCTTTCCCCCACCCCAAGATTAGAAGGCTCGGATTTGCTTGCTAATGGATCTTGTCCATGATCTCAGTTGTGTTCATATGATGATAGTGTATGGAGCAGTGGGAGTAGACAAAGCTTGTGAGTGCTGGATACCAATGTGCCACTCTGGTTCTAAACGGATCCTGCACTAAATACAGAGGGATTGTTTGCTGTGGAAAACAAAGTAAAATAATCATTCTGTCACTGAAAATAATTTGAAAATATATTCACTATACATTGAAAATGTATTGCTATAAGCAGCTTTGCTTTCTGTCATATGCTCTTTTTCCAGTTGGACAGATTTCACCCTTCTTTGTTCATTCTAAGATGAGCCATCTTCTCCAGCCTTCTTCAAACCACCAAGAAGCAACTCAAAGTTTGTCTGAAAATCCAGATGGAAGATTACAAAATCTACATATCTTAAATGAGATGGATGAGTAATGCAGCTTACTTGTCTAAATCACTTAGCAATCCAAATTACATGCCACATGTTATTCCTTAAGCTAGTCAAGAACAGTTTCCTTCTTTTTTTTTTTTAATTAATTCAGTCTAAATGCCTTTAATAACTTCAGAGCTGGAAAGAAAGAGCACTGCTGTAAACAGTGTTTTGATTTCATCTGATCTGACCTTTGCATTATGAGATCAGCTCTTAAGATACATTATCTGGAAATATGATGGTCCTTAATTTTTTCCTCAAACACACCTGGCAGAGGGATATTGAGCTAGAAAAATATGCTCAGGAAATTCAAAGGGGGTCTTTGGTGAAGGTAAGGCAGTACATTGCATCTGTATTGCATCTATAGTGCCTTGGAAGGCATATTTCAGTGATGCTTCCCAATGAGCATAGCAGAACAAATGTTTGCTTGCTTTGCATACCATTCATAAAGAATTAAAATTGTCCTTTTTTAAATATAACATTGCATCTACTTACAATTTCTAAAGATATGTCCTTGAATTTGCTAGCAGAAAAATAC
This sequence comes from Irena cyanogastra, assembly GCA_013397155.1. Lineage (NCBI taxonomy): Eukaryota > Metazoa > Chordata > Aves > Passeriformes > Irenidae > Irena > Irena cyanogastra. The sequence goes on from VWZV01007736.1 coordinate 51,641, forward strand.
TGATCCTATAAGCTTCAGCAAATCAGGTAATGTCTGTGGGGAGTTTAATCAATAAATAAGCTCTCTTCTGTTCTCGAGCATTTTCACCATCAAATGACTTTGTATAATGCTGTGGAAGTGGCCAACTATACTGTGTCAGTCAAGAGAAAAGGAAATTTGCTGTCTCAAAGCATAGGGAAAGGATAATGACTGGTTATTCTTATTTCCCTGGAGCTTCAACAGTGGGTTTGTGGATAACCTTAGAGGTAAGAGCTGCTGCCTCCTGGGATCTGATCTCAGAAGCACTCAACAGGGACATTTGGACTCTGCAACAGGAAGCAACTTGACACCAGACATGCCCCAAAAGAGGACTGAAGCAGCAATTTCAGCAAATGGAACTGCCAGATTTCCTGTACATAGGGAAAAGACATGAGTGTTTTGTAACGTGCCAGAATCTGGGTGCTTGCTCTAATAGTAAGCTCTAGGGAGCTGTTTGAATCTCTAGCAAGAAGACAGCAGCTTGGAAAAAACCTCTTGGGAGTTTTGTTCTGTGCTGAGCCTTGGCTTGAGTCATCTTATTGACCTCTGATTGAACGCATCTAAAAGACAGCAGGAGTTATGAGTTGAAGGGATCTGGATTTATCTTGAGGCATTTTACAACAATTCCGTTAGAACTAACTGAAGGAGACTTTTTTGCATCTAACTACTTAAGTTTTCTTTTTAAGACTGTCATCATAAATTAGGCTTTTAGTTGAGTTAGAGAGGTGGTCAGTTTTATTCTGTTTTTCTCAGCATAAAAAAATAATTTTCAGTAAAGTTTCTGCATTGATTTTTCAGACTAATATTTTGAATCTTCTCCCTGTCCTGTGTTGGGACTATTGAAACTTGTATTCTCTCCTCAGTGCTCCCAGTGGAGAATGAGAGAAGCAAGGCTGTAGAGCAGCTGTTTCTGTGCATGTTCCCTGGCCCCAGAAACAGCCCTTATTTACTTTGTTCTGTCCCTGCAGCCAGGTTTAATGCCCCTGGGATGGATGAAATCAATCATATATCAGTTCACTGAATGTTTTTACTTCAGCTGAGAGATGGTTTCTGGCTCTTTAAAGGGGGCACAGTACACCCTTTAAGTTTTGTTGAAATATATTTTAATATAAAATATACTAAATAGGAAGATAAGAGCATGCAGTACACCAAAATTTGCTGCTGTTTCACACAGCCTATTCCAGCCAAACTCACCAACTTTGGTTTGGGACCCAAACACAGCAGTATTGTGGACTGCTGTTTTGATCGTTTTATACTGAAGGTGCCAGCTGTCAGAGATGTGAGTGGGTTTCTGGACAGAAAGAAAATTCTGCAAGAATATACTTTGTTAGAGAACTTGTCAGCTCACCACAGATTCACCTTATCAAGTCAACTGTCACAAACAAACACTTACTGCAGTCAGTTGTGTGCAGCTGATAGAACTGCCAAATAATTTGATATTTCTCGGTATTCTCGATATAATTGCTACATACATTCCCAGACACTGATTCCAGAAACAGTATGCTGAGTCTTTTTTTCAAACACTTGGATGAAGAGATTATAGTACTTGTTGAGAGGATCAACTGTAGATGAGGAAACAGAAGTTTTCTGAGTCTGCTGCACCAGTCCTGGAAAGCATCTGGAGCCTGCAGGTGCTTCTATGCTCTGTACTCAGAGGGAAATGCTCCTCAGTATCACTGGCACCATCCAGTTGTCTGAGGCTGATACTAAGAATATCAGCTAGTGGTGATGGGGAGAATTCTTTCACAGGAGCACCTAAAGGCTGCAGGCAAGAGCTGTGTAGGTGCTGTCTGTGTAGGTACTGTGCAAAGCCTCTCTCCCCAGTATGCTGTATAAGCACAGAAGGCAGATGAAGGGTGCACAGGTGGAAGGGGAGGCAGAAATATTTTCTCTTTTTTGCAGATGAGGAGACATCCAATCCAAAGGTCTGAATGCTAGCAACTGAACATCAGGGGCAGATTCCCAAAAAAGGAATGGTTTACCAATGTTTTCCATTTTCCAGTAGCATCGTTTAAGACATTTGTGAAGAGAAAGGAGTAGTGTTGCATTTGAATGAAAATTCTTAGGTGCCGTGGCAATGTATTAAAACACAGTGCATTTGAGTACTTGTCAAGTACAAAATGCAAGTGCCTAATGCTGCAGTCAAATGAATTTTTCCAAGGAATCAGCTGCTTTCTTATTGCATTTATAAAATATATCTCCATGGAATTATATTTTCTGAGACATGAATCAACACAACATATGTTATAGTGCTTCAGCTTTGTTTTCATAATGAAAAGAAGCTGCTTTAATAGCATCTGTTATAGTGCTAGGAACTTATCCTGCCACAGATTCTCAGTGAAAAAAAAATCCACCAATTGCAAGTCAAAGAATTCAGATCCAGGTTTAAAGGAATGGGATGTGATTATGCCTGCTATTACCTAGTTATCTGTTCTGCTCTTCTTCCTTTTTTTAATTATTTAGCAGAGTTAACACAGAAATGCAGTAAAGGAAACACTCAAACTCAGTATTATTTCTGGATACAGACAGTCTTTAAACCAGCAAGGAATTTTGACTGCAAAGTCCTATTGAAGTATTTTTTTTTTCCTGTAGGATGGTAGTTTTCCTTTGCTGCAGTTGTATTCTAAAATATACATTATAGATTATCTTCCTTTGAGAGAATAGTAAAAGGAAAACTTGCTGTACTGGGACTTGGTAAACTGTCTCTAATCTAATTTATATTACAGGGTACCAATTACTGGGGAATTCATGTACTACTAAATGTCACTTCCACTCTTTTCCTAGCAATGACAAAAACAATTTGTAATTCATTCTAATCATGAGAATGTCACATGAAATTCCTCTCATAACTGCAAGATTATGGCTTTTCAAGGTCCTTTCACCCTTCCCACTGTCCTGCAGCAAAAGGAAGTAGCAGTTGTTTGGATTTTTGAGTTGTTTCTCTGGGCCCAGAAACTAAAAGACGATGACAGAACTTTTGAATAATTTTCTCTCCTTTTGATCCTGCCAAAGTGCAAGGAGTTACACAAAAATACACAGTTATGATCAGGAGATTGCACTAAGCTTTTACACATGCTAAATACTCTAGCTGTGCTTAATATTTCATATTTCCATGCATCCTGCTAGACATAAAGGTGTCCAATGAGTGGAGATGTGATATCTGTTTCAAAGAGCTTTGGTCTAAGCAATAGCCATGGAGATTTCCCGGGAAAAGGGGAAAGATGGAAAATGTCTGAGTATAACAGTGAGGGCTTTCAGGGTGATAAACCTAAAAGGAGAGACACCAGTCTCTGCTTTCTTGGTTTGGTTTTGCATCTCTTGTAAACAGAATTGTAGTCAAGTAATGCAAAAAAAAAGCCACTGCTGGCACAGGGAATACTCTTTGAAAATCCCTGTTTGTTCAGTCGACAATGATATATAGATCTTTATGCTTTAGTGATGGATATTGAAATGCCTGGATTGATGAGTTTTGCTATATATAAAAATAGATAGGGGAAATAGAAAACTTTGACATATAAAAGGATGATAAACTAGAAATATAATTTAAAAGAGCTCTGCCAGTTCTTGAGTGTCTGGCGTTTTCTGCTTCATGAATTGTAATCTTTGATGGGCCGCAGGGAGGAGAGCTCATTTCCACTCAGAGAAGTAACAGAGAGAATTTCTGATGAAAACCCAGGTTGGCTTGAAGGTACGTTTAGCTCTCCCTGGCTCATACTGTCAGGGTCTGAAGATTTTTTTATCATCAAGATCTTAGGACCATGCCTGGTCATCCTCTAGAAACAATTCCCTTAGGGCTGCTAGGGAGGATGGAGTAAGCCACTGCCAGGTGACACACGCTGGCTGCAGGCTGACACAGTCAGATCAGCCCAAGCACAGGCAATGCCTCCTGCCCACCACTTACCAGAGTATCTGTCCTATAAGGGTCTGTGGGTACACAGCCACAAGCAGGGTGGTCTTGTCTGTGAGACAGGTAGCCCCTTCTACAGGAAGACACAAATAGTTCCTGCCTTCCCACATTTCTGTGAGAAGGGAGGGGAGGCAGATTTCTTGTGACATGGGTGAGGCTCTGCAGAGCATACGCTGCCCATGACAAACACAGATTTTGCCTAAAGACGCTTGCCTCATATTTTTTCTTGTGATGAGTTGCACCATTCTCACAGGGCAAACTTCCAATAGGCAGAAAGGTCATGGCATCTGGGCCCTGGTGAAAAATCCCTGGCATTTCTTTACCATCCTGACCTGATATTAAGATGTTTTGAGAACATCTTGCCATGCTGATAGCAAACAGATCATAGCAGAGTTCACTTACTAAAATGAGTGTGATCAGGGCTGAATTTGATACAAGGATGTGGCATTGAGCTGGAGAGCTACCTGCTCTGCTCCTCTTCAGGCTGGAATTCTTCTCATTGCGCTGCTTCTCCTCTTTCATACATCCAAGCAGATGTTGAAAGCAAAACAAACTTAGAAAAGACAACACTCAGTTGTACTCAAGAGTATCCCAGCAAAGACTTACATAGTTAATGGATGAAATACAAAAGAACTGCACCAACAGCCCTCAAACATCTTCTTCACTTATCACTTTCTTTCCCTCTGGAAATTATTATTCTCCATATTGCACTCCAGTATTCAACTTAATGTACTAAGCAGCCCAGGTAATGATTCAGTTTTGACAACATTTTAATTTATTGATGAACTAATGTTGACTCTGACAACTGGAACATGAGGCATATTCCTACTTGAAATTTCCACTGCTGCGTGTTATGTAAACTCACTTATCAATCCCCTAGTCCTCCACATCCCTTACCATGATTCTTCTGTCACCATAACATAAAATGACTGAATTTGAATATCTATTCTGTACTTGGCTAATCTCTGTTTTAATATTTGCTTGAAAGTTGTCCCTTAATAAACATTGAAATCTTTTGGAAAGGGAAAAATACGTCAGTATCGCTCTTTTGACCCATAGAAAAGACATAAATTTACTCATGCAAACTGGAAAGACATCACTGCAGACCTAAAATCTAATCCTTTGAGCTATCATGTTTGCTCAGTAGCAAAGGAAATGATGTCTAGGGACCCTGAGTGGCAGTTTCACATCATGGGTATATGTTTTCTACATACAAGGAGCAGCTAACCCCCATAGTTATAAATACAGCTGTGTCACCTATGTGTGGTCCGATGGACAGCTGTAGCCAACAGAGGTGTGGACTGCACAGACAGAAACAAATGAGCCAGTGGCCCCATGCCCAGCTAGTCAGGCTGTCATCTCTTGTAGATTGGATTTATCCATCAGGGGAGTGAGTAGCTGTGGGTTCAGATCAGAGGCAGTCATTCTGTTAATGCTCTGTACTGCCAGACAAAAACCTTGGCCTGTCCCTGGTTAACTCATTCCTACTTTTCAAATCAAAACACAGCCAGGTCCAAGGTACTGGGACTCTCAGATAACAGAATTATTTCAGCCTCTTGTTTCAAATGCAACTGCTCAACTGGGGCAAGGAGAGTAGTGACCTGACCTCTGCAGTGGCCTTTATAATTTTCTGTAGAGTTCAATGAGCTTGACTCATAGGACAAGGCAAAGAAGAGTATCTGGGAATGCTTTTTGCTACATGCATTGAAAGGACCTACCTGAAGAGTGCTACTTTTCATGTGGATGACTAATAAAACATGTGATACAAGTGCAAACATCAGCATCTTGAGCAGTAAATGTGCATCCCCCAGCTTTTTGAACTTTTTGTTCAAAAGTCTGTGCAATCAACACCAAAAACATGCACAAGAATATAAATGCAAATAAAAAGCACACATTATCTCCTCTTTAGCTTCAGCTCTCATCCCTCTTCAGATAAAAGTTCTACATTTCAAATGCCATCAATCTGCAGGAAGATACAGTTTCTTCTTTCTGAGCTTATTAACACATGCAACGCAATAAAGACGAGATGGGGGAAAGGACAACAAGAGAAAAATGGTAGGAGTAAACAAAACAAAGCAACACACAACCACTTTTCTTGCAGTTCTGAGAAGCATTTACTAATCTTATCTTCCGTAGAAAAATTCTGCTCTGTTTCAGGCATTCCTGAATGTACTTAGCATTGCTCTTGAGCACGCAAAACATTCCTCACGATTGCCTTCACATCCCAGCAATCCACAGAAGATTTTACACATTTATTACTCAAAATCCTTGAAATCTAATAGATCTTAGGCTGCACACCGGTTCTGAGTGTCCCCAGAGCTCCCTGCCACCCCCCCTCCTGCCTTTTGCTGAGTTAATCCGCAGCTCTGGCGGCTGAGGGGACTTACCAAGGGCTTTTCGATGGGAGGAAGCAGTTAGGAGCTCGCACACGCTGGAAAAGCTGCTAGCCAGTGATGAAGCAGGCACTGAGAAGTCTCACTCTTCCAGTAGCTATTCAGGTAGTGCTGCCAGCTTTCTCTAGCTCTCTGCATACACACACACGGGGCGGGGGGGTGGGGATGGAGGGAGTGGGAAGGGGGGAGACAGGGAGAGGCACAATAAACTCTGACTATAATTATGAGAGCTCCTTTCTACAAATTGTAGCAGCAAGAGATCCCTTTGGCAGCCTTTTCAGCATGATCTCTTTAGAAAGGAGTCCCTTGCAAAAAATTGCATCCTTCCTACTCTCTTTCACTGTAAGAAAAATTAAAGCCAGCTCTCTCAGAGATTTAGTCATTGATGTATCATAGAGAGATTATTGTTGATCAGAGTTTGTTTTTTCTTTTTTTTTATGATGAAAGTTTTATTATGAAATCTAGCCTAGTTTGCAGTCAAAAAGAGACCTGACTTTGCTCTTTATAAGGAACAATCTCCCACGAAAGCAGTTTAGATCAATAATTTCATGCATTTAATGACTGTATTTGTGAAAGAAAGCATCCAGGCTAAGCGAATCACTAACTGAAAAGGTAACAGTTTAGTAAATACACATCATTGCCTTTTTGTACCTGCATACCCCATTAAAGGAAAAATGCAATACTACATGTAAATTCATAGAAGGATTTTTAATGGAATATTGTTGCATTTGGCAAAGGGATCTGAAGGATTTAAAAAAACTTAATCTCCAAGACAGAGTCTTTCTTTAAAATTCTTCAGAATCCTATTCTTTAGAATCTTTGTTCTTTGAAGACTTAAAATTATTTATCCTGTCATTACTTCTCATGTCACCTTTGATAAAATTTAGATAAAAAATATCCTCTTTCTGTGTAAAAGAGGGAAGTGTTCTGGAATATTTCCCACTATCAATCCATGTCTCCTTCTTCCACATGATCACCCATAGACTCACCTACACACATGCACAACACAATAGCAAATGTAACAACTGGGGGGCCAAAATCGTACATTTCCTTCAATCTACCAGCAGTCTCCTTCCCCAGAAAGCAGTGGCTTTGTCCAGATCTTGGTACAATTCCAATAACCAGAGGGTCATCTGTAAAGCAGAAGAAAAAAAGGGTGAAAAAAAATAAGTAGGATGTATGAATCTGACTTTGTCCCCATGAGCAAAACAGGGAGCACCAGGGAGCCAGCTTGGCAGAACCCCAGTGTGAGAACGACTTTAAGGACTGGCAGTTGGTATCACCATTCAGATGCATGAGGGGACCTTGTAACAAGGATGGAAATGGGAAGAAAAGAAGAAAAAATAATTGACAGAAGCCCATTAAAAAAATCAGTCACAACTGAGAGTTGCCTCATTGATAATTCTATCTAAAACATATTATTGCTCTGCAATGTTCCATGAAAGCTTTGTTCAGCCTGCTAACATTTTGCAGAGGATGTTTTCAAACACAGCTGCCTGGTTGTTAATCCCCAAAACATGAACTTGGTATTTACTTTTAATCAAAGACAAATAATTTTAGGGTCCAGTAAGTTTATTAGGAAATCATAAAACATGAAGTGTGCAGAGAGATGCTTCTTCCAAGGCTTTGATTTGTCTCAGTAGAAGGAGAAGGTGAAAAGATGGAAATTTCTGTCCTTTGCTGCTCCTGCCTCCCTCCTGCTCAGACCGGATTAGGCAGCAGGTGGTAAATAAACCTTGTGTTTAAACTGCAGACTAACACTGTCTGCCACCTCTTGGTCCTCAAGGAGCCCCAATGCAGATGGCCACAAAGGCATGTGGGGTCATTGGTGGCATAGACAGAGGCAGCCATGAATTTCAAGACCTTGTTTTTTCGAAAGCTTGTTTCTTGGTATAAAAGGCAGACACTACTGACTGTCCCTGCTAGCCTACACATTGGAACATCCCACTGGTTGTTCATTTGCTGTGAAAGTTCAGCCTCACAAAATACATTCTTCATCTCTCTATTCATCCTCTGGAGAGGTTAGTCAGGATATTGGCAAGCTATGATGCTGAAAATGGCAGAGAACCTTTCCCAAGGCCAGAGCTGTTTTGTCAGTACTGCTGGGGATTCCTGCCAGCACCCTCTCTGCCATCACAAACAGCCTTACTGCAGGACCTGGAGGGTCTGAGACACCCTCACTACACTCCCATGGCTGGCATGTCCATACTCCAGCAGCAGGATAGAGCATGGCTTGGGAGAGGGCTGCAAGTACCTGCTGTAGGCAGAGCTTCCCCGCCCTGTGGGCTGTACTAGCTGAAGTTGCAGGTTTTGAAAAGCTTGTTTCTAGAAACTACAAGTAGGCAGTGGCAACGTGTTTACTTTGTGAGGGCAACCCGAATGGCTGACATATGAGATCTTTCTGCATGAAAAACAAACTATCCAGCCCTTTAGCTATTCCTCCATCTGGGCTTGCTAAAAAAAAGCTTCACAGAGAAGAATGGAAACAGAGCTCAAAGAACACCTCTTACCTTCATGATAGGAGCGCTCTGTTCTTAGGGGTTATACAATCAGATCTGTGGGTTGTCACGAGTGAGTACATGCAACTTACATTTTAGTAAAAAAAAGATTCTTTTTTGTAGTTCAAGTAAAGAATCTGGGAGAACTCTTCCACAAATTACGGCTCTACAACTTGGAAAAAACTAACAAATCATCTGTGATCTGTGAATCTAATTTTATTGTGCAAAGAATGTTTCCTCCAGGGCTCTTTCCCTGATACATGTATCTATTTGCCATTCTTCTTTGACATAAACCAATTTCTGTGGTTTACTTGTCAATAAATAGCCTTAATTTTTAATGAGTAATACTAAAGCCATTGACCTCCAGTAGAAGCAGGTTCTTAGAGAAACATCTCTCATTTTCTCTGAGATGTGCAACATTTTGCTTGAAACACACCTCTTAAATGTGTAAATGCTCATTAAAATGTGCATTTAGTATACCAGAGGATGATGGCGATACAAGGGTTTGTTTCATTTCTTGCATGGATTCTGCTCTCCATCAGTATCAGCTATATGCTTTACACACCGGTATCTTGCTTACTGTCTAAAAATAATAGACTTACCTGATACAGCATGTGGTATCCTTTGGCAGTCAATGGGGACTGAGCACTGACTGATTCCAGCAAGTTCTAATAACGTTTTTAACTTTGTCTCTTCTTCTTCTAACTCTTTCTATGATTTATTGAGCAGAAAGGTTTCACTAAGGAAGGAGGTATTAGTGCATGCTTTCTAATGATGTCAGAATTATCCCAGTGTCAGTATCACCAATACAGGCAAATCAATATCAGTTTAACAATGAAAATAACTCTGGATGATCTGATATATGGAAGCACATAAATCATGCATGCATGCAACTTCTGCCTCACGAGTGACACCACACTAACTTAGATAAAACTGATTTCTGAAGACATAACTATCCCCTTTCATTCCTTTCTCACAAAACTCTAATCATTTTACAGTGCAAAGATACAGACACAGCCTGTCTTTCAGACAGTGATTTTTATGTGTGCTAGATTTTCAGAATTAAGCATGTACATCTTAATGTCACAGGTGCAAGATTTTACCCCACTGATTAAAGGAATCCATTCCTTGATTCATGGAAAATTCATGAATAGGAGGAGTTAAATTTCTATGATAAAGCTTATATTCTGTTCTCATTTACATCCAGGTAAACCTAATTTCAGTGTTTTGCACCAATACTAAATGTGATCTGCAACACAATATTGATCAAGGTAGTGTTGTTAAATGTTGTAAAATTATAGCATGCAAAAAACCTACAAATTCTATCTGAGATAGACATCCTCTCTGACACAGAGATTTTGCACCTGTGAACATTGATGTGTGTCTTTTATAAAATTACATAGAATCAGCAGGAACATCTGCAATGTCATTACAGAACCCAAACCTCAAGGTCAAGCTGTAAAACCTTCAAGGTTTCTAAAATTTTGAATTCATTGTTCTGGGGAGGCTGTTTCTCCTTAAATAGAAGAAGCTGACAGTGAGTGACAATTCTTTGGAATTATGTATCAGCAATAATGCATTGCTTGTGTCAGCTGAAAAGAAAGAGAATTCACAGTAATGTTTATTAACTAATTACGATTACATAAGTTTTGTAATCCAGGATGAACTGGGGAAAAAAACTCTTTATAAAACCTTTGAGATTGTCTTTTCTCTTTTTAAAAGAAAGCACACAAATTAATTAAAAAAAAAATTAATAAAATTTTAATAACACCTGAGCTGTTGAGTTGAAATTATGTTCTATTGAGGGGTTTTTTAGGGTGTTCATGGTAAGGGAGGTTCTAGGCAGATCCATGCAGAAGCTCAGTTTCACTCACTGTCCTGTAGTGGTGGGCTTCTATCCCTACATTTTCTTCCCTTGCAGATTGAAAGAGATGGAGTATCAACACTGGATAAGCCCTCAGTATATGCAAAACTGCCTGTGTCTGCTACTAAGACACTAAGCTGAGTTAGGGCAACCCAACTGGTAGCTCATCAGTAACTTAAAATAACCTTAAACAGCATTTCCATTCTTTTATTTACATATGAGGAGTTTTGATGACCGTCACCACCTATTGAATCTGAGGAAATAAAAAAGCGGTTTGCATACTAATTGCCATTGTGCAGCATATTAAAACATCTGAGAAGTAGAAAAGAAGGATTTTAGGAAACTAGTACCTGGATCAGACTTGTCCTGGGAAGGTGACAGCTAGCAGACCATTTCTGTGAGACATGCAGAAACAGCAGCACAAACTAGTGGGGTGAGTGTAAAAGTGGTCACTGCTGAGTCCAGTGTTTTCTCAGCAAGTTTTTAACTCCCATGTTTTGATCTAGCAGGAAGTCCCCACGGAGCATGGCTTTCTTTATTGCTTTCTGCATTTTGAACGTATTGGAAAATTTCAGTCCTGGCCATTAGAGCATTTGTACTGGCACTCAAGTTAACTGATCTGGCTGCAGGTCTGTCCAGGCTGCCTCTCCATCCCCATAAAGGTGGGGGTCTTCCAGTGACCCCTAAGTGATCTAAAGGAGCTTGTTTCCTTCCCCTGACTCTGGATGGCTGTGGTGGTGGCTAGCAGGCGTGTGTGTGTGCTGCTGCTGTGCTTGATGAAGAAGAATCACGTAAGCATGACAGGAAAAGAAGCCTGAAAAACCGGGATTGTACCATTTGCTTTGAAAAAGCTGAAACGTGTCATTGTGCTGATGTCTTCCAGACCTGAGTGCCATAACTGTGGGGCAATCACTAAAGTGTCTGGGATGTGCCTAGTAGTGCACGGTTTCATGATACAACATGAGATTAATTATCAGCTTGCCTCTGTCAAAAGAGTCAGTCTTATTATCCCCTCCCACCTCTTCATCCCAGCTGTGATTTTTGTGGCATATCTTGAGCCAGAGCCAGCTCTGAGTGCACAACAAGAGATTCAACACATTTAAAAGGCAGAAAATTCACCCAGCATATAAAAGTAGGTGATAGGTCTCTGTGGTAGTGATCAGAATGAGTTTACTCCAAGTAAAACAGAGTGACAGCACAGGACTGGGTAAGGGAGGAGCAGAGGGTGTCAGATTTCCTTTTCAGCAATAGAGAGCACAGCCTATCATAAAATCATCCAGGAGCATACCTCTGAGGTAGTGTACTGCATTGCAACTCTCCGCAGTCACAGATTCCTTTAAGATTGGTTTTACATTAAACATTGTCCTATGCAGGTTTAATCAGCAAGGAACAATGTACTGCACCATCAAAAAATTAAGTACCTCTACAAGAAATCAGATTTGAAACATCCCAGGACTATTCTTTTAGATTATCAGAGAGAAAAGAAAAAATCAACACCCTTCTAATTGTTAATTTTTTGTTTCTTAGAGAAAGAAAAAACAGGATTTCACTGTCGACATTTTTATGTGAGGGGCTACTGATTAACCCAGGTCTTCTCAAAGATAATGGGGTTAACAGCATGAAGAAGGGGAAAAGATAACATGAAAAGGGAAATGGACAGAAGTCCTCACTTCAGTCTGGGCCTAATCACACATGAAAACAACACAAAGACCTGGATTATGCACAGATTATTACCCACCATATCCCGGTGGAGGTGATTAAACCTAGGAGAGCAGAGCACGTGTAACGTGGGGGTTGGAAGGGTAATTGGTGTGTTCATGCAGTGGTTGTGCTTGGAGGCAGAAGTAATCAACTACTTAAGCCATGCTGCAGCTTCTGTCCAGATCCCCACCTTTGGGCAGAAAGTAGAGCATGGAGGAAGAGGAGTCCTGCCCTGATGTTGTCCGGATTTGTCCCTGTGCTGTCATGCTCCCAGACACAGAAGGATGTACATCTAACATGAATGTAATCCAGCTGAGGAAGTGATGATTGAAAACATGAGACAACATAGACAAGATCAGGGTCATATCAAACAACAACTATTCTTTTTAGGGAAAGTACAAATAAATTTCCTATAATTAATCTGACATCCCAGGCCAGCTTTCTTGCAGGACATAAGTCCCGGCTGCTGTCTGCTAATTTTCTGTGACTCCTCACTTCCTCCTCAGGCATCAAACACTTTTCTGGGCCAGAACTGCCTATCTGCATTGCCTCTGCTCTCTGACACACTGCTAGGAGCCTAAGGAAGGAAATATGAGGAGGAGGTGAGGGGTAGCTGAAGGAGTCAGGCTCTGTCTCAGTACCACTGGAGTGGTAGTTGCACCTTGCCATGCCTTGGTAAATAGTTGTCCCAATGGAAGAGAAGCCTTTGCCTTTGAGCCAAGCCTTGTATTGTTAGTCAGGACTCAACCAGTGGTGGTACGAGGCCATCTGATGACACCTACAGCAAGGGAGAGAGTATGATCAGCAACTGCCAGAAAAAGAGGTAGCAGGAATCAAAATCCTGCGCTGGCTACCATGGAAGCTGGATTGTCAGATAAAAGTCGAACAGAAGCAGTGGATGCAAAAACCGGGGAACAAAATGAATGTTAGCTATTTTTATTGTATCCTTGAGGGAGAGAGAAGAGAACAAAGAATGCCAAAAGCATAAGAACAGCTGATAAAGGTTTACTCAGCTCAGAATATCCTACTCTAACATTTCTTATTCTATGAAATATAAATTAAGCCATTAGTACTTGAGGGGGTTTTGATTTCTGAATATGTACAGATCTAAATACATTCTACTTGGTGTCTGAAAACCTTGAAAGCCTGAGAAGACTTGAGATTATCCTAGCTACACAAATAGGGCATTGTAGGAAATGTCCTCTTTTATTTCTTACTCTGTCCTAGGTAAAATAGTGTGAAGTTGCTCCTTATATAAAGAGACCATACACTGCAGCCAAAATATTTGGAGTAGATCTTTAGCTAAAAATAGTAAAAATGGAATTAGTGCAGTTTATACCAGTAGAGCATCTATGAACTTGAGACAAGTGTAACAGAGGAACAACGTACTGCTGAATCAGTTTGCTTCTTTTGTTTTCAGTTAATTCCCCCAACACTGCCTGTGCATGCTCTGGGCATTTTTGCAAAGATTTGGTTTAAATTCACCATGTTGCTATGCACTTAACTATGAGTTTATATTTTAGCTCAAAGAATTCACATGTAGGGTAGCTGTTTTCACCAGACACTAGTCCACAGAGGAACAAAAGGCATAGAAATATTGGATAATAAGAACATTTAGAAAACAATGATAAATCCTCAGAAACATAATTGAATATGTTGCAATTTTAAAATATAATTTATGCTTGAGACTTTCCTCCTTTTCTATATAAGCCCACAGTACTGAAGAAGTAATAATACCCTGTGCTACTGGGTGGGTATAAGAAGGAATATGGTTGGATCTCTTGAGTGCTCAGCACCTCCAGAGGTGCAACAAGACTCAAAATAGGGATTTTGGAAAGCCAAATTCAAATATCAGAGTCTAAATCTTCTGCTCAGCATTGTTCACTGTGAAGCCACTGAGGAAATACAGGGCAGGATTTTGCTTCAGGATAAGCAACCACACAGGAAAGGGGAAAATGCCTGCCTGCAGCAGCCCATGTGGTCTGGATGTGTCTGTCCTGCCTTTTGTACTGCACACGGGTGCTCTGGCCAAGACCTGTGGTGGAGCACAGAATCTGCTGCAGCAGACATGACACGGAATGTTGGTATCCATGTGCATCTTCTTTCAGAATATCAGCCTAAAGGGGCGTGAAATATGATGATTGCAGTAATCCAACTACATGCAATTTTTGAATTCTGGCTGACATGTAGAAGTGGTTGCTTTGAGAGGGTTGCTGCAGCGGGGGTTGGACTTCTCTGCTGCCTGTGTGACCAGCAAGGAAAGAGAGGTAGCCTTCATAATTTGAGCCAGACAAGCCACCAGGCTGTCTGAAGCCTGAGAAGACTAGCTGGCTTCAAACAGCATTACCAGCAAATTCATTTTTTCCATGCTAGTGGCTCTGTGTGTGTGCATGTGTGTTATTGACTCTAGATTTTAAATGCCCCTAAAGATGTACCCAAAGGACTGAGCTTGCCCAGGAGTTGAAGGTAACATAACTTGAAGATGGCAATGAGAAAGGGCTGTGCTGGCCTAGGGCAGGGGGCTTGCATGCTGCAGAATTTCATTTAGCTGGAAAAGTAACCAAAACCCAGTCTGTGCAAAGGAATGTGAAGCGGGGGGAAAAAGCGCCATAGGCAATGAAAAAAGTGAATAAGTTATGGGAAACCTAAGAAACTAAAAGCTTAGCAAATTGGGATTCAGTGCAGTAGTATGGAAAGTGTCCATGCAGGAAGATGGCCTCTTAAGCCTGTGGCATTTCCACATTTTCCCTATGGGCGTCAGCCAAAATGGGTCTTGACGATCATGAAGAATTTTGAATGGCACCCAGGGCAAACAATATGCGTGCTGCTCTAATGTCAGAAGTGGCTAATGCGTGGAGGTCTTGCTGAAAAGAAGAGTGTAGAATTGGATGACTCAGCCCAAGGGGAGGCAGCTCTCAAAGGTCAGCTGTATCAAGACATCTCTAAACTGAGACGCACAGTTCTGCCATCACTGACCAAGCTTTCCATGTACTCCCTGCAAGGAAAAGAGTAGTCTGCTATTAACAATGACCATGAGGTTTTCCTATGACTAATCTTTGTACTTTGGAGTCAGAGAGGAGTTGTTGGTACAACTGCTGTAACCACTTTGTAACAGATCTTGGTGGGTCGAAACATTAACTTGGTCATGAGATCAAATATTATTATCAGATGGTACAACGTGTTACTCTCTAATCACCTGTTTAAAGAGATCAAAATCCAGTTTTATAAAATTATTTTATCTTGAATTTAGTAAGTCTTTGCTAGATTCTGTATTTACAAAAGTAGTTTTCTCAACACAGAATGCAATAACAACTCCAATGTTTATTGCCCAATGAAGTAATTGAATATGCTTCAAAAGAAAGTAGATAAAGAGATTTTGAAGAAGGGAAGAACAAAAAAAGCAAGACCTAACAGCTATTAATTATTTCATCTTTATGTATGTAACACATTAGTTTTAGATGCACTTACTTGTTATAGTTGTTATGGAAGCATCAAGCTGTTCACCAAGTCAATGCAAGGCCTTTTAAGCAGTACTAAGTATAAACCCAAAAGAATTAATGTTTTTTAAATGAGCTTTTTTGTTGCTGTTTTTCGCTTGTATTTTCATCCCAGAAGAAAATCCAAATGAAAACCAGAGGCCTATTCCAGCCAGCTTTTGCTCATCTAAACAATCACATCAGTTTTGACAGAAGAATGGAAAAGTTGGAAAATTACCGATATGACCAAAACTTTAGGAATATCAGCCACCATGATTGATTGCAATGCTGTCTTCAGTGCACTGTTGATTATATAACAAAAATTGTTTGATTTCAAGACATATAGGGGCATTTTCAATTTTTTTATTATGTTTTATTATTCAGTTTAATTATTATTTTACCTAAAGCAGACTGGACTAGATTGTTTGCTACCTTGCACTCAATATAAGCATCAACATTCTGTTTAGCAATTTGCACCCAGCTTGACCACAATATCAATTTCCAAGTGAGAAAGCTGATCAAGGATATGGCTCTGGCTGTTACATCATAGTGTGTTAATAGGTAACTTCACTTTTAGGGATCCCCTTTTTTTCAGCCTTTTGTGGAACATCAAGGTATTACTTGGAAATATTTGACTAAAACAGTGTGAGATGAGTTCTTTGAGAGGAAAAATCTGGTTTCCTGAACAGTGAGACAACCAGCTTGCTATGAGAGCCATCCAGACCTGTTCAGAACCTGTGATGAGATAGAGGTAGGACTCATGACATTCTGTTTTTTATTGTCCAGATATGAAGGGTGGCCCACCAACAGCACATTCCAAATGTTTGGTGACAGAACAACAGAATGAGCAAGGTCTGCATGGACCACAGTTGTCACCTGGCCCAGCCTCCCTGCTCAAGCACATCCTAGAGCACATTGCACAGGAATTGCATCCAGAATGTTCTTTAATATCTCCAGCGAGGAATACTTCACAGCCTCGCTGGGCAACCTCTCCCAGGGCTCAATCACTTGAATAGTAAAGAAGTTTTTCCTCATCTGTCCCTTGCCGCTTGCCTTATTGCTTGGCACTGCTGAGAAGAGCCTGTCTCCATCCTCTTGACACCCTACTTCCAGATACTCAGTCTTGGACATCATCATTGCAGTGCAGGACATGAGAAAAGCCTAGTCCTTACTTATAAAAATTCTAGTTGAATATTAATGGTGACATTTCCCAATGAAGTCAATAGTTTGTCCTTTTTTGTTTATTCCTAAGGGCCTCAGAAGGAGGTTAGAATAAGGTCAGAAAAACCAAGGGAAGTTGTTTCCACCTTCAAAAGCTCTACTGAAGTTACACAATAAAAAAACCTTTCTTTTTGAGAAATTTTAACTAATTCAGGTTACTGAGACATTATGTCTCAACAAAGAGCCAGAACACAATTGATAGTAATTATCATCATAATCATGTTTACAGTAGTGACAGATTGCAGATTAATTAGACAACTTAGAGATAGAAGAGAGAACAAAAAAAAACCCCAGTAGCTAAACCATGTTTAGTGCAGCTAAGGCAATTTTTTCTTGGGTATTTATTAATTTCACTTAGGTGTCTCCTGTACTGTGTTTTTTGAAAGAGGGCTTGGGGCCACTCCTGTAGAGAACGCTGCATGTAAGAAGGATGAAATGGGAGGAGAAAGGTCAGCCAGCTGCAGGGAAGATCCCAGATCACACAGCAGAGTGCTTCACATCGTGGAAGAAACCTGTGTTTAGGCACCTGAATCCCACCCCTTCAGTGTTTTAGACCCAAGAAAAGCGCCTTAAGTCTTTTTACAATGAAATCACTTCCCAGGCTAATGGCAGAGACATTTAGTGGCCACCCATCCTCAGCCTTACACATCTAAGCAGACAACGTGGTATGTCCCTGCTCAGAGATAGGATGGGTCTAGATGACCGATGAAAGCACCACATCACCTCTTGTTCACAAGAGGTGATAGCTCACTCAGCTATCATCACCCTTCGGCACAGCACCAGCTGAAAGGAAAGGATCTGTCCCATTCATTAACATGAGAGTGTCATGTATGTACCTGAGATTCATCTAGTGTCAATCCCTTTAATTCAAGACTTTTTTTACAGTATGGGTTAAATTCCTATAGAAATATTTCCATTGATCTTGGATTTTGCCCTTAGCACACTTAACTTCTGTGTCTGTAAAAATCTGACACACTTTTTTTAACTATGAGAAAAATCTTTCTTTTTGACTACAGCAACACTGATTGATTCTGTGCTTACAGATGGATTTTGTTTTATGGGCTTTTTTTCACTAATGCTTCAGAAACGTATTGGTTGGTTGTATTCCCATAACTGAAATAAACCAGTGGCACAGGAGAAAACTGCCACATTTGCTGAAACGCCACAGACAAATTGCTATTCCTTTAGCTAACCTTATTTTTTTTATTTCCCAAGAAATGTGCTACAGTTCTAAAGAGAACAATTTCAAGGAAACGAAACACTCTGCCTTTATAAAGAAAAATGAGATAAAATGGGAATGGGGAGAGAGTAGAGATTATTTCTAGCTATTCTGAAAGTTTTTACTCTTTACCAGTAAAACATGATTAAAAGAGTATGCAAAGTTCAGGGCTGCTGGGTTTTTCTAAAAGACGTGGAGACTTAACTCATTGTTCAGGTGAGTGGTCCAGAGAGCTCATTCCAGTGAGTGATGGCATTTAGCAAACTCTTGCAAGACGTAATGTTAAAATCCCAATTCTTTAAGTTGCCTCATGCTGGCAGGTGCCCCTGTGTCTGCTGGATCTTTAAGAATGGGCACGGGATTCCATTCAGGCATGGACATTTTGGGTAAATAGGCTATTTTTTAAATGCCATGGCATACCAGCTGTGCTTTGAGATATGTTCATACGAATGAGGTAAAGAATGGGAAGGCTGGGTGTACAAACAAGCCAATGAAAGACAGTAGCTGTCTAACTTGAACCCTGTTTGTCTGGGGAAGAAGTCCTTACACTTTTGCTCTTTTCACTTAAATTGCTTTGCCATTATCTGTATCTCTAATTCTCTTGCAGACTTTCCCTGGGAACAGAGAAAGGAATGGACATATTAGAAGGATCAGACAGCTGTGAGTACAGAATCTATTGTGCAGTTAGAGTCAAATTATTGCAGGTCTGGTCCTGGGGCATGCCCAGAATACACAGCCCTTACTGAAGTCAGGATCTTTAAGCAGCCCTCAGCGTCTAACAGACACAGGCAATGGCAAAACAAGGAGTCATCCAGGCTATTGCTAATATTGACAAAATTTTTAGGCCTAAATCCATGAGAGATTTTACCTCCCAAATACATGATTCCTAAATCACTTTGACACTTCTGTGTCCCAACAGGTATTTACATTAGTCCATATGCCTACATGTCCACCACTACACACGCAACTATTGATGACCTGTTTGGCTTGAGCAAGACTTTCCCTTAATACAACCTCATCAAGCAAATAGATGTTTTCACAAATGAAGAATCTACACAATAGGGATAAGACTTGGTATAAGAAGGCTGGAATACAGTTCCTAAAGAAGGAACTGTAACTGAAAAACTTGTAAATAAATTGTTAAATAGCCTATTTTGACCAGCATTTGGATATGGTTCTGGATCCACTTCTGTGAGTGGTGAAGGGTCCTCTCATCTTTTAAAAGATTTGATGCCCCCATTGGAGTGAAAATACCAATTATAACCCAAAAGTTTTCTGAGGTTTGAAGATTACCTAGGTTTGGTTCCATGGCTGGTGAGTTGTAGAGGCAAAGAGCAATTGTAATGCTATATTACAATGATTGTGATGCTAACATAATTGGTTATTTCAAATATAGGTAAATTGTTTTCTTCTGAGTGTTTCTCGTGGTCAATTTAAAATTAATGGACCAGTGTATTATGCTCACACATTCACCGGGTGTCAAATACCCAGAATGGTAATGGAATGGCTAAACAGATTGAAGGAAACAAGGACAGATACCAGTAACAGGAAAATGGGTTTTCTAGAATGGCAAGGGAAAAAAAAAAGCATTGTGAGAGTAAGAGTTCTAGATCTGGTTACACATACATGTATGACAGATCCTGCTTTTCATTTTCTGAGTTACCAACAGAAAAACTGCTCTAAAGATGAGGTATAACTGTGTGCAGGCAGATTTATGCTTCAGCCAGCCCTTTAAAATGC
Source organism: Irena cyanogastra (assembly GCA_013397155.1). Taxonomy (NCBI): domain Eukaryota; kingdom Metazoa; phylum Chordata; class Aves; order Passeriformes; family Irenidae; genus Irena; species Irena cyanogastra. The sequence continues at coordinate 71,678 of VWZV01007736.1, forward strand.
TGACAGGCATTGGAGATGCAACTGACATTGAAGGGACTCTATGTATAAGGCGTCAAGGCTTGTTTTATCAGCAGATAGGCAACTAAACAGTGTTGAGTCTTGAAGGCAATGTTGTCTTCAGGTACTAAAGAGGAATTTGTTTTAGCTTGATTTATGAGGAGTAGTGGATTATGGTATGTGGTCAGCGTGGTTCTCATCTAAAGCTAAAATGAGCCTTTCCTGCCTGCAGGAATCTCTCCTGCTTATTTCCGACCAAGACGCCAGTCCTGGAGATATTTTTTCTTCCTCTTTCTTCCTCCCATCAGTTACAGTAATGTGAAGTGGTATTCATTTCCTTGTGGTCCCTCTGACTTTCATCCTTTTGTCTGGATTTTGTAGCTGGCAAGTAAACTAAGACCTAATAATTTTTCAAGATAAATGCGGCAAAATTACTGTCATTTCAAATTACACCTCTCACACTCTTTTCTTACTATTCTTTTTACATCTCTAAGTTCATTTTTTTCCTCTCTTTTCCCATGTTTTGATATTCTCTTCCCCTTCTTTGTTGCACAGTGCTTGCCCAAGTTTCCATACCTTGAACTCTCTGTTTTCATTCCTAGATGTCTCTCTCTCCCTTCTGCTTTTTCCAATTTCCTCTCCCTCTTAAATTCTCTTTCCACAGCCTTTGTTTGGCTATGACTGTCACAGTATGAGGGGAAACTGGAGCTTGACCTGCTGCTCTTCAGGCTCTCATACACTCAAGCATGGATTCTCCAGGGTCACCATGCTTTTGTCTGCTGGGAACAGCAGAGGAACAGAGAGAGACATCCCACCAGCACAGCACATCAATATTTACTGATACAGAATAGTACTCTCTGGGAATGGACACCAGGGAGCTGCTCTTCTAGTGGCTACTAATAATGAATGATGGTCACTTTTAGTTCTAGCGTGAAGGATGTTTTGAAGGATACATTTTCTTTTGCCACCCTGTTTCTCATAGTGCCCACTTCACTGGGTCATTGTGATGACTGGTGTAATAAGCAAAAAATGTGGCTATTTAAACTCGAAGGTTGTCCTCCTGTCATTATGATTAAAGAAAAATATGCTACATTAAAGTCTTTTCTGATTAATTTTTTTCTAAACATGTCAAATTACTTCATTATGTTTTAAGATAGCCTTGATTTGAGCAAGCAAACAGATGCAGAAATATTAGTGAAGGCATGATTGACATGCTTTTCCCACTTTTTCAAGATTGACTAAAGACACCTCAGAGAGAGTAATTTTTTTCCATTGATAGCCAAACGCTGCCTTAGAGAGTATAGTCTCTTCTGATGTTTGTCCCATCCTACCTAAACAGAGAGGTTTGTGTCTTTTTAATGCAATTCACTTCACAGCAAATGCATTGTTACAGCTGAATACAGACTTATATCCAAAGTAGGACATTTCCTGGTCAAATTTGCAAAGCTGTGACAAAAATTTCCCTGAGTCAATTAGACCCTATCTGTGAAACATTTATCAATGCAATTGCCTTCTAACAATATATTCTCTTTTCCCACTCCTGCCTCTGACTGAATTTTGTGTATATTTGTTTGTGGATACAAAAAGTAAGGTCTTCCCATCACTTGAAACGAAATAGATCAATTTATCCTTCACTATTGTAATTATGTCACAGTAATCACTTTGCCCCACTGGCGACCTCCACCTTAGTTCCCAGGATGAGCTGTAATTTGGTTTCTTTGCCGACTGAGATCCTCATTCATCTCATGATGTTACTCTAAGCACTGTCTGCAGGGAGATTGTTGTTTTGCTTTTGTCTGCAGGCTGGACTGAAGGAGCAACTGTCTGTATTACTCACCTAGGGCACTATTAAGGATGAAAATAAGAGTTCAAGAAAATGGGAAGACAAGCCTCCCTAAAATTCACACTTGCACAGTGAAATATCATGTAATTTACAATGAGAGGAGTAGTTATGGAGTGACAGTGAAATTTATCAGGAGTATGTGGAATTGACCATTAATCAGTGCAATTAATTGTGGATAGTAGACTTGCCAGAAAATGAATTTCAAATTGCTAAATTTTGACACTGACACAGAATTTATGTATACACATACATCTGAAGTGGAAGCTCATAAAAACCTTCTCCTTGCCCCAGTTGCCCATCTGGTTAAATCAAGAAATATTTAAATGTATGGGCCTTTCCATGAATGAGATGCTTTGAGCACATAAAGGATGTCCATATGTATACATATATAGAGAATATATATACATATGCCTTGGATATGTAAAAGCTCTGTATTTACTTTCAGTACTTCCCCTTGAGTTATTACTTTTCCTTTTCTATCATTTCTGTAATGTTTTCATTTCTTCCCCACTACCTCAATTTGAAATGTTTTTAATAGTCTCTTGCCAATATTATTTCCACAGCATGTATTATTTATTTAGATGTTGCTAATAGTACAATATTTCAGCTGTCAAGAAAACTGATGTCTAGACTTTCTCACTTCCTTGGTTTGAATGACAAATAAGTTACACCTTCTGGGCATATTTCTTAATGATAAATAGTAGCTATCTCCCTAGCTTTGTAGACCTAACACAGAGGAAGGACTAAGCTTTCAGAAGGAACAAATTCTTTCTAAGTTGTACAAAGGGTGTCACGTCAGTATTTTTCAGATCTGCAGTTCAAGAGTTTCTAGTTTCAAAGTAATAGGGGTATATGAATCACTCCTCAAAAGCAGATTTTGGAAGTCTCAGACTTGACTGGGAAGCACTTTTATTTCCATTTCCTCTTCTCCTTCAGAGCAATGAGTTTCAGTGGTTCTTGTCAAGTGAAGAGCCCAGTGAAATCAAAATTAAAAGTCCCACAAACTTCTGTAGAGTCAAGTCTTAGCTGAAATTGTAAATGAATTAATCAAATCAAAATATGGAAAGGTCTGTTCCACTTCCATGGAGGAAATGTTTGTAGATCTAATCTTTCCCTTGTAGTCTACCACTGTTGCAGAAGACCTTAAACTTTACAGCAACCAAAGCAATCATACTGCTTAAGTTATTCATGTAAACAGTATCTGTTTTGTCTATAAACCTCCATTTTCTAATTTTAATTCTGTAAACATAAGTAGCATCAAGGCTTCTCACTGACAATATATTTCCTGCCAATCGTTGTCAACAGACCACTGTATTCTGGATTCCCATTCCAAATTAAGGGGACAAATAGCTTGGAGAAAGAACAATATAGCCCCAAACAAGAGTTCTTGCTTCAACTATATTTCAAAATGTTCAAATATGACTCTTGGGAAAACTGTTATAGGACAGTCTGCAAATGCGTCACATTGCTCCTTACTTGTGTCCTGAGTAGTTCAGTGCTCCAGGTGTAGTATAAGATTCCTCTGTTGACTTGGGATCTAAAGGAGCTCATCTAATCAAGAGGTCATGAAAACCTCCACACTGAGCAAGGCAGAGAATCCACTCTCCAGTGGCTCTTAATTTATTGTACAATAAAAGAAAACAAGCAAGTCCTGTTATAAATGACACAGTTGCAAGTGTTCAATAGTTCTCCTGGGAATTTTGCTTAAGCTTGTGTAGATATAAACACTATATTCCAGGATGATTTTCTTGCAGTAAAAATACCAGAGAACTTCAATGCAAGACTTATCCGCTGATACACAAAAAGACCAAAAAATTATTGCACCATACCATAGCTCATTCTAATTAAATTGACTCAGATTTTTAAAGTTCTCTTGACAGATTGTGCTGGCTCTCATTCCTTGTAATCATTTAAGTATAGCTACTCAATAAATGTGTCTTCCTTCACAAGAAACACCACCAACAGTTTGTTACTTTGCTTGAAATGATAATTTTCTCTCTCAAAATTTCCATTTAAGGTGGAAGGGTAAATTATAGATATATATCTCAGGCTGTGTTTCCTACTATGAGCCTGTATAATTACATTGTGACTCCTCTGAAATCTCTTTTAACGAATTTATGAGTTTAAGCCTACATCACAAGGAATCTGTCAAAAAATTAAATCTACTTCTGATCTTGAACATATATATGAAATTATGACTTTATACATATGCATACCTATACCTACATATATAGAGAAAGAGAATGACAATTCAAAGAAAATTCTGTTTATGTTTATACGTATTGCACATGTATGCCTGCTGTATGTAGAGAGAGGGAAATGGAATTCCAATGACTAGAAGTTAAAATAGCAAATATGACATTTGAATATTTGATATGTAAACAGAAGTGCTTTCTCTTGTTTTCTTTACAGGTTACCTGTGTCAATGTTTCAATGAAAAAATACGCAAAAAAAAGAAAAAGTCTGATTAGAAAGTGGTAAAGTTTAAAGATATACATTTCGTTGTGGCTACTTCGTTGCTGTACATGAGATAAAAAGTTGTCAATAACATCCTATTCTGAAACTATGGTGATGTAAGCAGTGTTTCTTGAGATTTTCAATGACACCTTTGAGAATTTGCATGAAAGCAACAAATCAGATGTTGTACAAAAATCCTAGGAATGCCTTCCCAGAAGGGAGTACAGCTGAAATGTCAGTCTTTTTTTTCCAGCAATAATATAGAACATTAGGTAAGTTATGTTTCTCACCATAAACCTTCAGTCACATGTGTTCAGTTAAGGACTGGGCAGCCCCTTTGAACATTGTGGTTTCATACCGCCTTCATTTACTGTTCAAATAGCTTTATTGTCAACACTAGTAAAAACATGATCTCTTCTGTGCATAATACTATTCTTAAATAAATAAATTCTGATTATGGTGTCGATTAGAAACAAACCAGAGACACTGATGGTGATATAGACACCTAAAAGTTATGATCATGCTCTGTAAATGCAGGAAAATTCTGTGTATTACTACCAAATCAAATAAATTGCAGCAGAAAAGCTTGTATGGACATTCTGCAAATTATCCTTAGGTGACAAGAATATGCCCATCTTATCAGCCAATATAGCTTGGTCGCTTAGGAACTTTGATTTAAGTTGCAGAGAGATGAGGGAATTGACATTGGTTGTTTTTTAAGGAATAACTGTCGTTTATATACTTCTCCAAGACAGTAATATTTTTCAATACCCTTTTCCCCAAAGGTTTTGATTGCAACAAAAAATGTCTTTTCATCCCATTTTCTCCTAGCTCTAAAGACTGACGGAAATATGACAGACTAGCTTCCCCGTCATGATTTGTCTGTATACTTTCTAAATAACCTTTCTATCCAACTTTTTTGAAGTAGCCTTACAATCCAACAAAGATAACCCCCACTTACTGCTTAGAGCTTAAAAGACAAATGCTTAAAAGAATGTTTGAATGCTTGCTGTTCCTATGGGACCCAATTAAGAGAATGCAAATTTCATTTTTCAGGCCCTGATTTCAAAATTATTTCCTTGCTGCAGATCCCAAACTGTTGGCCTGTGAAATAGGAGCGATGTCTTGGGTAGCGCAATGTATGCGTATGCATTTGCATATACAAAACTCCACTAATTGCTAAATTTGGAATCTTCATGTTCACAAATAATCTTTCCAGGCAGAGCTGGAAAAGCACAGCAATTCTTGTGGGACTAACTTCAGGTTAAACATTACAAATATATTCTCTTGAGTTTCTTTTGGCTATCTCACGCCAATTCTCACCATATATTTAAAAATAATTTTTGAAGCCATTGCAGGAATAAAGTCTAAATCAAACAGTACATAAATTTCTAAGAAAGAAGAGGCCTTTTTTTTTACCTTACATTGTCTCAGGCAGGCAGCAATTCTCTTTTCCCTGCAACTTAAACTATCTAGGCACACACTCAAGACACCTTGCAGAAAAGTGCTACTCTCTGACACCATCTGCTTTGAGCTTCTCCTTGGGATATGCTGGTCACATCATTCTCTCTCAGTAGATAATGATTTTCCATCTTTTGCCTTGTTCCAAGTTGGGATTTGTAGGGAAAGGAAACGCTTGTCCTACTTCCTTTAAAACACAGCTTTCTGGGGTTTGTGATGTATCTTGCATCAAAAGGGAAATATGAAAAACCTATTGAATATCATCTAAAATCTCTCTCCTGTCTTTCAAGGACCTCTGACCCACACAGCCTTTCTTCATGTGAAATGCATCTGCTGTTCTCAAGCTCATTTTCAGCATTCTTTTGACTCTTATTTTTCCGCAATCTTTCTATTCCATCATGAAATAATACTTTATCATTTGCAGGAGACTGTGAAAATGAGTACTCAAGATCTTCCAGATAGCCAAAATCTTACGGTAATTCAAGACATAATTCAAGGTAGTACTGGAGGCAACAAGAAAGCAGCCATTCACAGCAGTAGACCCAAGTGACTCTTTCAACCTGAATCAATTCATTTCTTCCGAGGGATGTGTGTGAAATTTGGTGCTATGACAAGAGGTTGCCAGACCCTGCAAGCCCAAGCACACTTGAGCATAAGAGACGTGCTTAAGTACTTTTCTTTAACGACTCCCAAGAAATTGTCATGACTATACCTGCCCAGCATTGCAGGAGCTCTATGATTCTGTAAAGTATTTCTCCTTGTCAAGCTCTGAACTCTTTAAGCTGGCATTTAAATTGTATTCAGGAACAATTTCTCCTATCTCTAATCCAGACAGGATTTTAAAGAGGTGTCTGTTGGAGAGCCTGCACTGACCTCCTATAAAAATCAAACCCATTCTGCTTGGTACCACTTTTCACAGAAAAGAAAGAAAAAGCATAAGCCTGTAGGGGAGGAGATGTTGGCTGAAATGCAGCCAAGAGATTTCAGGGAATCTCCTGTAAAATACAGTAGCCCAGAGTAAGCACACTATTTGCCCCTTGCCTAGGATTAGCCTGGCTTGCCTTAGATAGGCTCTAAAGTGCAAATGGTAATAAAGGTCTTTAGAAGCCTAAAAGGATCCCTTAAGAATGAGAAAAGGAGAACTGCCATACTGGATTCTCTAATTACTGCTACCTTCAATTATTTTACCTCTCATCTCTCAGTTGTATTAGTCAACTAATTTATTGGGAAAAATGTTGGATGACTGTGGGATCTAGTCAGCACTCTCGTTATTTTGTTATTACTCTGTTACTGTTTTTTCTGTGGGAGGACAAAAATTGTGAGGAACTCTTGGCCTTCTTGTTCCTGGGAAAGTTTCTTTTCTACAGTCTGCATATTTTGCACCCATGGAGGGGAGAAGAAGTAAAGCCTGTGTTTCTGGTCTCTTCTGTAGCAGTACAGTAACCATACCTCATATGTTTTCCTGCTGAGAAAATATGCTGCTGTTCTTCATGGAAAAACCAAAGATTTATATGTCTTGACTTTGAACTGTGCACATCAATTCCAGCTCATGTCTTCAACAGCTACATCAGTTAGAAGCCTTTGAAAATGGTCAGCTGGAGGCAGCAGATATTCCCAGGTTCAGTCAGACAGGAGCCAATCACAGGCATTTTGGGTCTTTAAAGTCAGTGTGACTTCCTCTGTGCTGTGCCACTAAACCATTTCATTTATGAATTAGACATAGATGATCCTGCCCAGCTCCACACCATCTATGCTTTCAGTCCACTGAGATATCAGGTGTCTCACAGGAAACTAGATGTCAACTTGTAGATAGACACTATGGTGCAATGTCAGCGCTGCCACTAAATTCTGATCAAATTATGCCTTTTGAAAAGAGAACAGAAACAATTTATCTAGCAAAAATCAAGTTCTTCACAGAAGACTCTATTGTCTCCATTAACATTTTTATGTCAATGATTTGATAATCAGTCTTTTTGTTATAAAACACTTTCTCATTCAAAAATGTACAATCAATCATTTCTGTTTCCATTGCACACTGACATTTATTGGTACCTTTTATATGCAGTTTCCATTAATAGTGTTATAGCCAGATGAAGGGAAGAGCTGACTCGAACTTCTAGCTCACTAATTCTTCACAGATTAGCACTGTCAGCACTGATGGATGAAGGGAGAGATCTATCAGAATGGATGTGAGGGGTTTACTCCTGCTTTGTAAATCATGCAGGAAATCCCAGTGTAAACTAAGCCTCTGCCTCTCACAAAAGTTAAAACATCACAAGCAGAGCAATAACCCCCCAGATAAATTGCCTTTTTGTTGCTGCTGATCAAATTTCATATAATCCTTCCCACTTGTTTTGTCTAGTGCTGCATTAGTGATGAAAGGCCGTCAGATTTATTAAAAGAATATAAAAGCAGAACAGAACAAATTAAAACAGCCCAGAAACTCACAAGCAGGGAAAAGTGCATAATGCCTTTCTGTGTGCTCCTGTTGGTGATCACAATTCCCATGAAAGTCATGTGGGTGCAGAGCTATGCAACAATCTCTAGAAGTTTTTTTCAACTGGACACCAACAAACTGATCAGTGTTATAATGCACTTTAAACTATATTCCCAAGGAAAAAATATCTCTTTTCTTCCTCACTAAAGTAAAAGCAAAAGTTTAATTTAGTGTCTGTGATATAGAGACAACAGCAACTGGAGCACTCACTGGTGGTCTGTGGAGTGGGAATCTGTAATTTTTTTTTTTAGTGTAAATGTTCTCTCAACTCCCATGGTTGCAGACCTACCTTCTTACAGGTTTTCCCCCTTGATATTACTTCAGGATGGGCCCCTTATCATAGGCACATACACATACACAGAGATCCGGCCTTTAAGTGAAAGCTGGCAGATGTATGTTTGAGACTCCCTCCTACAGCTTTATAACTTTTACCTGATATAGGATGTAGTTTCATCTTCTGAGAGTTTTTCTTGCTCTTATCCCTGAGACCATAATGCAGTCACCTATAAAGAAGCATCTGGATCAGGCAGAATTCCAGGCACAATTTTTCATCAAAAGATAGCATAGATGTGTCAAAAAATATACATTAATTCTCTTCATCCATTAGAGGAAATCACAAGGACTCTGGTCTCTCATTCAATAGATCCTAACCACTGCCAGACACATCCCAATTTTCCTTTAAAGAAACTATGAAACGCTGATTGTTGGCATTTATGAACTGTAGTTTCAGTAATTTCTAGTGAGATTGATAGAAGAAGGCAAAGAAGAGGTAACAGAAAGATCTTGGTTATTAAAGCCAGCCAGGGAAGGCTTGAAGGAGAGACCATTTCCTCTGTGAATAATATTTGAGTAAATGAAGGAACAAAGATCACTGAATAAGTTTCCCCTTGGGAAGAAGAAAAGCTCTTTAAGCACAAAACTGGCTCTGAATAAATCTAGACTGGAAATAGTATGCCTCCTGCCACTAGGTCAGTGCTGTTCTAGAACAAGGCTTCACTAGAGCTAAAGCAGTAAATGAGACAAGTAATTCATGGGACAAAGCTAGATGATTCCTTTATGAAGGCATTATCTACTGCCATGGCCAGTGCTGACTCCGTGTTGATATCAAAGAGGGTCCTTCCAGTCCCATGTCCTTAGGAGCAGTGCCCTAAGATGGGAGCTGTCTCTACCCAAAAGGACATTTTTCATTTAGTACTTTTAGGCCAGAACATCCAGTGCAAAATTGCAAATGCTAAGTCTAAAACTCTCAAGTTAAAATGAGACAGGAGTCTGCATTTTCTCTTAACAAACCTAATTTTGTGACAGGGAATTATTACTGCTTTTGATGGAATCCCTCTTTGCCTGAGAATGTAGGATTGAAAAAAAAAATCTATATTAAAAGTTATTAGAGCTTTATTATTGTCCTAAAAGAAGTCTGAAAAGTAGACAATGGGAGAAGTAACATCTAAGTTCTCTCATTTTTAAGAATTGTCTCCCTTTGCAACTTTCCTGAATGACTTTTTGGGTATTTCTGACTTAGGCTTCTCTTAATTGCCGCTTGAAAATTCGAGGACATATGGCTGCATTAATTTTTAAAATATAACAGGTCCTGTATTGTGTGTTTGTAGTTCATGCTGCAAAGAGGGAAAGGGGAAGGAAATTTCAAAGTATCTTATGACTGCGCACTATTATGTCTTTCTTGATGATCCATTGATATGGTTTGCTACTTGCTGAATGGTTTGTTAAATGCCTTTCAGCCCATGCTGCGTAGGCACATCACTCGTTACAGACACCTCAGGTGCCATCAGCCCTGCAAAGAGGGTCTGAGTCCCTTCTTGTTCTGGTGTGAATGCAGAGAAAGGGAAATCATCATTCATTCTCCTTTTCCAGCGTGAGGTTGTCTCTTGACTTGCTTGGTTCTTCATGGTTACTGACAGACTTTAGACAGGAAGCTTATTACTTAGCTTTGTCTTGCAATATGGGTTTGTATGGCTGTGGTTAAACTGTGGGGCAAAAAGTTGCCCGGGCATGATGAGATCTGTCCCAGTGTCACAGTCAGCCTCTCATAAAGAGACTTAATCATAGATTCATAGAATAATTGAGGTTGGAAAAGACCTCTAAGATCATTGGTTCACAACCATTAACACAGCACCACCATAGCCACTTTTACAGCAAATTCCTACATCATATTCATGTGCCTCTTGAACACTTTCAGACGTGGTGATTCTACCACTTCCCTCAGCAGCCTGTTCCAATGCTTGACTACACTTTAAGTGAAGAAATCTTTCCTAATAGCCAATCTAAATACCCCCTGGTGCACCTTGAGACCATTTCCTCTTGTCTTGTTAATAGAGCACATCATAGTCCTTCAAACCTCTTTTGCTTTGTAAAAGATCCAGAGATGGTACACAACAAATTCCCCCAGGGCCAGTGCAGGCTGGGACCAAGATGTGCAGCCTCAGCTCACAGGCTGAAGGCTACAGAACAGTGAGTGCAGATCCAGCCAACAACACCATGGAGCTCACACAGTTGTTTCCATGGCATTTATTGGTATTTTCAGTTCTTCATGAGTAGTGAATAGAAATGAAAAAGGTAGGCATTCTACTTCACAAAAAGAGAAAAAGAAAGCATGCAGCACACTTTAAATTCACTATTTAAGAGATTACTTTTTAAGTCTTTATATTAGCTGTAAAATAGCTTTTTGTCAAGCAGTGAATCTCTTCTATTATGCATTTTTACATCATGTTTTACTGTCCTGTGTCTATACCTAACAATAATTACTAGCAGGAGTTTTGTATGGGCTTTAGTTAGATACTAAATAGATGAAACTGGATTTAAAAATAAGAAAAAACTGGTTTACTGTGAACAGTGATCAAACACTGGAGCATATTTCCCAGAGTGGAGCTGCCCAGTGGAGCAGCCACCCCTGGAAATGTTCGAGTCCTGACAGTATATAACCCTGGGTAACTGGCTCTAGTTGACTCTTTCATCAGGGGATTGGACTAGAAGAGCTCCAGAAGTGCCTTCCAGCCCTAGAAATTCTGTGGTTGTGATATCAAAGCAGATATATAAGAAGACATACCACGAGACGCTAACCTACAAAGTACCAGGATTTCTTTTTATTGATGTGAGTGGAAATTAAACAAGATCATGAGTGGTTTGCAGCCTTGGCAGGAAGGCTGAGATGTGCTTTGTTATAAATGTAGTGATAATAAAACCTCCCCTTTCTGTGAAATCTATTTTTATGTTTAACAACTTAAGGGGCACTTCCCACCTTTTATATTGAACTTCATACATTTTCCTTTATTGATATTCTCCATGTTTTTCTGTGACACCAGTTTATACTAATAAATAGCATTCTCTAAGACAAACAATGGCTTTTATCACTTAGATAAAGGGGAGAGGATTTTGTTTCTTAGAGGAGAAACAAGTGCAAGAGAGAGAAGTATATCACACATAATATGTTGATTTTGTAAAATAATTAATAGAAGACTCAGAACATATATTTTTGGGAATGTATCAGTATTAGAGCTATGCGATTTCCCATTCTCTTTCTTTCTCAGTGGATTTTCAACTGCAGAAAAAAAAACTTTCTTGAATAAATAGCTAATCAAAACTTAGTCTTAAAAGAAATACTGGTTTGCTGGAATTTTTTCTGATGAAAAGCTGAATTGTAGGACATCTATTGTTCTAGTCTCTGCTACCTAAGAATGAAAAGTCTTTTATTGTTTACTGGTCTGATCTTTGAAATGGTTCACAAAGCATGTTTGATAAATAACGATAACTTCTGGGGGAAAAATTAGATTTGGTTCATTGCTAGTTTTAAAATCACAGTGTGTTAGAATAAGGCCGATATAATTGCTTTGTCAGAGTGGTTTTCTTCTCTTTCAGAGCTCTCCTAGAGTATTTTAGCTGGTATTAAATTGTTCTTTTTAGAATTCATAGCAAATTTCAAAGGTATTTAAATCAAACCCAGATAATGGCTATTAACTCTATTTCACACCATTCAAACATTGTAATAACCAATATTGAGTGGCTCTTGCACAGGTGGAATATGGATTTGAGAGATATCTGTGCTTTTACAGTTCTTATTGAAAATCTAGAATTTTTGATAGGCTGTTCAAGGTCAAAGAATGGGCAAAAAGTTGTGAATGCATTTTAAGTTCTTAATATAAGAACTGTGACATTAAAACTCAACAGCAGTAAAATGTTTTCATATAGACAAAATAACCTGCACCAATTCTTATGAGTACTGAGGTGTTATGGCCAGTTCAAGAAGGTTCTGCACATGCTCAAACATGTCCAGATAAGGGCAACAAGGCTGGTGAAGGATCTGGAGCACAAGTCCTATAAGGAGCAGCGGAGGGAGCTGGGGTTGCTCAGCCTGGAGAGGACGAGGCTCAGGGCGGACCTTCTCACTCTCTACAAACACCTGAAAGGCCTCTTCTCACAGGCAATTAGCAAAAGCACAAGAGGACATAGTCTTGAGCTGTACCAGGGGAGGATTAGGTTGGACATCAGGAAGGAATTCTTCACAGAAAGCGTGATTGAACTGCCCAGGGAGGTGTTCAAGAACTCCTGGAGGTGTTCAAGAAAAGTCTGGATGTGGCACTCAGTGCCATGGCCAGATGACAAAGTGGTGTTAGGTCATAGGCTGGACTCGATGATCTCAGAGGTCTTTTCCAATCTGGTTAATTCTGTGATTCTGTGATAGATATTACTATGGTTCGATATTTCTTCATATTGTTTCTAGATTTAGAAATATTTCCAAGTTTCTGGTACACCACCACACTGCATTGCATGCCATGCCACTTGACTCTGGCCAAGAATATATTGTACATTACCATAGCAACTGTAAGTCAAAAAGCAGATATTTTGCATATGACTTTGACTGTGTTATGTTAGTGCTCTGTCAATATCTTAAATTTCTCTGGTTTTACACAGTGACAGATTCACTGTCTGCGCTGAGTATTTCATGCTGCAAGGGCAGAGTCAGGCCCTGCGATCTTAAGTTCCAATTATGGTATTTTCAAGATATGATGGCTACAACTCAGAAGTTTTGATAGACTAGGAAATTTAGATAAAAATCCCAATTGTTTCTTAAACCATCTTAATCTTTCAAGTCTAGTAAACCGGACTGGAAAGTTTTCAGGGTACAATGTGATTTGTAAAATTTGCCTAATTTCTTCCTCTTCTTATACATTCTGCTGACATTTCCTCAGCCATCAAATATCTTCCCAAAATCACTGGAATAGCAACGGTATATGGAAAGAATGATTTAAAGACACAGACTTGATCAGCATTTGGAAATTCCAAGAAGTGATGTTCAATTTTTTTTTTTACTTGACATTTTAAAAGTTTCTGGTGGACTCCGTTCTAGGCAGTGCAAGGCTTTTCTCCTGTAAAGCACAGAGTGATTAGACAGCAGTGGTGATGGGGCAGCTAAAACAATGGCTGAATGAAGGATTAAAAAATCTCACAGTATTTATCTACATCTTTTGACTAAAAGAAGCCAAAGAAGAATGTGACTCCGGGCAAAAAAAAAAAAAAAAAAAAAAAAAGTGAGGGGCTCTTCTCTTTATTTCCCATGTAAATATCACTCTGAGAGCCCAAATTTAGAGATGCCCTCAGTTTCTTACTTTTGAAAACACGCAGACCAGCAGCCTGCAGAGGATTTGCTAAACCTCCAGATTTTGCACATGTGCAAATATTCTCCCCTTAGAAAATGCCAAATGCACTCTGTGCCAAAGGCTCCTTCTGATACATCTGCACAGAACTGTGGCATTACTGTCTTTCCAAATCTATTGACCACAGCCAAAATTAACTGAAAACACATCTGTTAGAGAATTTCCCAAAGAAAAAAAACCCACAACACAACAAAACATTAATCTTATAGGTTGTCCAGCAATTCAAAAGCTCAAAGAATGACATAGTACTTTGAATGGTGATTGGAATAGGATACATGTAGAAATCTAGGAAGCAGGTCGGCTTTCATTTTAATTATTTCTTCATTGATATAATTAGCCACAGACATATATATACATATATATACACACACATACATACTCTTGGGACTTTTTTGGTAAAGAAATCAGGTGGTATAGTACCAGCTGCACCTTACTTACATTCACAAAGGTCAGCAAATTTCACACTCACTACATGAAACTTGTAGCCTCTTGTAAACAGTTTTGTGTGAAATCTGAATCATGTCACCAAGAATTTTTTTAGGAAATAATGGGGAACTTGAACAGTCTTTGTATGCAGAGTCTGATACTATGCATCAATGCACCTCTTATAGGAGAAAAGCTTCCTATTATAGCCATAATTAATGTAATGTGAAAATAATAACAGGTTAGCTGTTACAGCCATTTTAAAAGTACCTGTTAGAAAGGCAGAAGAACCTAAGACAAAAATTTTAAGAAGCATCTTCAACTTACTTGCACGTTTCTGATAAAGTGTTATTAAATACCTAAAACTAAACAATCAAAAGTAAAAGTTGTAGTGCTCTGCACTACAAGCTCATCTCTCTGAGTGATTATCTAGTGTTTTCAATCTCTGTTTCATCAACTGAAAGAGCCATAAAGGGCTCCCTGAATACCAGTTCCTTGCAAATTATCCTGTTTCATAGCAGGTGACAAGAGAAATAAAAACACATTCTGCTTTGTCTCATCTTTAATATCCCAGTCAGATCATTCACTTTTCTCATACATATATCATTGCAGAGTGCCAGTAGGAGAATATTCTGATGTCAGCAAATGATTCCTTAATGGGGATCTGATAAGCACTCTATCTGCATTCGATTTGTACGTAAATGGTGCCATTTTTCAAGTGCCAAACAGTGCACTCTACTTAATTGGGATGTGCTTAATCAGAAAAATCATTTAATGGGACATTGTTTGGGGATCCTGTTCAAGCCCAGTGATAATTAAAAGCAATGGGTGCTGACTAATGGTGGCAGTAATTCTGCATATTGGAATACTCTCTAATTATCTGGTCTTGGTGATGGCTTTTGTGTCTCACTCTCCTGGCAAGTCACTCAGTTTGCTTCTCTAAGAACTGATTTCACTCTCTGCAGCAGAAACAGAAGGATCAGTAACCAGCTCACTCCTGCCTGCTCCCAGTACTCAAGGGTTCCTTACAACTAATGTTTCTGATCTGACACTTAACACTGTAATAACGATTCTGAGGTTGTTTGAAAAAGCATTCTTGCTAAATGACACTTGCTTGTACCTCTTGCTGATTAGTGGTGGTCTGAAATGGTAAGGTTTGTTGGGAAAATAGATTACTTTCATAAAAAAAATTGCATCTCCTGCAATAAAAATGATACTGAAATTTGGCATTTACAGCCTTAAATGCTGTGACTTAGAAACAGCCAGAACTGAGACACATACATCCAACCATTTAATAAAAGGTAGCCCTCCCTCCTGCAAATCCTTCATCACTTTTTGTTTAGCTGGGGTCTGCAAGGGAAATAACAAACTGCAGAAACACAGGACAGCTGGGCTGAGCTTCCCTTTGTTCTGTGATAGTCTAGCTGTAGTATTTCCCAACACAGCAAAGCTGCCCCAGACAGCACTAAAGGCTACTTGAAAAGTGCACATCAAAATACAGGTGTGGGACAGTGTTGGTCAGCTGTGTTTCACTATCTCAGCCACATCTGGGTATGCAAAGCAGGTTCATGCCAAAACCTACTTGCCTGTTGGGTTGCAATGCATTCCTCAGCTCATTATGAGCTGAAAGAGCAATATTTTTATTTGTTGATGTCAAATAAAGATTGTGAAGGAGATGCAGGGTTGAATGTTATGTAGTGAGGTGGTTGACTGAGGCCAGCCATCTCTAGAGAAGTGAGGACCCAGGCCTCCCTGCACATCTCAATCTGGGGTTCAAAAGAAATGTCCCAGAAAATCTGCATTTAGTCCTGCATGGCAATACTTTCTTCACATATCTAATAAATCAACAGTAACCAGTGCAAGAGTGCGGGCTTCAGTGAAGATGCCACAATTAATTTATTGGTTTTGCAAATCTTATTCCTGCCTACCCCTTTTTCCCTCCCAGAAGACAGCCAATGCAAACCTGCTGGCCCCGTTGCAGTGAGTCTTTAAACATGGTAGCAAAATGTCATCAGGCTTCAAGAATCAAGTCCTGAAAAAACCCCAAGATGAAGATTCCTAAAAGAGAGAGAAAGAGAGAGAATGAAAATACAGGTATTGATCCTAAAACACTTTTAAAGAAAGTACAAAGAACAGGAGGGGAAAAAAATAATAGTAAGTGTTTATTGATGGGGTTTTATTAATTCTGGGTGAAATATTTGCTTTCACAAAATGAAAGGATTTTTGCCTTTGACTTCAAGGAAGGCAGGACTTCATCCTTTCTACTCTTCAGCAATTCACAAGCTTTAAAATGGTGAGAATCTTCTTACCTAACCAATATTTATGGCTGAGACAGATTTCATCTACTGTTAAGAGTAAGCACTTCTAGGGTGAAATCAATATGATGTATTTTAGATGGCTATTTTTTAGATGACTATCTTTAAAAAGGATTAATCATATCCCAGAATTTTTTTTTCAATTTCTTCACACTTACAATCAAAAGAATACAAATTCCTAGCATCTGCATGCAACCAGATGAATCCCACCCCAGAGGGCTTGTCTCAATATATTTCCTGTTTTCTCACTGGAAGCATGCAGTAAAGGAAATTCTGGTCAAATTAATTTATATTTTTTTTATTTGGCAAATACATATCTTTTGGTGCAATATTCTTATTTTATCTTAGTAATCACAAACAGAATGTGAAAAATTTGTCATGTTTTTATTAATTCTGCATACATAATTGTATTCAATAATTATATGGTCATATAATTAATACACTGTGCATTCAGCAAACAAATACAGTAATAAAAAACTGTTCAGAATTGTGGGAATACCTGTAAATGCTAAAATAGAAATATTAACATGTTGCTGGCTTGGGGGTGTATATTCATAGTTATTGCATTTTCCATGCCATATCTTTAATGTCTGTTTCATAGACCTAGTTAACTGTAACTTCTCCATGAATCATTTTATGTCATAAAGGACTTTAAAGTTCTGCTAAATGTATACTTGATAAATACTGTATAGATGAATAAAGGCAGAAGGTTAATCTTTGCTTTATAATAAATATGAAGTCACAGTAGACTTGTGCTTGGCTAGCTGAACCACACTTCTGTTTTCTACAGATTTGGTACAGAAATGTCCCATACTCACAGGAAGGAAAGCAAACAAGGGAGGACTGACTTGTTGCTGGAAGAGGTGTGTTTTCTTTACTGGGCTGTGAGATAGGCTTTTTAAACAATATATTGCAAGCTACTAATACACCACTCACATTATAATTGCATTGCTTCTTTTGGCCTTTTCATACACACGTAATGTTGACCCTTGTGCATTCCAAATTAGTTTGCGCAGTTACTACCATTGATATTGTCTCCAAACAAAAATCATTGAGGAATTCTCTTCTTGCTTTCACATGGGTGTTTCAATCAGATCCTTTACAGCAAAATCCATTTTTGAAAAAAAACATGTGGTGTTGCCCAGCAGCAGTTTCTTTCAGAATGCCTACCAATTGTATTCTTCCTGGTAAAAGAACAAATAGTCTGTTGTAGAAATAAAAATAGAGAAAGTACTTGCTCTTTAACATATTTACATTTGGAATTTCATCATTCTTCGAGTTATTAATTTGTTTGAGTCCATTTCACATAGCCTCACTGCAAGATTTTCCGTACAAAAATTACCAGTTTAGAAAGAATGATTTTAAGGTCTCCAGTATTTTTTGTGACAAACTCTAAATGCACTGTAAATTCAGATGATTGACAAAGAGAAGAGGGAGTGAAGAGAAGCAATGCTGTTTGACAGCGCTGCCAAAGCCTCTCTCAAATACAAAGGCAAAAGTGTTTTTGAAAAAAATCTTTTAAATTCTCTTGGAAGGCTCTTTTGTTTCTGAAAGCTGTCAGAACTGCTCAAAAGATGTTTCTGGAGCAAAAACTAAAAAAAAAATGTTTTGGTTGAGCTTCAAAGTTGGAGCTTTGCAAACTTTTAGAACACAGGACCTGAAAAATTTCCATTTCAAGTATTATTTTATTTTAACCACAGATTTTATGCACAGCCTTATACAGAGCGTAGTGGCAGAAATTGCCTTGCCTTCAGTTTGGCCTCAGCTGTCCAGAGGAAGAGTAATACCTTGAGAGGCTACCTAGAACAGACGTTAGACAGTGTTAAAGGAATAAAGTAGGTATTTATTAAGAAGGCCTTCAAAGGATACACCTTGGGCAATAAAAAAGCCTGGCCAAGGCTACATCCAACGGGTGGACAACCGGTCACAATTTTTCACTTTTTTTTAAGTTTTGGTCCATTTACACACTGGGGTTAATTGTCCAATTACAGCTTCAGGTTATGAAGTCCCATCCTCCCAGACTGCTCTCCTCACTTCGCGTCGTTTGCGCTTTTTGGGCCTGAAGCTGCGATGGTGTCCTTGGCTCTCAGGCTGGAAAAGGATTGTTTTGTCTAACTGAGCTGTGAGGAGAACTTGCTAACAGTTTATATGAAATTCAGAGTTATATATTTACGCAGTACAGAATCTGGAAAATATGAAAGCCGGAACTTAAGGCATCAAGACAAGTTGTAGCTTAATGGTGGTAGAAGGAGGAGGAATGTGCAAGGCTGAGAGACCATGTCCATGCTGCCTTTTGGGAGGGAGCCTTGCAGACCAGTCATGTCTGCTGTGCACTGGGGAACATGCAGGTGCATAACACATCAGAAATGCTTCACCAGGAGAGCCAGCAACCACTCCGTATCTGTGGAGTGCTCATTAGCTGTGGGGCTTAACACCTTCTGGAGAATCTTCCTTCAGAGCAAAAATGATGAAGACTGTGAGTTTCTCATGCACCTATGCACATGGGAAAATACCAAAAAAATTTGATATACCTCCCCTTTCCCAACAAAAATCCCAATATTTATTGTTTGTGGCTTGCAAAACTGAATCCTACTACCTCTTAAGCACTGGAACTAGGAGCATCCCTCCAAGTCATCTTGAGTATTTCCAGTGGTAGCAGAATGCCCACCTGGCACCCAGGTGGAGGCATAGGAACACACGGAGCAGCACAGAGACCTATTACTGCATTTAATTGGTCTGGATTAGTGTAGTTCTGGTGGGAGCAGAAAAAGTTCCTCATCAATCCAATTAAAGAGGGAGTCAGACATTGTAATGACATAAAACATTGTGATGACAAGAGTTTACATTGTGGCTGAAGCGTGTAATGGTGCACCAAAACTCTACTGCCTATGTTAAAATAACAGGGAGGAGTTGATAATTTTATATTAAGGCATTGTGGGGTTACAAGCTGAGTATAATACACTGAGGATCAAATTCTGCTTTGGGTCATTTTTTTTTACATGGAATTAACCATTCTTTCAATTGTTATCCTTGAAAATAGCAGTGAAAACTTCCATAATCAGAGTGCGGTTGTGTAACTCACATTTTGACTACCAAAACACATCTTTCACCATAGGAATTGTAATATGGGGTGAAAAAAAAGAAACAAAATCATACAGAGCAAAAAGGTGGAGGGTTTCTTCTATAGGCATCCTTTTCCTCCCAGCACAGGTGAAATGTAAAAGTCCAACTTTGTGTTAACAAGATGTTGATCTATAGCAGTCTTGTGGAGGGGCAAAAAACTCATGCTCTAATTATTGCTAAAACAGTCATCTCCCCCTAAAGCAAGTGAGGCCCTCTGCATCATCTGAAGCAATCAACCTGAGTAACAAGAGGTAGCTGCCTTCCTCAACTCAGCCCTGCCCAGGGTGTTTTCTCATCTCTAGGGATAATGGCATCACAAATCTGCATCTCCAAAGCAATCAAGCAACTGATAAGACATTTGGCTATTCTGCTTGGAGAAAATGGCCTTAAGACAGCCCTGGATGCATCCAGCAGAGCCTGCTCTTCCCTGCTGAGGAACAGCAGAGCTGAGCAGCTAAGATCCAATACCATGAAGATTTTCTTGACTGAAAGATTTATACAATGATGCAGAATAGGAAGCTCATGAAAGGCTGTATGAATATTTCCCTTGCCTCCCTTCAGAGACAGAGAATGTGTTAGTGTGGCAATTTGCCTGCTCCTGTATATAACTGTTCCAGAGAAATTTACTCTTTTTGAGCCTACTGTAATATATGGCACTCAGCAGAGCTCAAATCTCCCTGGAAACACACTGGGTTTTCCTGGCCCATAGCCAAGAATTGTGTATGCACAGAGGAACAAATTATTAGAAGACACTGGCAAAAACCCTTCATAATTATTGTGGCCATTTGGAAATTTGATAGATATCCCTCCTTTATTAGCTAAATAAAATGGGCAGAGTTCAGGGGCAGACATAAGTAGCAGGAGAGAAAAACTTACCACGAAACAAGTGATCAGAACCCCTGTCTGTTTTTCAGACACCTTTTAGATTGCCCCCATGAGATTTACCAAAAGGCTTTTCTTAGGCCCTGCAGACAGTGCTTTACACACCAGACCCAGGAAAGTGAAAGTTGTCTGAGGTCTCTGGAAAAGCCCAAGCCTCATTTCTCAACTTGAAGAGGCCAGTGAAATCTATGTAGGGATATTTTTTTCTGCATTTTAAACCATGACACATTTTTTGCAGTATATTGAGCCTGTAAGGGGCAGAAGATCACATTATTCAGCTCTGCACCACAGTCATCTTGGTACAGCAGATGCCTGTGTCAAGAAAATGCTTATTTTTCACTCCTCCCATTTACCTGTCAAGAAAGAACAGCAAAAAAATTCTTGGGAGAGTGTGTAGCACCCAGGCCCTGAAAGGCAGAGTCATGCCCTGGCTTAGCCTGTGAACATAACCCAGCCCCATAGAGAGGTAATTATGTTTTGGGAACTCAGCAGACTGTACATAATTATCCTCTAAGGAGGATTACTGCCTTGTATGAATAATACCATGATGCAATGGCAAATGCAGAGTGTATGCCTCAAACCTGCAGTCCAGGCAGGGTGACAGACCCCTCCCAGACCACCCTGCCTGCTGCACAGATTAGCTGTCCTCACAGGAAGAAAGTCCTGCATGAATCAGTTTCCCATACAGACCTCACTTCTTCAGAGACAGGTAATAAATGAAGTTTTACTTCATTCAGAAGATAGAGAAGTAAAGACTTGCTAGTCAAAAAGGTAAGAATTTGAATGTGAAAGGGAGAAATACATTGCTTACACTGCCTGCAGCTTAATCTGGACTAAATCGTCCCTTCCAGTTTCTCCCGCCCCAGCTTCTCCTCAGCCAAGAGGTCTACAGTGATTCTGGGATCTAAATCAGCTTTCTGCTAAACCTGACACACCAAACAAGCAGTTTAGCATTGCAAAACCTGTGCATATGGGCAACAGCACACAAAGCTGTGCCCCTGGGCATGGGCAGTTATGTATGAGATTATTCGGGGCTTCCCTAGCTCTTCCTGTCCTCTTCCCCCTTCTCAGGGCAATTCAGCAAAGCCTCTGGCACAACCTGCCCACCTGGCGTGGAGCACATGGAAACCCAAGGAGATCTTTCTGTGTGCTGTGGAAATGGGCTGTTGGTAGAGGGGACTGCAGCCTGCAGGAAATCCCTTTAGCTCCACTAAACAGAGAGGCAAAACAGACACAGGCTTGTTTGCCCTGTTTAACTGCTGCTGGTTTGCTTTGGGCTCCAGCCCCTCTGTTGTAGCCAGGTATCTCAGCTGTTGAGGTTACCAACACCTAGTTACCTGTCCCACTTTCTCTGCTTGTTAGTCAGCTTTTGAAAACTTCCAGCTCAGAGCACAGAGATACTGACTAGTAGCTCTGACTTTCATGCCTCAGGCAGCTGCGGGGAGATGATCCCAAATGCCATCCCAGCCTCAGCTGTCCTGGTGACCCATTGTCTGTTGGAGCCCACAATAGTCTTTTTAATATTGTAAAAAACTACTTATTGCATTGAAAGTCTCCCAGCATCACACAAGCCTGGTGGCAAATGTTTTTGGGAGAGGAGAGGAGAGGAGAGGAGAGGAGAGGAGAGGAGAGGAGAAATCCTTCTGACACAGGAACACGAAATACCAGCTAGGAGAGACACAGCTTTCCTGACTGACATGCAGGAGTAATAAGGAGCAGGGAGGAAATAACCCCCTCCACTGATAGGGCTGGATGTACAAAAAAAAAATTCTGTTATTATCCTTGCAAATTCATTTAAGAGCACCCATTTAAATATACTGATATTATTTATGTGTAAAGAAGCTTTCAAAATTAACTTTGGCCAAATACATCAGGTGGACTAGAGTTTCAAAAGA
The DNA here is from genome assembly GCA_013397155.1 of Irena cyanogastra. NCBI lineage: Eukaryota > Metazoa > Chordata > Aves > Passeriformes > Irenidae > Irena > Irena cyanogastra. The sequence goes on from VWZV01007736.1 coordinate 94,237, forward strand.
GCAAAAAAGTAAATATATGCCCCAAACATCACTTTTAATTGGGATCTGAGTGTCCAGCTCTAGGGCACTTTTGAAAATCCTCACCTCCCTGCAGCCAGCCCTGGCCAGTGGCCTGATCAGCTGCTCCACTGCTTGGGCAGCAACCTTCAAGGAACACCTCTGCCACAGCTGTTTGTACAAAATACTGGCTTAGTTTGCAATAGACATGCTCTCAGAAAAAGTTGTTGGCAAGCTTTTGACTAAGAAAGTAGCAACTGCAGCCCTTTGACAGATGAGCTGGGTAATTAAAAGTGACAGGAGCCTAAAGTGGAAAGGTGGGGGCAAAGTGCCCAAAAATAAATAGAAATCTAAATGGAAAATGTGGGTAATGTATAAGTTTAAACGAATGTTGTGTTGAGTAAAGCATCCAGATGGATGAAGAAAACATACTCTTTGCCCTGTCAGTGTGTACCTCATGCGTTATAGCAGTGAGAGCCCATTGGCAAAACAAAAAACAACCAATCAACCAAAAAATATTGTCAATTATCCAGTTAAACGTGGTAAAAGCCTAATGTTACAGAGAATAGCTTTGCTTCTAAGAAGTAAAAGAAATAAGAACCATTAGAGGTCCTGGCATGTCTCAGCAAAATGGTTAAACCAATAGGTATAATGCCAAACGTACACTGCATTTTGGATATTTGTTGCAACCACAAGGATTTTAGGACACAAAGTTTCACTGTTGTTTAGGCACCTCTTGGGAAGCACAAATTTAGACCACTTGTGTCTATAAGCATTTTAAAATGCAATAGTTCACATATGCTGTGATGACAGACTGCAGCAACTGCTGGACAAGTATTGGAGAGTGTTTTTTACACTGAATAATTCTACACTGTCAAAATGTTCAGAATAAAGTCATTGCTGAAAGTGAGAAGCAAGCGGAAATTGTAAGTGCCGGATGCACACTCATTGCTGTCAGCCATTAATGGACAAATAATCCCTGTGATGGCTAAAGTGGATTTAAGCGTAATGGTATGTTATAGTGGTGATCTGTGATAAATTTTCTGATGCTTTTAAATTAATAAGTCAAAAGAAGTAAGATTGGCTCCAATTTCTGAAAAAAAAAATAAATAATTAAGGTCTTGCTGGATTATCCCAGCTTGTGTATGTGACCAAAAAACCCAAGAATGCATCTACAAAAATATATATCATAACTGGTGATTTTAATAGCAATGTGACAGCTCCATGGTATTCAACAGGAAGATAGAAATAGTGAGGAAATCACTTATCACTTCTAATTGTAAGAAGCATTGATCCATATTATCAGTCAGTAGCTCATAGCAGGGATTGGGGGAATTTCCTTTAGATATGAGGTGTGTCCCCTGTCATTCAGTGCAGATAAATCATGCACAGGAATGATGTCAAAAATATTTTAAAAGAACCAATATTAAATAGAAAATTGGTAATTTAGAGAATGTCACTGAACTATGGCTTTCTTCAACACTGAAAAGTACCTTGGAGAAAAAAGAAAGCATCCTCTCAAACAGTTATTTTTGATATAAAGGCTAGATCCTGAAAGTTACTGTTGATTTAGCATGTTTCAGTGAGTTTCACAGATAATTAGCCCCTCTGAGGCTTGGGCCCAAAAGTGTGGTTGGTCCCTTAGCTTATGTTCAGGAAACAAAGCAGTAGCTTTCCAGGAGTGCTTGCTTGGTACTTGACATCAGCTTTTCTTTTTAACATGCTGTCTGTACACTTGTATTTTATCTGCAATAAGCCTTAAAACCCACTCAAAACAGAAGCTCTAGAGCAAAGGGAGAGTTAAGAGGGAAGAAGCAATTAGATTAAGAGGGAAATCTTTTGTTAGTTATGCAAGAAAGAATTCAGTGGCCTACACTCTCAAGCAGCATAAATCATTGTTGCTCCAGTGGTGACAAGGGAGCTGTCAAATTAAAGCTGTTCAGTCCTACCCTTTCTTTTAGTAGCATCTTTTCTCCTTCAAAAGGATGCTACTACACCTGAGAAAGCTGCAGGGATGATACTTGAGGTTTACTGTTGCAACATACCTACTTTGTGCTACATCCCAGTCAAATCTCCCGTTATTTGGCCCAAAAATATCACCAAAATGTAAAGGGAAAATGTGGCATTTCAACAGAAATGGAAGTGCCCTTTTCCTGCCCTTCTGCTCTCTACTGACATTTGGGGTAGGAAATGGCCAAAGGGAGAGGCCAATGCTAGGATGGGGCATATGCTGCAGAAATCACCAGCCTGTGCCTCCATATGTATAAGGCTACCAGCCAACAAAACAAAATCAAAGCACCTCTGCCACAGGCTCCTGCCTTGCAAAGGTGCTCCTTGTGCCTGAAGGACTTCTAAAGGAGAACTTCATGCCCATTCCCCCAGTATATCCTGTAGTGAAAGCATGAGGATTTCACTCAAGAGATTCATATGCAGCCACAAAGAGTGTTTTACTAATTAACATTATAGTACTGGGCTTAAATAGCTTCTGTTGTTTACAGATGGGCTGTCGAGACTGTCACTGCTGTATGACTATTTTTAATAGAGCCATAATCAATTAAATTGACTACATGTGTTCAAAACTGCCATGAGAAACCTATTACACAAATACAGAACATTACAAAAATCCCTTTACAGGAGTTGTTCATAGAGAACCGAAATAAATTAGAGTACCATGTGCCATGAGAACATCATTCATTCATGACAACATGGCTTTGCCTTTGATAAACCCCACACTGTACAAAGGGAGCCGCTGAAAAGTTACATGTGGCAGCACAGTAGGGACTGGTGCCGACAGTGAAAATGTAGTAACCACTAAAAAGTATCTCATCTGCAACTGCAGATGTCACACACAGCCTTGGTGGCATTGGTGGAAACTCTAAAAGAAAGAAAATGCTTTGGCTTTCCTAACCCATCTGTGGGACCCATGTGTTTTGCAATAGCTGATTTTCAGTCAGTAAGAAATCCCTGTCAAGCACAAATGCTCAGGCAGCCAACACAGACCAGGCAGCAACTCTGGGATTTGCATCAGAGAGTAATATGGTGCAGCTGGAGTATGCTTTGCTGAGACTCCTAATGTCCAGTTATTAAAGAATTTATCAGGTGGTATCAGAGTCCTTTGCTTCTCCACTGTGACCAGATATTTTAGGCCTTGGGTTAGATCCTGTTGGTGTTTTTTCTCCAAACAGGTGGATGGATTAGAGTTATTAACTAAAAGAAACCATAAATATGAATGCATTAGGGAGACATTACAGTAATGTACATTGTAAAACCTCAGTTTAAACCTTGATTAGACAAAACTTAGCTGTTGTCTCACTCACTGTGGAGCAGGAATTGATTAAGAAGCTGATAGAAATGTCCATTTTAAAATATTCCCCTCTAAAAGAGCGGTGTATAGAAAAAGGTAGGAGGTAGAGGAATAACACACATGAAGAGGTTGTCCTGACAGGTCACCAGGACTCTTTTTTCATGGTAGAAATGGAAAGAGAGATGGAAAATGCTCCTTGGTGCCAGAGTATGTTGATAGCTACAGTCAAGCCACAGAGACCCTCCAGTCTGTACACAAGACCCTCTCACACAGTACCAAGCTCACTGCTCTGCAATCAGGGACATGACAATTTTCCATGTGCCTGACTCTCCCAAAGAGAAGGGATTTAAAATGGACACAAATGGCTGCTGTGGAGGTACCTGGAAGAAGCTTCCTCTGCAGGCCGGAGGCTGCTGAAAGCACACACTATGATTTTTCTCAGTACACTGTCATTGAAAAGCAGCAGGGTAATCTGTGTGAGCACTCTGTGTCTGTGTCTGATTTATGAGAAGTTCATAGGGAATGGTCTAAATCCAACCCCTTTTTATTTCATATTTATGTGTCTACCCACAGCTTGGTATCTTCTGACCCTTGACTGGTCAAGCAGGGCTCTTTTGAAGCACTTTGCCTGCACCAGACCTTTTTAATACATAGCCCTTTTTCCTTTATTAGTCTACAAGATTCACTTAGAGCATGATGGTTCTGGACTAACTTCTGTCATTAATCTTAATCACTGCAGTATCTGAGAGGCATACAAACACATCCTACAAATATAATGGAACTGGACCAGCCTTGAAAGCTAAGCAAACCTTCATGGGAAGTGTGAAGTCTCAAGTGTCACAAATTTCCACTCAGATGGGGCTGCAAACCTTCTCTCCAAGGTTCAGCACTCTCCAGAGTATTACATGGATCTTGCACCTGCTCTGCTGTCCAATAAGCTGCACTACAAGGGTTGTGAGTGAGTATTTAAAGATTAGTCACCAGGGAGGTCCCAGACCCTATGCTTAGTAAAGAAGGACAAAAATGGATCTTACATCATGTGCTAAAAATGGCTAAAACTTTACCTTCAGAAAATCAAGTTAAGGGAAAACTTTAATAAAGTATATTGATTCTGTCATATATATGCATCTGCCAGTAATTGCCACCACTTTTCACTTGGATGCAGACCAAGATGTCCATCTTTCATCCAGAATGTAAGGGTAGTGGAATGAAAATTAGGAAAGCTCCCTCAATTTAGGCTAGAGCAATTTTCATAATGTGTTCCTTTGCAACTAATGTAGGGAGATATAAAATGCAAAAATAATTGTTTAATTGTAAGACAGGAGTCCAGATTTAATTCCAGACAGGATAATAACTAATTCTTGTAGACACATGTGAATGCAGAAAAGAGATTATATCAGTTACGCATATAAGTAATTTAATATGGAAAAAAATATGTGAGCAGCAGTTGTGAGAAAGATGAAAAGTCACATTGCATAAAAGTGCCCAGCATTACTTTGTGAATTAGCAATGCTGTGTGTCATTCAACTGTCGGAAAGAATCAGGAATGTCACTGTGGCAAATTCTTGATATGGCATTACAGAAGGTTCTGCTGTGCTTGAGATTAATTCAGCTGGCCCCTAGTGAGCATTAGCAATACAGCAGCAAGAGGTTTGCAGGGAAGAGCCATTCAGAAATTTACACTTAATATGAAATAACTATTCTAGTGCAGAATCTCGGACATGAATAGTATCAAACCTTTGTCAGCAAGCCTGGATTTGATGGCAAACAATTAACATGTACAGAATTCATACATTTAAAATTTCATGTTGCTTTTTGGTTTCAATAAGCACTATTCAATGGTAGGAGAAAAATAAATCAGAAAAGTCACACTGCTCAATAGTATGAGAAAAGAGAATGCATTTTCTTCCTGAGATTGTGCGATGTGTACAAGTGTGGGCACATATGAAATATGCTAAATTTTTCTTCTGAAAACTTCATATCTCATAAAGAATAAAAGCCAAAAGGATTGCTACAGTACCGCACCAGAGAATATGATTAGAATTAATCCCAAATTTTCAAGCATAGAAAGATTTCAGTTGCATTCAACTGTGGACAAAACATGGAGGGAAATTATTAAGGGTGGGGTATTTTTTTTCCAAGCATTTCTATTCTAAGCATTTTCAACCATGAGTCAAAATGGAAGCTCACAGAAAATCTGTAAAAATATTATTAATAAAATTCAATTTCCTTGTGGAGGAAGGAATCTGAAAAGGAGGAAGACACATATGCTAACAGAGAAAACCTTGACCCAGGAGATTTGAATAACTGGATAAGTATTCTGGGAAGCAAGATATTGGAAACATCAGCTGTCAACATTAAGGCATGACTTTTGGCATCATAGTACATCATTATCCACTGCCTTTGAGACAGTCCAGAAATGAAAGTTATTATAATGATAATGCATTAAAATAAACTGACAAAGCTATGTAAAACAGTGGAAAATAGTTTGCAGTGAGTGCACTTGCTCAAAGTTTTTCAGTCCAGTTTCTCCAAGGCAAATACAAAGGTCAAAGGGCAGTTTAAACACTTCCACTTTTCTGGAGTGTTTTCTGCCGTATATAGTCTCACTTATCCAGTTTGTATGGAGGTGGCAGATTTCAGCTGAGGTGATATTCTTTGTCTGGAGCAATTGTCACTGCAACTATTCCCTAAAGCAAGTCAATAAATTTTTTTAAACGTTAACGACTTTTTATCCCAAATTTGTCTGTTGTCTGTCTTGGCACAAGGAAAGCAGAATGTTTTTATTTTTATTTGTTCTGTTATCCAGCTAATGCCTTTATTCACTTGTAAATGTCAGTCATGACCAATTCTTCCACTGATGAGACAAATCTAGGATACAGTCACTAATGAAGATGATCTTGCTGATCTGTGCTGTCTGGTTACATTACAGCTCAAAATGCAGTTTTAGTTTTAGACTCTGTGTTGAGGATAAATCAAACAACAGAACAGCAGCTTTTGAACTACAGTTTTACAAGAGGTTTTTATCTAGCATATGTTTAAATAGGCATAATAATTAAAGTAATGGATTCACCAGTACAGTCAGGAAACTTGCTGAGTCTACACAAATAGAAACTAGGGGGGAGGGGGTGTTTAATTAGAATGTGTCTCCTTAAACTCTCCCAGGCAGAATGAGACATTTCCTCAATTACCACCTATATTTTTCATTAAATTTCTCCTAGTGTGTTTTGGAACTATATGAGGCCTGTGTCCACTCAAAAAATCCTGTCTCACCTAAAACTAATTTCACTGAAAGCTCTCTGAAAAGTACTCATCTTACTGAGCACCATATCTTTGGTGAAATACAGAAGGATGCTTGAAATAAATCCATTCTAGCAGCTACGGTTTTGTCTACTAATGAAGAGGATTATGACCATATGGTACATCCAGATTGTATGTGGAAACAGTATTAATTCCAGAAAATCGATGTTATGCTCCTGATCACAGTAACTGTAAGAAAAAATAATATATACATGCATAAATTTTCAGTAGCTGTAGGGAGCAGTTTCCCAGTTGATGAGTAACAGATAAAATGTGCTTATTTCAGTAAGGGGAACATGCACAGTCCTTTTGTCAATCAAAAGTGAAATCAGAGTGTTTCTGGCCACTTGCTAATGCTCAATCACAAATCAAAGAGAATTATGCCTGGTTTCAATATTCTGTGGGAGCCCTCAAAACTGCTAACTTTTAAAAATCTCTCTGTTAACTGTTACAGAGAAAATCTTGGTATATACTGGGCTGAATTGTGTGTTGGTAAGAAACTATTCCTTTTTAGAACGGCAGCAGGTGGGCAAGACCCTCAGTCAGTTGATAACATGAGGATGGACACTACTTGGTGTACACACAAGCAGGGATTGTGCATTTCATTTACAGAGATACTCTGCATCCTGAAGAAGAAAATATGTAGAACTAAGCTTTGTGAAACTTCTGTGCACTCAGAAGCACCTCAAATGTGCATTTTGACCATCATGGATGGGCTTTTTCAATCTGTCATAAGGAAAGGGATGGTAGCAGTCATGCATGTGCTTGGCTGTACACCTGAGCTGTTGGTATCATGCAGACAATTCTGCTGAATTTTGAGTGGATTTATTAGCATCAGAATGAAGCCTATGGCCCTAAATGGGAGAGTATTTCCTGGCAATGCTGCTAGCAACATTATTCTAAGTTGGTGCATTCATGTCTGCAGGCTGACTTAATGGAGCCAGACACAGAGACAAAAGCTAGCTCATGTTAGAATTAATTTTCCACTATTTTCTTCCTCATGCTGCCAGACAGAAAGTGTAGAAATTGAGCGGAAAGGAGAGGGAGAGTTTGAAGGGACCATCTGGCTCAGAGTCTTGGCCTCTAAAATTGCTTTAGAGAAGATACTTATTGCAAAAGTGAATACCTGGAGTTTGTTCCATATTCTCTTACTCATAGCAATTTATTTTAATTTTCTTTTCAAGTCCCACCTCAGTTTCATTTACATTTCCTTTTCTGTACATTTTAACTACAAAAATACAATTTTCTTGCTGATCTATTTCTCTTCTATATTTTTCCAGGGGAACTGTATTTCTTCTTTACTACTTCATCCTTCTTAGTAAAAACCCAGAGTATTGCTCTGTGGACCTAAAGCAGTTCTACTCATACATAATGAGACTCTGACCTTAATTCCCATTAGCTTTGCAAACTAACATTCTCTGTTTCTTTGCATTTACACCTAGAAACTCACACAGTGTTTTCTTCGAATGTTTCAATCTCTCAGTTAAAAAAAGTCAAAATCTGTCACATCTACCCAATTCAGGATTATTTTCTATGAGTATTTACTCTGTTTTTTGCTGCTCATGTAATCCAAATCTAAAACAGCATCACTGTTTCACTGACTATTTGCCAAAATGTTTGCTAAATGTAATATCCTAGATGTCTGGGTCTTACCATGTTTGGTATTTTGTGTGATTTGGGGTTTTTTGGTGGGGTTTTTATCCCTCCAGCATGTATTTGAGAAGCTGATATTTCCTCCCTCTCTCCCTCTCTCCCACCCCCATCTCCATCATTTCTTTGTATGTATTTCTCTCATTATTAGCTAGATCCATATCCAACGCTGAAAAGTCTGTAATACTGCTTTTATCATCCTTCTTAGGGGTAATCTTTATAAAAAAAGATTTCATTTTATTCTTGCTGCCACAGTACAATTTATTCCATCAGCTACTTAATGGGTATGCAGCACAACCAACTCCCTCATTTCTCTTTTCTGAGTGTAAGAATGCTTTCACTCCAGTTAACCCTACCTTTCCTACATTTTCTCACTTTTCCTGCAATGTCTGGTTTCATAACCTTTCCAAGAATTTCAGTCTCCTCCTCACAAGCATAAAACAAATATTTCAGTTGTTACCACCAGCTACGAACCGAGTTCCTAGATAGAGTATGCATGTTTATGTGTTTTCCTTAACTTGCAGCTGAAGCTTTGACATAAAGCCATACAATCACAGCATATAGACAGTTTCAAGTGGTTGTGGTGTTTTGCAGGGAGCAGAAGTTATCTGAGACTCTCAACTTTCTCTGACAATTACCTGGCTCTGGCAATACCCTTTTGGAAAAGTAATGCCAAACTTCATGGATAGGTAGTGTACTGGTATATTTTTGAATATACTGTAATCATCAAGAAGTATCTTATTACTCGTCAAACTCTTTAATCTTTTTAATCCATTTTTTGGGACAGGAATAATCCCCGTTTTCTCATTCTTGGACCAAGTTTCCTCATCACGTTAAACAGTTTGTTTTCTATGGCTCTTATGTGAAGAGCAACCAGTGGTCTTTTTCTCCTTAGATCAGTTTGCTCTTCAAGCACTGTTTGGCTCTCTTTCATAACATGCCTTCTTACTCCTCTCAGTAATGAGGCTCTGCTGCTCTGGCACTAGCAACAGACACGTCTGTTCCTCTTCGGCTTTTTTTTTTTGCTCATTTTTCTTCTTACACTGCATCCTGCCTTTGGCTATCTGCTCTCTGGAGCATTCTCCTATTGTTCCTGTACACTGTCTCTGAAGGATTTTATCATCTCATTGTCTGTTCATTGTAGACTAGTTCTTTGCTTCATCTCTGTTGAAAGCAGAGACCCTGCAGAGATACCCAGCCAAATTAGAGAGATAGGAAATCACTAGTTGTGTGAAGTTTCAATATGGGCAAGTGCCAGATTCTGCACCTGGGATGGGACAACCCTGGATATATGGAGAGACCGGGGAACATGAAGCTGGAGAGCAGTGCCATGGAAAGGGAGCAGGGGGTCAGGGGCAAGTTGAACATGAGCTAGCAGTGCCCTGGCAGCCAGGAGGGCCAGCCCTGTCCTGGGGGCATCAGGCACAGCATGGCCAGCCAGGCAAGGGAGGGGATTGTCCCCTCTGCTCTGAGCTAGGGCTGCCTCACCTCGAGTGCTGGGGGCAGTTCTGGGTGCGACAGTATAAAAAAGATATTGAACTACTAGAGAGTGTCCAAAGACAGACAAGAATGGTGGAAGGCCTTGAGGAGAAGCCATACATGGACCAGATGAGGACACTTGGTTTGTTCAGCCTAGAGAAGAGGAGATTGAGAGAAGATCCTATCACAGTCTACAGGTTCCTCAGGAGGGGCAGTGCAGGGGCAGACACTGATCTCTTCTCTCTGGTGACCAGTGACAGGCCAAATGAACACCATGCAGCTGAATCAGGAAAGATTTAGGTTGGATATCAGGAAAAGTTTCTTCACCCAGAGGATCTTGGGGCACTGGAACAGGCTGCCCAGAGAAGTGGTCTCAGCATCAAGCCTGACAGAGCTCAAGAAGCATTTGGACAATGCTCTCAGGCACAGGGTGTGATTCTTGGGGATGCTGCTATACAGGGCCAGGAATTCAACTTGATGATCCTTGTGATCATCCTTGATCTTTCAGCTCAGGATATTCTATGATCCTATGATTCTTGCTATCTCATTTTATCAGGCTGCTGGTTTTTTCCTTAACAGAATGAGACTGCTGCAGTGGTTGACTTCTCTCTCACATAGCCAGGCTTTATCTTGAAAGATGCATGATGCCAGTGTTCCCCTTTCTTTCAAACAGAATTTCTTTTGGGGTGCCAGGTATCTGCAAATCATCTCAGCTTTCTATCACATCCCTAAATTTTTTAAGGTCTGTTATTGCCTTCACTTATATGTCTAGGGCTTGAAACTTCTCCAGAAGCTCTGTCAGGAAATATCTTTTATAAAGAACCAGCTCTAAAATGATGCTAATCTTACAGATCCAACATCTAGCCACCTCCATGGCCTATGCCATATTTGTTATTTTCCTTGCTACTGCTATAGCAGCCTTCTCCATCCACCTTAACATTTCCTAATATAGTAGAAAATCCAAATCCCCTCTCTCCTCCCTCCCTCTCTTTCTCTGGCTCTCCTAACTCATAAGCAAAGTCATGGTTGCTGACCAGTCAACAGATTACTCAGCATGCAGGTTTTTAAAAGCTTTGCATTGAGTCAGTCCTGCCCTTAAATTGTCTGAGTTAGGATGAACTTTCTATTCCCTCAGTTTCTGCAAGCTCAAAAAAAAGATAAAAATAAAAAATCACTCACTGTCCCATGATCATCCCCAAAATATTCCAAAAAGAGACACTCCTTTTAAATCAAATGGCAAATTAAAGTGCCACTAAATAAAATCTTCCCCAACAACAAGATTTGAGGCTTTGCATTAGCTGACAAAATTTGTGGCAACTAGCCACGATTTTTTAGAATTAGCAAAACAACTTAGTATTGCAGGCTGAAGAGAAAGCACAGAGTAGATTAGCCATTCTTGCAACATGGCACAGTATCAAAAAGTTGAATATGATCTGAACTCAACTCTGAAGTTTTACCTCATGGAACAAATGTTTTTATCCTCTGGTTGTGTTAGTATAGTATTGTGTGTGGCTCTGAAAATGTCATTACTTTATAGCAGGAATTTTTTTTTAAAGACCAGAGGAAAATTATCCAAAATTAAAAGATTTCCTACACATTAAACATCTTAAAATACTTAAATACGTACTTCCTTACACAACGATGATGACCTGTAAAAGTTCTGTAACAGCAGGTGATGAGTAAGAGATCTTGGTGTAAGCTAAAAAGTGCATCCATTCGATGAAAAGGCACTGCTTCTATTTCACTCTGATAGCAGCTACATGTTACAGGAAGACTAATGCCAAATACAAAAAATAGCTGCGTCATATTGATTTAGAGTTTTCATCAGTCTAGTCATCAGATTTAGAGTATTTCATCAGTCTAACAGCAGGAAAATGGTTCCCTTAAAATCGATGTTTCAGTCAGATACTGAATATCAAGCTTTTGTCTTTCAAGATTTAATAGAGAAAATCCATTTATCCCTTTGATCAATCATGGGTGACTTAGACTTTTTTTGTTGAAGTCTTTGAAAATCCATCTGTATAACTTTCGCTATAGTGTTAATACCTTTCAGGCTTTAAACAGATTGTGGAAAAAAAAGGAGGAATATTTTTCTCAGTCCTCAATACCATCACATGCATTGTGCTTTTTAGTAACAACTTAAGAAAAATAATTGGGAGGAATCACAGTCAAATAACATAGGAATAATATATTTTTAAATAATAACAATAAGATAAATATTCATCATTTGCAATATTCATAAGGTTGTTTTAAAGTAATATAGGAATATATTTTCTCTGTTAAGATTAGAGCTTTAAATGTTGTTCTTAACACAGTGATCCAGGAGCAGTTAGGGTGGCAACACAGGTGGCTTTGCAGGCTTCTGGGTTTTTTTGGTTTTTTTCATTCTAGTCCATGAGATAGGGAATTTGCTATCACATGTTGACAAAAATCTCTCTACTTTAAACCTAAGATGGTTGTTGGTTTTTTTTTTTTTAATAAATAAAAGAAAATAAGCTTTGTGGAATAGTCAACATTTTTAGGACAGATGAAAATAAAAGAGAACTTTGAAAAGGAGAAGTTAGGCAACAAAACTCATCACAAAGAAGTGAACATGATCTATCCAGTGTCATTTTTGAAGCATAAGAAATTGCAGAACATGGACTCTACTGCCTGTGCCTATCTGCAGCCCTGAGAGACTGTGCATAGTCCCAGTGAAAAACTGCTGGGGCTGTGGTGTAAGTGATATTAAAACCTAAAAATATACTATGTGCTAGCTAATTAAATTAAAGCTAACTCAGATACATTTGAAATTTGAAATGATACCAGTAGTTCTCAAATGATAGTGTTTATATGTCCCAGACTAAAAGATGAAGTAAGTGGGATTAATTCAATCTGAAGTGAGTGCGAAGATATTCGGACATTCCAGCTCCGTGGGTGGAAATCAGTACAGTGATGTGGCAAAACCAGGACTGCATAAAAATAGCATATGTGGAAAATACCCAAGCAGACATCCACCTTAAAAATAATAAGCTGACTAAAAGTTGGCTATGAAAGCTGTAACAGTGGAAGACCATAGCCTTCAGAGCAGATATTAAAACAAAGATGAAAAAGAAACTACATCAGGAGGAAAAAATATTTCTCTAATGGTGACTTGGAACAATACTAGCAGCCTTTGGTCGCCTTAGACTCACTCCTTTCCTTCTTTGTTTTCACAGGAAATATGTGAGAACTAAGTTGGAACTTGAGTAAAAACCTTGAGGTATGGCCCCTGGAAAAGGCAGTATCAGTGCTGGCAGACGTGAGTGAATTATCCACTGCTAAACAGAGATGAAGGACTTTATCTGCTTATTATGGGCAAGTACTGATAAATGATTGTGTAATTAAAATGGAAATTGAGTCCTGCCTGCACTGGCTGGGGTGTGAGGAGGCATGCTGAGGCAGTGTGAATCCTCATGCTCTGGTGGCAGGCACAAAGCGAAGCATCTGCTGCCAGCTCTCAGCATCCAAGTCAATCAGCTGATCATCCTCCCCCTTTAATTCCTCCATTGCATGCTTTGAGACTTGCAGACACTGAAGGAGCAAAGTGCTACCAGCACCAAGAGGTTTGCCACATGGCCTCAGGTCTGAAAATTCAGTTACCCTGATACGAGATAGCAGTGCTAATTTTGGTGAACCTACTTCAGAACTTACCTCAGGAACACAGACAGACCTCATTTGTGTTCTAAGACAAAGGAAAATGGAGGTTTGAGAGGAAAGTTTTGGTAAAAGAAAATTATTCATGTCGAAGTAAGCACATGATATAAATAACATATATAGCAATAATGTTATTATAATAGTGACAGTCTAAGCATATAAGCCAAGCTAGGCTTAAAGAGAGAGGTAATAGATTTTACTGGGCCAGTGAGGTCATTGGAATAAAAAAAAACATGGAGAACCTTTCAAGTGCTTCTTCACTCTGGAATTCAGTAATTGGCATGCAAACTGAACCATTGCAAAGATAATTACACGAGCTATGTTTGAGAAATTGGTCTCATCAGTCATTAACAAAGCTACCAAAAACACACACTCTTCATAGGTAAGAAGAAGGAAAGCTGTAGAGATCTTCTTTCACTGCTTAGAAGCTACTCACACACTCCAGAAACCCCTAATAACTCAATTGGTTTAAACCTCCAATTCAGCCCAGCTGAAAGACTAGTCTTTAAAGCTTAGTAACACTAGAAACGTCTCTATGTATTTTTATAAATTTTCCACACATGTGAATTACTCAGTCACTTTCTATCTTATGAAGAATATCAACAGGTTATTGCTCCACCCAGCTCCCAGTCAGGCATTATGTTTTCTCACTCTCAGCTGGATCAAAGAATTACTAACACTGAGAAACTCCTAAAAATAGAGCCAGCAGGGATGCTAAAAAGTAGGATGTGGAATACAAACTGGAGAAAAGTGTGTGGTTGTGAAATCTCTTGGTGGATGCAACAATACAGGACAGTGGGGAAAGATAAAGGAAGTGACTGGAAATGTGGATTGAGAATATCTGTCCTGTGTAATGGACATCCTGCTGAGAGATATCCCAGGTGGATGCCTGACAGTGGCCTAGGCAGCAGCACAAGACCATGGTCCCCACCCTGATAAATCCTGCCAGTCAGTTCATCACTGCATGCTCCTGAGCTGCTGTGGTCTCCACTATCTAAAATGTTATAGCACAGTCTTCCAGCTTTCCAGTATAGGCATGCTTTACAGATATTTGTCTAGAAGTGAATATAGAGAGTTAACTAGGGAGAAAGGATTGCTTTGGAAATGCAGATTGCTCAGAAGCACAATCTTTATCCTATATCCCATGTTTTCTACAGGAAAAATGTAGCTGTCTTTATCCTCCTTCCCTTCCATGTTCTTCCCTCTCTCTTTGGACCTACACGTCCAAGATGTGTATAAGGAACATCATGGATGTTGGTGTTTTTAGTGCTTGCTACTTATGACATAAAATAAGTGCTGTCCCTTCACAGGGAGGAGCATGGAACCCTCCTGAGCTATGGTAGAGATGCATCAATGGAAACAACAGAGCAATTCTGTTCCTCAGATCTGCTGAGACATTCCACTGCACCATGTAAGAACACAGAAAAGTTTCTTGCTGTAAAATCTCTTTCTCAACAAGCTGAGTGAGATGAAAGCAACATAGGAAGAACCCAAGAGAGGTTCATAGGGAGGTGTTGTGTGTCTGCTTCATAAGGTGTGGAGTGGCTGAGCTCTACATGGTAGAGACTCAATTTTCACTCTCAAACTCACAAAGATCTTTTTATGATCAAAGTGAGGGAACTAAAGTGATGCTGCTTTAGTGTTAATTTGCAGCAATATGAGAATAAAGAAATAAAAACCCATTCCAATGAACAGTTGTGCTGGAGGGAAAAGTGTTGACTGACTTCTGATCATTTGCTTGTTTTACTTGCATTGAAAGTATTTTCTTGACCTACCTCAGTGGAACTACAGACAAATTGATATGATCCTTGTTTCTATCATTTTTAGTGTCAGTGAAGCCCAGTGTTACAATTATCCTATATCTCATCATTTGTTAGTGTGATTTCTTTGCTAAGAAAACAGTGAAATATGAAATTTAAGCCTTTATGTTAGACTGAAATTGCCCCAAATTTAGGGAAGTAGACACTACTTAAAGAAGGGTAAATTTTTTCACATACATAGTGTTTGTCACAAAAACAATCTTGGTACAGGCCCAAAATATGTCAGGATTAGTTTCAAATGGATCCATGGTAAACTGGCAGAAGAGGTTTCATAACCTCCATTTAGAACACTTTCCCATTTCTTCACTCAGAGAAGTAATTTGGAAAATCAAAAACTTGTAACAAATACTTGCCAAACTGCACTAGGATCTAAATGGCCTGTTGTACTCTGTACTGGTGAGTCACACACAGTAACAACAGCATGGTGCAAAATTACTCTAATTAAATGCCTCTAAGAAGACTTTGACATTTTTGGTATGCTTTTCATCTTGCAGAAGCAACAGACAATGGTGCCTAAAAATTATTTTTTCACACATTTTTATTGCTACTGTGTCTGGAAACGTGTTAATATTTTTTAATAACTGTCATTTAATTTTAACTTGTTTATCCATATTGAATGCGCAAAATATCATAACCTTAGGACTGAGACTGTAAGGACTAGGGCTTTTCATTGTGCAAATGACCTGTGAAGAATATAATTCCTAGGAGAATGCGTATAGATCAACTCCAGATCAGTTTTTCAGTAATGGATACAAAATAAATACCTTAAAATAAATAAATAAACAGAAAATCCTTTACTTGCTCTGCACTCACAACATGTGTCTGAGTACAACTAAAATATTCTGAAGGAGCAGAGATGAGGCAGTGTAGGTACCTGGTTTGTGGAGTAGGGCTGTAACAAAGCTAGTTTGTGATTGTAGGTGCCTGGTGCTACAGCCCTACTCCCAAGTATCACAAACTGGGTACTTGCAATTCCCCCTTTTTTCTTTTCTCTTTTTTTTTTCTTAGAACAAGATTTACAGTTCAGCTATTTAAATATACCTTACATAATAGCAGATGAAAAAGGGGTCAGTACTGGGATAATACTCTGCCAGACTCAGAATATATAAAATAAAACAGACAGCTTGAACATGGAGTAACTGCTTGAAGTGTTTGCAGTGAGTTCAGGGCAGTGTCAGAACTGACTAATCATTAGCCTTTGCTGTCTGCTGTTATCCACTGCCTGAACCTGCCTCGTTCTGTATACCCAAACGGCTTCAAGTTCACTGAAGGGTTTATGGCTGCTTTGAGTAGGACCAGCCTCATTCTTTGCAAGCATCTGCTGCTCCTGCTTCTCAAGCCCAACCCTTTTACCCCTTATAGTTCATGCATTGCACCTATGTGCTCTTCATTACATTTCATGCTGTTCATCTGTTTTCCATTAGCTGGAGCCCATTGGGGATGAGGCTGCACTACAGCCCTACTCCCAAGTATCACAAACCAGGTACCTACAATCACAAACCAGGTACCTACAAGGCAGAGGGGAAAACAATCACCCGTGTGTTTCCTTAGACCATAAATACAGTGGGTTTATACATTACTGGCTATTCTTTAGCAGTTATAAACAGGACTAGTTCCACAAAAGTTACTGCTTCTCCTGAAGGCAGTGCAGATGTGCTGATGGCATTCCCTGGAACAGCAGGGAACAGGGTCCATTCACACTAGGAGTTCATGGGAATCCATGTGCAACTGTGGCAAAGCAGAAAAAATTCACCTGGGAAATGAACTCTGTGAGGAGCTGCTGGCATTTGCATGGTGCCTGGTACATATATACTGCTATCACAGCATTATTAAAGGTTTTCAGAAATCTCTTACATCTGTCATTCTGAAACAGATTCTCAGCCACAGGTCAGCCATCAGCTGCTTCCCTGCTGCCACCACCGTTTCCTCTACTGCTGCCTCAAGTCCTTCCACTGACCCACACAGGTAAGCTTGCTTCTCTGGTTCCTTCAATATTGTACATGAGGTTCTCCAGTTGCACTGCATCTCAAATCTTTTGGTCAGCACCACTGTCTGCTGTCAAACTTGTAATCAGGCTTTTTGTTAAGATATCTCCCCAACCTTAGGACTATGACAGGCTGGGGCTGTCCGTGGGTGCAAAGCACAGTTCAAGAAGCTGTGCCTTGGAAATATGAGCACTCAAGGAAGACACTGGGATCCAAGGGAAAGAAGAGATACTTGGAGGCAGAAGAGATCAGTTACAGGCTTAAGGAGCTGTGGCCACCACCTAGAAGGAAAGCACAGGAAGCATAGTGCTACTTCCTAGGACTGCTACTGTGTCAAAGCAAAACTGAGTGGATGCAGGTCACTAGCTGAGGAGAAGCACTGGGCTTTTTGTTTTTAAAGTTCTTACAAAATCTGACGTTGTCAGACACCTCCTTTCATGCCTTCATGCAACCTGACAGAATCCTCCAGTAACTAGAGTTGTAATCTACTTTAAACGTCCTTTATACTTTAAACCAAGACAATGAATAGAAGGAGATATTTAGGTCCCTACTCAATTTAGCCTCACATTCTTGACACTTCTTTGAAATTGGTTATAGTTTTGCCATGTAACTTGATCTGTCATCTTCTCAACCACTATAAAATTTCACTCAAAATAGCTGAAATCACTCAAATGATTCTGAGATGACAAGTCCTTCAAGCAGAGGTGCAAAATCTTAGCTGCTCTATATTTCCCTATATCCATCATTTCAATGCATGAAAAACGTAATGCAAAATAGGACTTTTCACATGATATATCCTTTACTCCATTTTGGTTTCAGTCTGTGACGCCTATATTTAAGGACCTTTGTATTTGGCTACCTTGGTATTTGTAATGGGAAAAGTTCTACAGCACCTCTGAATTGTTTTTCAATTTTGTCCTTGTGTGGTGTCAGTTCTTTGTTGTTAAACCAGATTTACACAGAGATTGTGACAGTAACAGCAGCAGCCTGTAATCTGTCAAGTCTGTCTGAAACGTCCTTCGGTTGCCTTTGTAAATTCAGCGCATCTGTACAAAACCCCCTGTGTAAAATGTATGTTCTGGTTTTGATCAAGTCCTCCATATGTTCACAGCAAATTTCAAGACACTTCTGGTAGTGGCATGCAAATGCAGAGATAAATTCAAGGCATTTTGATACATCTCTTTTTGTCTTTTTTCTGCTGCAGTAATTGCTTTGAATTTCTCATTTTTGTGGTATATTGATGATAATGTTAACATGCAAAAAGGTTGTAACTTTCTTGTTTCTGCTTTTCAGGCTTGTTTTATGGAGGAATTACCAACTCTCATGTTTGTTTTTCTGAAGATTTTTCTACATTCAGTTTTTAATTTTATAGTTGAACATCTCCTTTTCTGGAAAATTTGGGCCAGAGATTTAAAAAAGCAGGTAAGGCTATGGTTCAAAAATATCTGTCTGTGGTTTTAGTTGCTTCCATTTCCTACTCTCCTATTTCAAACTTTTGAGGAAATTACAGAGTGGAACTATCCAGGTTTTGACTCTTTTTGAAAGAAATGTATGCACACTGTTTTCCATAAAGCATAGAAATTTTGGGCTACTGTCCTCCATCCATCAAATAGAATGACTCCCAGCAAAGTACTTTGCTCTCTGCTGGGTTGTCAACCCTCCTAATACCTGATAGATACTTTACTTCAAGGGAACACACTTAGCATGTTGATGAATGAGGAACCACTATCAGAAGTTGTAAATAATCACAGATACACAGAACAAAACCCATCTTCTTGTCTTCAAGATTCACCTCTTGAAGCTGGAGTTAGACACAAAACCCTTTTTTTTTTTGATAAAACACAGCTGGACAACCATGACATTTCCTTCTCGTACTTTTCTGCTGAGGAGTTAAGAACTTTCCTCTTGCAGGTACCAGGGACTGGTTACACACCTACAGCTTCGGAAAGTTCAGCAGACAAGCAGTGACTTCCAGCTGCCAAGACAGTGCTCCACTGCCAAGCAAAGAACATCTTTGCATGTACCTTTCACTTTTTT
Source organism: Irena cyanogastra (assembly GCA_013397155.1). Lineage (NCBI taxonomy): Eukaryota > Metazoa > Chordata > Aves > Passeriformes > Irenidae > Irena > Irena cyanogastra. The sequence goes on from VWZV01007736.1 coordinate 113,484, forward strand.
CTGTTAAAACTCCATTTGTTATAATACATTCAGAAAGCTTGGGGTTTCCTCTGAAGAGGTTCCAGGCTGTAATCCCAGTCTCACCTGTGTTTTAAGACCCTGTCTGATAGGTATAATCCATAAACCCACTATGGTTACAAATGGAAATTGCAGGGATAAGTACCTTTTGAATTCCACCAGGAGTGACAAGACTTGTGGAAAACAGTGACAAAACCTACCTGCTATCAATGTTTCAGAGGAGGTGCAACAAACTCCCCCATCCATTGTCCTCATGGATAGACAAGCTACCTTAGGATGAGCCAGGCATTTTTTTTCCCATGGTCTTCAGGCAGACACTCAGTGTCTCCTTCTTGGTGAGTGCTTAAGATTTCACAGCTCTCTGCAAGCAGAATATCAAACACCATGGATTTCTGGTGTCTCCAGAGAAAGGCAGCAGCTGCACAGGGGTTTTTTGTGTTTTGGGGAGGATATACTAGGCCTGATATGTAAGTAAACTATCTGTATCCATTTTTTGATCCATTCTGTGTTTTTCACCTCATCAGTTTTAAGCATACAAGTAAGAAATATACATCCTCATTCTCAGTAGGTAGTATTAAGCATGTACATGTGGTATCTCTCACTGATCACTGATCACTGTAAAAAGTTTTGCAATCATGCATGGATCCAGCACTGAAAACTATCAATAAAACAACCTATCATGTTTATACTGCATTGGAGCCCTGTACATTTGCTTATGCTCCAAAATCCCAAGAGCACTTATGATGCCAATTGAGCCCAGAGAGTTTGGGCACCACTTGGTAAGCCATTTTTCTCTCAGACAACTACTAGGAAATGCACCAGCGTCTTGTTTTTAGGTTTTCAGGACACTAAGATTTCCATTCACAGCTTGAAATAAATGCATAGTGTTTTAGTATCAAATCCACTACAAATGTTTCATTTGCTTTCATAAATCTGAAGAGTAATGTCCATCTTACCCCAAAAGTAAAAATGAAACCTAGTATCCTACAAAATCTTTACAGGAAGAGAAACAACAATATTTTTTTTAGCTTTATTGGTAGATAATGAAGAATATGAATGTCTATAAATATCACAGAAGCCAGCATATTAAAACTGGAAAGGACATACCAGATCAATTAGTTAATCTCCTTGCAAATCAAGTTCTATTTCACACTACACAATATCATTTGTGCTTTTTAATTCTTATTTACCACAATCTTTCAAATGCACAAAAGAAACTAATCACTTTAATGACTGGGAGACCTTTTTGAATGATTGAATTTTGGGGGAAATTAAATAGTACAAAATCTGCAGAAAACAGAACTGTCAAAACTGCATCGGGTGACCACACGGTGATCAAGAGTTACTGTATCACATGTCCTTGAAATGGGCATGTTGGTATCTGAAATGCAAACTCCCCAGCTTTTATATATAAAAGACATTCAAGCAGTAAAACTCCGCAAATTGAGCTCCCCTGCGGATATTTAAGGGTTACTAGTGAATGTAAGTCAAAACACAGTTGATGTTGAAATTACAGTAGCCTGGTTACAGGAGAAATACACTGATGATGGAATGAACCCAGAAATAACTGATGTTAAATTAGCCCAGTAAATGGGCAATTAGCATGGATGTGGTGCGAACAAATGCTAATTGCTCAGAGGCTTCTTCATTCAGACCTTCACTGCCTTTTGTCTTTTCCTGCAGCTCGTAGGTGCACGTCACATCGCAGCTAAGTTTTTCTGTGGGAAAGGAGGGCTTTCACTGACAACCACTGCATGACATCCTCAGTTTGCTCAGCACTGCCCTTGCCTTGGTGCAGTGCATGAGGACAGCTAACGCTTTGGATCTACACAGGCAAGGGCTCTGCCAGGTGGGACACCAAGAATGTACAAGGTGAGTATATGGCCCTGGTAAACCTCAGCACATCAAATCTGGTTAGTTAAGCTACATCATGCATTCGTAGATACCTATTTATTGCAGCAGCTATGGTGATGACTTAAAAAAAAAAGAAGAAAGATGGTCTGAGCTGTCAGGACCATTAGACTACTGAGACATTTTCTGAAGCTGAGGCAGATCATTAATGAGTGGTTTCAAACCACTACAGTAATTTTATTTTTATGGATTTCCATTATTTGAGCAGTGGCAGAAATATATTAATTAATTTTTGACTGATGCATCTAAGTAACCTTTACACACAGCAGACAAATAAAATCAACAGTGAAATCATGGTTTAATTATTTACCTAGCAACAACTTAGAATCAATGCAACATCTCTTACTGACTGTGAGAACTTAATCTCCTTTCTATTCTCTTCCTTTTGTGTGGTTATCATGCAATCAGGAGAGAAAAGATGATGGGATTTTGCTCACATAATTATAGCTCATCAAAACGGCCCTCATGTACAATTCAATCATCAGATTTGACCCTTTATCTCTTGGAGAATTATGTGTGAATTTATCATGGCTTTTATTATTTGGTTGATGAAGAGCCTTTTCCAAACACATCTGAGCCTGACTATAGCGAGTACTTTGAGTGTTTGTTATTTAGAGTTCTCTGGTTGGATGTCACCTCTCTTGTATGGTATAATTTTTTTTTTACTGATTGATTAAATAGATGTCCTTTGCAAAGTGGAGACATACCAAAAAAAAAATGCCAGAGTGCTGAAATCTTCCCAGTTTATGCTTTCATACATATGCACCCATTTAACCTTGTCCTCTAGTTTGTCCAAGACAATTTCTCAGTCATTACAGAATGGTGATATTGAGTCCTGGGGTCTACCTGGGATTTTGACACTTTCTAAGAAAAGGGCAGTGCCCTTCCTCCTCTCTCCCCAAAACTATAAACTCACTACTCTCTTAAAGTGAGGAATACTTTCTGACTTATTCAATAAAATAAGTAACACTGAAATAATATACTTTACGAGATAACTTAATAATAAAGCTGGAATTATACTCTTATCTCTAGCCAAAATACTGTAAATTTGGGGATCTTATGTATTGTTCCTTCTCATGTATTATGTGTTGTGTCTGTCAGTCACCAAGCCTCTAACTCGTACATTTGCATCATCCCCACCCGTCTGTCAGTGTGCTCTGATTAACTCAGCTCTCACAGAGAAAATGTGTGTGGAGCCTGTGACAGCCTGAAAAGCTTTTTTCCAAATGTAATCTTCCAACACATTTGCGTAAGCACTTTCAAAGTAATGACTATTCTTTACAGCGGGCCTTTATCTCACCGCACTCTTGTAGAGACAAATAATACTCAAGATAAAGTGCATGTCACATCCCATCGCTGCTTCCCCGCTCCCCTGCTTCAAACAAAACCAAACTGGTACAATATAATGTGGAAGAGTGACACAAAGTGAATGATTCATTTCAAATGAAGGGGGAAAAATAAGTAAGAAAAGTGTTCTGAGAAAGAAAACACACTGTGTGTTCTCCTCTGTAATAAATTGTGTCTCCCCAGTCTCACCTTTTGGGAAGAAACCCTCTGTCAGAGTACAGGGCTCAGTCCAGGCTCGTATCTCAGGCTGGACTGAGGTTTCTGGTGTAACTTTTCTGGAGCAAAGACAGTGATAAAGTCTCATTCATTAACTTACACATTTCCTCTGTCTGAGGATGTGACGTAGTCCCTTTCCTTGGTCAGAATATTAAAGACATCTCTCTTCTCACCTTCATTTAAGATATAAGAATGTAACATTTTTGAGGTTTCCTTTCTTCCTCTATCCTTTAACTGAGGTCAGCCATGAAGTTTTACAGTTACAGAGGAGATGAGGGCGAACACAAATGTGCTCACCCATATCTTCTCCTTAGAAAATAAGGTGAGGAAAAATGGCTAGGTTCTGTCAGAACAAAAGATAAACCATATCTCTTAGGTAAGGAGCTGCTCAGGTAGCTGTAAAAAAGTTATCATGGGTAGTGAGAATAATGAGGAAATATTATTTGGTAAGAAGGCAAACAGTGTGAGCTGACCACTAGAGCAGAAATCTTCAATCCCACCCTCCTATGTCCCCCACACCCCTTCTAACTGCCACTGAATCTTCTACACATTCCCCTTGACTATCTCCAGACATTTTCCTCACCCCCTGAGTAACTCTGCTGCCCACCAGCTGGGAATATGTATGTGCCAGAGGGTCCTGCATGCAGGGTCGGGGCTGCTGAGCTGGGCAGCCTGGAGTGGTGAGTGCTCTGTCCTGCCCCCAGTGAAAACAGCAGCAGGTGTCTCTCCTCTAAGCAGCCCCTCACCTTGAACAGCTTTGCCAGTAACTATCATGTCTGAGGCATCTATCTGCCTCTGTGAAATGAGATGATGGATTTGAAAAAAAGCCTGTTGTCACGCGTACTTGAGGAACATCCACCTTTTTCCTTAGAAATTCAGACTAAAAGGAGTGCCTGTCTCAGAAACTCACCTTTGACATGGGAACTATTCGCACAATTCAAGAGATGTGACAGCCTACAGTTCTGCTAAAAGTATCATCTTAATGATCATATCAGCAGAAGACTTTTTTTTTTAACATGCATTATCATTGTGGTATTTTTTACTTAGCACATTAAATTCACACACACACACACACACACACACAGATTCCCAACCATTTGCATTTGGGCATTTAAAACAAATCTAAAATTGTCCTGGTGTGCATGCACGTACTTACAGGTATTTGGAGGTTCCTGGAGAGGTTCCTCCTGTTTTCTGACCTGTTGTTTTCCCTTAATATTCATCCTTCTTGGATGGACAGGAGATTGCAGCTCCCAAACATCACTTCAGGGAGCACAAAAACATAAGCCATGATCTCAGCGAGACTGAGCTGCTATCTGCTCTTTCTATCTGAAATGGTTTTTAATATTATTAAGCTTATTTTTCTAACAATGTTGACTTAACTCTCCCCTACACTACAGTAGTCAGTGCAGACCAAATAACTAATTTCAAATGCCACACATGAGCCTAATATGTTTGTGGATGATAAAGGTCATATAAATTTAATATTCATATTTTTTCACTTCCAAATACATGGTCAGGAAAATACAGTACATTGATACAAGTGTGGGAATGAGGCATAAACTTTGGAAGAAAAATAACATTTTAATAACTTATATAACCTGTTCAGAGACCCAAATCAGGATGACAACATAAAATGAATACGCAAAACAATTTCTTAACATAAGATATGGTCTATATTAAATCAAAGCCTAAGTCTGGCTGGTTTGCCACTTGCACAGAAGGTTTGTTTTTATGTGTTCTATAATTTGGTCAGACCTTGGACTGCAAGTTGCTCAGGGCAGGAGGGTGGAGGAAGAGTAAAGGCAGAGTTTTATACCATGGGATGTGAATTTTGCATCATGTTCAAAGCAGAAACAGAAGTCAAGGAGCACACCTCCCACCAGCACCCTCAGGATTAAAAACGTGGAACAAAATTAAGTACATTCAAACAGCAGACACTTAGCCCCAGGCCCCTCATAGCCTCTTCAGCCTCTCCCTCCCTCTGTCCTCAGGCACAAGGAAGAGGCAGTGTTCACATCCTTTTGTCCCCTCTGCTTTCCTTGCATGCAGCCAAACACTGGCACTTCCTCCTGCCACCCAGCTCTGCCATGACTCCAGTCTGTCACCCGGGAACTATTTTGTTTGGATTTGACTTTGGGGATGATTCCCTATGGGAAAAATTGTCTCTTCTTATCTCAATGAATTGCTGGCATTGGGCAGTACAAGGGGCTGAGGAAGAACAAGAAAAACCTAGCCAAATGTTCAGAAAAATCCTCCATGTTCTCCAGGGAGACCTGGATGAGGATGCCAGGTTTGGCCTATATACTGTGTACATTGCTGTGCTAAAAAGACATGTTGTTATAAGGCTTTAGCGAAGCTTTCACAAATTTTCACTGGTCAGCAAAGATTGATTTTCTTCCCTTCAGTGACTGTCTCTCCAACCTGTGATGGTCTGGACAGTTTCCTCTGGTGAGCAAACTTTCTTCAAAGAAAGGTTTCTAGGGGTGCAAATCCAGTAAGAGGAGATTAGTCAGGGTCAACTGAGAAATCTCCAGGAAAAATATAAAGACCCTCTTCTGGATCCACACAAACTCCTTGTCTGTCCCTGGCTGAATTACTGTCGTACTCCTCAATAAAGCACTTGAATTAGCAGCCGGCAGCCGGCCAGCATGTCTTTCATTCTGTCCGAAAGGTGAAAGGCAGGGAATTTGTGAGCTTTTCAGAGCAAGCCAGTGATGAGTTTGCTCAGCAGAGACTGAATAGCTGGGGAACAGCTTGCCACAGCTTTTGTCTGCCAATGCTATCATTTTGTCTATCCACCCTTTGTCCCTCCTGTTTTCCGCTCACACTAACACGGAATGATGGGCTTGCCCATTTAACTCTGCAGGCTAAATTTCAGCTTTATTACTATGTATTAGACCTATTTTCACCCCAATTTAACATTAATAGAGTAATTTGAAGAGTTCTTAACTGAATTGCAAATTTCTTAAATTACCTTTTTACTTCTTTTGTATGGATTCATCTTAATATTTAACATTTTTTCTAATTTAGTGTTTATACAAATGTCACACTTTTGCTCCTCCTCTTTGCTCTCTACTTGGATCCAGGCTTAGAGGGCATCGTGGTCACACAGCTTTACTGCTGTCTGCTCCCATTAGAGTGATCTGAGGAATCAGCTGTGACCACAGCCTAATGCTGTTGGATCATGTTACAGCCTATGACAATGAACTTCTAAGCAATAATCCTTTACAGTAATTTCTTTTGTGTCTTCAGAGTAAAGGTCCAATATCTTCTTTGTCATTCTGGCTCTAAAGTCATTGCCTTCGAGGATTTCTATCCCTAAATCATGACTGCACTTAAAAGAAGCAATGTGAAATTTAGGACCCCATGGTCAGGTCCTTTTAACCTACACTTGCTCAGAAAGTGTTTGAATTGCTTTTAAGAACAGCACAATTTAAGAAATCTGTTGATTGTGGCAGACAACACTTTTGCACTTTCCTAAACTGGATTTTGTCCTTGTGAACACAAGATTTTAAGAAACTTTCGAAGAAGTTGAAAAAAACTTCCTCTCTTTCTCTCCAGAGCTTTCCTGGATTGAGGCTTTTAACACAGACTTCATAAACACAAATGGCTGGTAAGTCTCTACTTGAGAAGAAGCTCTGAGGAGTCTAACCATACACTGGTCTCAACAGTCTCAATTTAACAGTGAGTCTTTATTTATTTGCAACAGCATAGTTTTTTGGAAAAAAGTGGTTGTTTCCATTCCTGAACTTTTCAACAACTGAAATGCTGCCAAAGCTTAAATATTTGAACAGAAGGGTGGAGTCGGGGTTTATGTTTAGACTTTGATGACTTCAGGTTTTTGGCAGTGAGGTAAGCCCTTTATCTGACAAGGTCAATAATGTGATTTGATGATAACATTGCAATATCTCATGGTTCTCATAAAAACTGGAGCCCCCTCACTTTTGTCAAGAGATACATTACAATTCAACCTCTGCACTGTAGTTCTCAGTGTTTAGGCAAGCCAGGTAGGATTGCCTTGCCAGAAGCTGAGGTGAAGGTTTACAGGGACAGACAATCTCATAGTCCTGGCTTTCGCTCAAGTGCCCCACCCACGACTCGATGGTACATAAGCTATCACTCAAAATATCTGGAAATGGCAACAGACATTACCTTGTCAAGAAGGTTAAAATACCTGAGAGTTTTCGCACACTTTTAAGAAAATAACTCAACATTCTATTTTAAAAGTACAGTAAGATAAAGGAGAACTGCCACAATAAAAATCTTTTTATGGCAGGATAGGTGCTTTGGGGGTGAATGCTCTTCTCTATTTTTGACTTTCTGGGTGGAAGAGCCTTAGGATTCAATGTGTCCTGGCAGTCCGTTTGTGAAATTGCATTTCAGATGACACAAAAGGGGCTTTTAAAAAAGTTGAGAAAAGGCGCATGAAGGGAAAAAAAAAAAACTCTTTCAGAAGATAAAACAGCTTCAGATGAATTAAAGCTCACACTCTTGCAGACGGAATCTACTCTCACAGTTCCTGGTGCTGATGAACTTTGATATCACAAAGCACAACATCCTTCCTTCTGACTATTTTTTAAAATGTCAACCACCACAAATTGCTAAAGGTGGGAATAACATTTCTGGAGTGTATTGTAGTAATAAGACCCACTGCTGTCATTAAGGGTTTGTATATCTGTTTGCTCTGGTATTCCTCTCTGAAGTTTTTCCTGCTGTGACAGAGAGAAGGCAGGCTACAGGAATGGATAAAACACTTCCAGAGTCCTCAAACAGATATATACATCTCTTGTCCTTCCAGTTGGCATTGCTCCTGTTCAATTTACTGGATCTTGTTCTTCAGAAAATGAGGCACTGTTCATTTAATCTTTTATATCACAAACACAAGAAATCTTATTCATATTCTCTTGTACTTGTGGTACAAATAACCATTTTCATATGCTTTAAACAAAGTAGTATCTGCTTTTTGTGTATTTCAAATGCAGAGTGACGCTGTAGCTGTGAGCTTTATCCAGAATAAAAAAAAGCTGAGTTTGTGCAGTCCCAGGAACCAGCCTCAAGATGTCTGGCATCATTGAGAGGAAGCAGTTTTCTTAGTAGGGAAGAGTATCATGGAGCAGCTCAATTTGTAAAGTCCTTGAGAGGTCACCTGTTTCCAACCATTCACAGTAGGTCCAAGCCAGATCAGAACATCACCTTCTCTCAGATCTGGCACCACCTAAAACTGTTTTATCTTTACATCTACCTATAATGTCCAGTGCTTTGGCAGAGCTCAGATTTTTTAAAGGGAATATATCATTTCTTTAGAATAGGCAAGAAGAAAGTGTGTGACACTTTCCAAAATGCACTTTGCAAGCAAAATCAGAATACTAAAGAATGAAAGAGAAGATAACCATTAGAGAGAGTAATTTTATTAATCTGGAAGCTGAATCATATTAAGAGTCTGTGACTCTCAGAGGAGCTTGAGTTCTGTTAAAATCTGCTGGTAGAAGAGGAATTCTCCTAACTAGAAAGCTACAAAGGAGAGAAACCTGAGATGCTATTTTGGCCAACTTGACACACTCTCAAAGTAACAGCACTAACTACGTACAGTCTTTCATAAAATGAGCTGGGCAAAAAAGCAAGAGAGGCAGTCACATCACAGTATCTGCAGTACTCCAGCTAGTGGTTAAACTCAATGTCCACAGAACACATTTTCTAAACAGAATTAAACTGTTCTGGCAGTTCTGACCTCTAGACAGTCCTCTCTTTTGAAGGAAAATTGAAGTGACTCTTTAAGTATGGGAAGAAATTTCTGCTGCACCTGGGACTGCAACTGTGGTCAAAGGATCACAAGCTGATTCCCCAACACAGCTGGACATATTCCTTCTCATTTTTGTGCCTCAAAATTTCCATCCAAAAAAATAGTGTTAAACCAAATTTTTTGGGGGAAAAAAAAAAAAAGCTACACAGAAATAGGAGAGAAGGGGGTTTAATGCAATTTTCCAGAAGTCAGTAATGCCAAAGCTCTTTTCTTGATGTGTTCAAGACAGGTGTATTTTATGTGGGGGAACTGGGCTCTCTTTTTAAGCTAGTGCTTCAGGGCACATGATTTCCTTTCCAATCTTTGTTCACAATTCTGTGAGAACAATGACAATGTAAACACTCAAAACCAGAGGCTGGCAATTTTTCCTGGACAGTAAGGAGTAAAACTACAGGTATTCAGAAAAGTACAATTATTTAGAGAGGGGAGAAAATAGTGTTTTTTGAACAGCAGCAAAACCAGCTGCATTCTGTTTTTTAAATCATATATTTATTAGTCAAAGATTAAAGTAGGCATACTTACTGGAAAACAATTGCCAATGTGAAGGGTAGAGGAGAACAGTTTCTCTCCCTTTACTGTAAAAAACAGCGTATGATAAAATAACATTGGGAATCTAGCGTGTGCACAGTGTGTGAAAGAGACATGGAAAGAGGCACGGCAACAGGATCACTCTGGCATCCACCCCTTTAGGCAGTCTACAAGTCCCTTGAGCACTGGTCAAGATGTGTCATTGTCCCATTGGCTTCAGTAGGACAAGTCCCTTGCCCTATAAGCAAGAATTTTAGCATTTTTCTTAGATGGAGCTTAACTCTGCCCCGATGCACACTGATGTCTACTGAGAGGGTGTAGTGGGAGCTGAGGAGAAGCACCAGGATTAGGAGGAACAGAAGTGATTATGCAGAGAGGGACTAAAGTAGAAAGAGGACAAATAAGGATACGTAGTGAAAAAGGAAAAAGATTTACTGTTACATCAAATCTTAATATTAATTAAAATGTAAGTGTGTTTTGAATTATGGGGCTATCACTCTATTTTGTAATATTTGTGTCTCTGTGAGCTGCTGGAGACTAATTTTTGAGGTTTACAATGTCACCTTTGATAAAATTGTGTTTCCATAATTCATGGTGCTTGTTAAATTGTTATATATAGAACAGTATGTATTATAAATTAAAGCCTGTAATGGGTTTTAGGGCCAGTGACTACACTGAAAAAATATTGAACCCATAATTTATTTGATCTGGTTTGTCATTAATATTTGAATAAATTATTCAGAGAAGAGTCATTGATCAGGTAGAGATGATCAAAACCTATCAGGAATATTTGCTGAATATATTACAATATTCAACAACAAAAAAGGTGAAAGAGCATGTCTGCTTCTTCAGCATGTTTCAGCATCAATCATCTCCAGGATTAGTGTTTTTCTCAACATTTCTCCAAATTTCAAGCTCTATTTTCTTTCCTGAGACCATTTTGAGTGTAGAGCTGAACTCTTCCATAATTTTTTGCAGTATGCAACATATTTGGGGAGATATATTTACACTTAGCCATTCCTGACAACAGAGCATTGTTACGCTTCAATATAATGCTGATCAAACCAGAACCTTCTTAGGCAGAGAAGGAGTTTATACGGTCCTATACCTTGCTACAAAAATATTAATGTACTGAGGACTTTTTTTTTTTACGTTTGGTGACGCATATAAAAAAGATATAACATCTTCAGATAAAGAAAATGTCCCTCACTAGGCCCTTCTTTTTGGGGGAAGCCTGAAACTGCGAATTACTGCCACAGTAACCCAGGGAATGCTCCAAAATAGCAAGAAAACTGAAGTAAAGGCACACAGAAGTTTGTTATTTTGATCGACCTTTACATCTTTTATTTCATCTAAATTAAACAACAAACCCATATGAAATTATTAAAAACTCTCTATAATACATGGTTTAAACCTCTCTTGATGGGATAGCCTATAAAACCGATGAGGAAGCAGTAAAAAAAAAAGATTGCTTTTAATCCTGTGGATTCTTCATAGGTTACGACTGGAGTTGGGAGTTTATGATCTTAGGTCCATGTAGGACTGATAACTAAAGGAAAAGTGCCAGGTGAGCCAAAGAAGACTTTGGCTGCAATTAAGGGAGTTTACAACCACATTTTTCACTGTTTGGGACCCAAACCCAGGATGTTCATGAGTATCAAAAGGTAATTACCAGTAAGGCTCTGAGCAGTGCAGTAATAAGTGATGTCAGGAAAAATATATAGCAATAAATTCAACACTCATAGTCTTCCACTCTGTTTGGTTGATCTACTTTTTAGTAAATTATGTCACTGGAAGGTTTACTTGAGAAAGGTATACCTAAGAATTTAATTGTTGATCCTAAAACTGGAGATAATTCTGTCGTCTTTCTTTTTGTATAACACCCATGAACATTAATGAGTTACCTTATAAAAGAATCAAAAGCAGCAACTTTCTCATTACAGACTATAACTCTCTGCCAGCTGGTGGAAAAATAGGTTTATGAAGGGAGCGAGGAGAAAAGAACATTTAAGAGTCAGTACAACAAAATAAAAGGAATGGCCAGATTTGTTAAGAGGGGGGAGGAAAAGACATAAATTATGGCTCTTTAACCTTAATGCTATCCAAATGTATAATTTTTTCTGTGTTTCTGATCATCTGAACAAGCCACTGCACCTTAATAAACAGTGCTGATGGCACATTGATCAATACAACTTCTCTGAAATGTGTATGTGCAGGCAGATTAGTTAGTAGATGTCAAAATAATGATCAATATATTGCATTGACAATGAGTTTTTGTTTGACAAATAATAATAATAAATAACTGTAATTGACACCTGAAGAACAGAGTTCTGGAAGCTTTGTTTCTATTTGGTTTATTTTCTGTATTCAAGGATAACTGATGTTTACTTATTTTTTTCACTTATTTTACAGTTTATCACAATGATTCTTCAGAATTATAATTCTCCAGTTATAATACTAAGTATTACACTTGATTCTTGACTTCTCAAAGAAGCAAAAACTACTTCTTGAAGCAACTTTGAAAAGTTCTTGAACTGTACTCTTACAGGTTATAGAATATAAAAAGCAAAAATTAAGCCCACAAGATATATTAAAAGAATTACACTGGTTCACTGGAACAGCATAAACAATTAAGGATAGAGCTTCTGTGTTAGATTTATGTAGCTGGAAAAAGGATGTATTGAAACATTCAATATTCCACAAAGTGTAAATTAAAAATGAAAATTACACCATGGAAAATATTACTTTGAATGTTAATTGTAGCACAAGAACAAAGAGGAGCCGGAGGACGATAGTGTCTTTGTTCTGTGCAGAAATTATTTGCTCAGATCCACCACTAATATCAGTGAAAAGCCTTTGTCTGAACTGTTATGAACTCTGCTCAAAATGAATGTCAGGAAGAGTGGCACTGCAGGATACTTAGGCACGAACCTGTGGAACACTTTGAATGAATGCCACATAATCACTAGGTATTATTCAAAACCCAAATACATGCTGAGAGCCCAGTTAAAACACTGTCATTCTTTCTCATTAGTTTTCTATGAACCTGAATATTCCCAGTATAAAATAAATGAGAATACTTTAGGGAAAGCAAATAGTTTTTCAGTGTTGCCAAAAATGTCACAATCAACTTGGGCTGTTACTACAATTTAAAAAACCCAACAAAATGTTATCTTACAAAATGATATTTACTGCAGCTATTTCTGCCCTGTCTGAGCCATCAGCTCTCATTAATATCTGGAAATTCTCGTGTCCATACCAAGGCACTCTGCTGCCCAGATTGGATGACAATGTTATAACAGTTGGTTTGACATGATAGTTGTTCTTTACTGTACTGGAGAAGTGAAGATATATAGCAGCTGTCATGGGGTGTATAAATATTTTATAAATAGTGAACCAATACACAAAGTCCTTACTCAATTATTATTTGGGCAGAATTCTTTTGTTCTCATAAATAAAGCCAGATATAGCCTCAAAGCATTTGTTCCACAGAACTGTTATTAGAAAACAATCACTGCAAATGCAATTATTTTCAGGACAGCACAGCAATGAATGCCTTATTCCCCAAGCAGAGATCAAACCAAATAATTAGGAAAAAAGCCCAACGAACTCTCCAGAATGATTTGGTGAGTAATCAAAAGTAACAGAAAACATAATCTATGCCAGTGCATATTATTCCACTTCAAACACAATGGCAAAATGAAATGCAAAAGCAAAGCAAAGGCAGGCAGGGACATGTGAGCTGTGTCTTATTGTCAATCTATATAAGAAATCACTGGTAAAAGGCAGAATATGTAGATACAAGCTTTTAAAAGCTGAAAAATTGAAAGGGGAAATGGCATGGCAATCCATGGGCTGTTTCTGTCAGCATAAAATTTTCGTAATATATGTTTTATGTAATCTGCTTTTTGGGGAATTTTCTTTTGCAAGCTTGGCTGTGACAGATGCTTCAATCAATTTATATAAAGTCACAAGGATTCTGTGAACAATAGATTTTTATTGGAAATTCCTGTCATAAGTACTTATTCTTAAAAACATTTACTCATTGCAGTGTTTCCCACTGGGTCCTCCCTACCAGTTTATTAAGGGCCGATTGTAATAAGCAGTCACCATAAAGTTACCATAAGTACCTGCTTTAAATACCAGACATGGAAAATGGCTAATGACTGAGATAATACTGTGTGTGAACACTTAAAAAAGTTACCTGTAGCACTGAGGCCTGGCCAAAACACAATTTTGGGATTTGCTGTAAATTTCCTCCTCTTTCATTTGGTTCAGGTCCCAGCTGAACACCTGGAAGGGTGGATAATAACTAAAGCTAAAGGGCTATGCTTTTAGAGAAATTAATTAGACACCAACAAAGCTAGGACTTAAGGAGAAGAGAAAATGTTCCCCTTAGGGTGTGTTGTTCTGGAATAACCTCCTCTGGGAATAATAGGTTTGGGCAGCAGGGTCTGCAGGTGTCCTGTGTGGAAGGAGAGGACGGAAACTGCCTGGGATGCACACAGTGGGTCCAGCCCACTCCGACACCAGTGTGAGAGATGCCGGGACAAGGACATCCCCAAGGGACTGCAGGCATTGGTGACCCACAGCAGAGAAGTGGAAAGCTAGTAAGAAGCAGAAGTTAGCAGAAAAACCAACATGCACACAATCCAAACAACCTATACTCCCTACCTCTTCACAGAAGGCATTGGGAAAGTCTGAGTGTGACCACAGTGAAAATAAGGGAACTTGACGTGAGGATGAGAGAAGAGTGTTTGGCTGAAGTTGAGCCTGGGAAAGAAAAAGTTTCTGTTTAAATGTTTGGTTGTATTTTTTTTTTCTTTTTAATGCCAAAGCTAGTGATCAGAAGCTTGCGTTAATTAAAGACAATGATTGGGTTATTGTGTCAAAAATATTAAACTAAATACAAATTGGAGCAGGCAAGGCAGTTTTTCCTGCAATGGCTGCCAGTAGCAGGACCAGAGAATTTGTGCTGATACTTAGTATTGTAACCAAGTAGGCACTTACAGTGTGAAAGCTCATACAGAGAGTGCCTGATGTCACCTGCCAAGCTGAGTTTCATCTCAAGGGTAAGCAAACTTGGAGCTTAATGCTTAGGAACGAGGGCCTAAAGACCAGCACAGGTCTGGGTCTTAGTGTGCCAGAAAGGAGTAAGTCACTGGGAGGCAAGCACTTGGGAGTTTGGCTGGCTGCCTTTGCAACTACCGGATAACCAAAAGGTTTAAGGTGCAGCCTTTGCTTCTGGAAAAAGATACTGCAGCAGTAGCTCCATTGCCAAATAGTTAAACTCATTTTATTAATGACAGAAATGCATTGGAAACCAGTCAGTCTTTCTAAGACAGTGACATAGATAAAGCCCTCAGCAGGACTGTGCCCCCTTTGCTACGCTGAACTCTTGTCTTTAAATGACATGGTTTTCTGTGACAGCAAGGTAGCAGACTTGGTGATCAAGGATGTTGTCAGAGACTGAAATAGTTCCTGCCTCAAACATTGATATAAAGTTTTGCTCATTATAACAAAAACCCTATAAAGAAGCTACAAACAAAGAAGCATTCCTGAAGATACCTGACTGGGACTTTGGACTGAAAGTCAAACTGCTGAGAATAGATAAAGGGAAAACCCACTCTAAAATCACCTGAAACAAACAGGCAAACAAGGAAAAGTATGTGATCCAAACCCAGAAGTCGTGCTAAGAATCATCTTTGGCTTGCTTCAGGGTGGGAGAGGCTGTAGCCCACAGACCCTTTGCTAGGAGCAGGTTTGCACAGATTTCCCTCCAGCCGAGGTGGGGGGAGGAAGTTTCGGTGTGTTCTAACCTCTACTCAGGGGCAGTGAGCCCATCCTCCCTTAAACAGTTGGCTATGGAACCCCCAACCCTGGGAAGGCCACATCCACGGGACATTCACGTGAGAGGCAGTTGAGGGGGTGCCTTAATCCATCAAAGGCCCCCCAAAGTGCCCCCCACCAGAGTCATTCCTGAACCTTTGCACCTCAGAACTGCATGTGATGGAACAAACCTAGAGTCTGTTGTAAGAGACAATGGGAAATCCCCACCCAAGGAGGTGCCTGAAGTTTCCTACCTGGCCTGAGCATGTATTAACCCAGATTCTGTGCTTTTTGGGGGCATCTTCACCACCAGGAAGACCAGCTGGAGAGGATCAATGGAACATAGTTGGGATCCACGGACTGGTGATATTTTCCTTATTCTGTCCCTGTTACTCTCTTTCTGTCCCCTACCTATTTTCTATTTCTTCCTTTCCTCTTCTCTATCTATCTCAGATTTACTATCACACAAAACCCATACTATTGTCACTAGCACATGGTCTCATTTACACCTTAATTCAGGCAGAGGGATTTCTAAGAACCTTAGTAACCAGAAAAGCCACAGCCCCTCCTCTAATCCTCCTTGTTCTATGCTTGAGAACAGGTTATTTTAACTGGCAACTGTATATTCATTCCTCTTTGGGTAAAATTATAACTGAGTAATAGGACAGAAATCCACTTGAAGACAAATGTGGATCTTTCTTAAGTATCTACTGGGGCAAAGAAAATCATCCAGGGTAATGCAGGGTGTTTCTCCTTGAAGTTGGATCACCTTTTTGAATTGGGTTCTTGCAGCATTCTTGTGTTTTCATGTACCTAACAAATTTCCATGGTAATGCCTCCAAAGAAATCTTTCTCTGTGTGACTATCAAAGCAAGTGCCAGCCTCCAAGGGAGCAGCCAGCAACACATCAGAAGCTGACTGACATCAGAGGCAGGGTAGTATGGAAGTGATAAAAATGGGAATAACCAAACTAGTGTTTAAGGCCACCCTATGTGAAATCACCTAACTTCCTTTGAGTGGGAGATATGAATGTGCCCTGAGCTTCCAGGGAACAGGTGGTACCTTCAGCATTTTGCCCAAAGGTTCAATAGATCCATGTGGATTGCCTTAGTCTTATCACAAAGATTAAGTTCGCCAGCTGTTATCAAAGGCTGGACACTGACAAAGTTAAGCACACATGGGTTTTGGGCACAGGAAATAACCAGGTTATTTTTTGCACTTCCGTAAAAGTGAGAAGTTTGCGAGTATGAAACACGGGTCCACTGCTCTGAAGTTTATTTGATGGCAGTTTGGATACCAAAACAAATCTGCACTCCTGAGTACCTCGGACCTTGGATGTTTTTCAAGCCACTTTTTCCCCACAAGCCATATTGTCACTGCACTATTCTTACCGACAGATTCTAGACTTAAAAACTGAGTGGAAAATAGGGGAAGTGTTACCAGAAAGTGCTGAAAATGCTCTTGTAATATTGTGAAGGTCCAGACTACTGGCTTCTACCTGCTTCTCTGCATATTTGCCTGATAATTATGTCTCACTCTTTCTTTCTCATAGCATCCTCTCACCAGCCTGCCTAATTTGTAAATTTTTAATTGGCTTCTCATTGTACCAGCATATCTGAATTATCACCCCATATTTCTGAACTGTCACTCTAGTCTGGAAGTATAACCTAAAAGACTGGCTTCCCACATGAAAACATGCAGCACAATTTTCCTTATAGAAAGTAAATAATAGGTTTTTAGGTTTTAGTCTTGGATACAAGGAGATATTGATATGATCTGTTATGGCAGAGATTTAATTTTCACTACTATCAATTAAAAGCACCACTCTTAATAAATCATGGATGAATAGTCTTAATAAACACTAAGATAAAAAACGACTTACCATGTCTTTCATTTTGATGTGTGTACTTAATATTGTCTTTCATCACTTCAGGAAGATAGTGATCTTGCCAAAAGCTAGAACAGCAAGAGGGAATGGGACTGATAAAGAGCCACTGCTCTGCAGCTAACTGAGGAGTTTCTTTAGCTGCAAGATGTTATTAAAACTGTACTTTGAGCTTCTAAAAGAATTTAATCTAGGTGCCTCTTGGGAAGAGGCAGCAAATGCTGAGCAGAGGGCTGTTGTTCTTCTTCTGTAATTCTCACAGCACCAAATAAGCAAAACCAATTAGATCTCTCACACAAAACATCAGCAGAGATTGCTGTGTGGTGAGCTCCATGGCTGACTTGACAATGGTGAGAAGCATGGTGAGAACCTGGCAGTGCAGAGACTCAGCTTTAGCTTGAAGCAAGAAAACCAGTAAACTTCAAGAAAAAAGACCTTTGGG
This sequence comes from Irena cyanogastra, assembly GCA_013397155.1. NCBI lineage: Eukaryota > Metazoa > Chordata > Aves > Passeriformes > Irenidae > Irena > Irena cyanogastra. The sequence continues at coordinate 131,463 of VWZV01007736.1, forward strand.
GAATGGATGACTGGAGAGAATGGATGAGGTTGCTGGCTGAAGCCTGACCTGTTTTGGTAATGACCAAGTAGCTTTATTATCTGGATGTTTCACATGATCTATTGGGTTCGTATTGTGTTCAAACTTCCATGCAAGCTGTAAGTACACAGAGAAACTCAGAACATTTTATTGTTTTGATCTTCATAGCAGAAGCTCTGATTCTTCAACTTAACACTTTTATTAATTGGTTCAGCCATTCTCCTCTATAATAGGATATATGCAACAATTGCTCTTATGGTGATTATAACTTCACAGTACTGACACTAATTGTGATTGAAAATGTACTTTCAAGTCCCTAATTTCAAATACTTCTGTCATGAAGAAAAAGACATCCAGTCTTGTGAAATAAAATTTTATCGTTATTTACCACTTTTTAAATATCACAACTTGACCAGCCTGCTGTCAGGGAGCAGCAAGGGATGACTTTCTGTGAAAGACTGTTATCCAGACAGAGACTGTAGAGGCTTGTATTTTATATTTAGTGATTACAAGTACAGAAATCCAAATATTTAATGTATTGGTCTTTAATGACTAGGAGGTAGAACATTGTCTCCAATACCATCTCCACATTTAAAAGATATCACTTAATTTCTGTAAAACAAAAGGAAAGAGATGAAAAATCTGTTTCAGCTTGATGTTAGCAATGATAAATACTGTCCTTCAGGATGCAACTGAATGTTTATATTTCTCCCTTTGCTTGAGGCAAGATGACTGGGTGCGTCACAGCACTAGAAAGGATGAGTTTGGCATTTGTGGAAATATTTGATGTTTCATAGGAACTTTTGTCAGTCCAATGCTGTAGTCTTCATCGTTTTAACTGCGTCATATGCAACCATGTGCAACCAATTCAGATAAGCCTGTTGTCATAAGTTTAGGTGTGAATATCTTAAAAATTGAATAGCTGAAAAGTGAAAATTAAAGGCATAAAAGTTAGTCTTCACATGTACAAAAGAGTTTGAGTTACAGCTCTTGGAGGAAAAAATAGCTGTAAGTTTCAAACATAGACAGGAATATTTACTGGTTTGTTTTAGTTTCAATTGCAAGTATATTTCTTATGAAAGGGAAAATCTAATACATCAGTTATGAACTGCTGCACAGATGCATCTTACTTGCCACTGTGCTCAGTTTTACACCAGGAAAACTCCATTTATTTACAGTAAATTTCTTACTGAAGACGATGGTTAAAGCTCATAAAAATAAATTGCCTAGCATTTTCTGTTAAAAAATATTTTGGGGGCATTTTCTGGAGAAACTCCTGCTCTTGACATTAGTCAGATCTTTCCAAACCATCTGAGCTTAGGAAATGGCCTGTAAAATTCTTTACAGGTTTAGCTGGTACATAATATTAAAATACTAAATTCTCATATTTGCATTGTGAGTCCAGCACATTTAGATGGACATAAATGTTCCAGTCTCACTGAGGGGCCACAGAGCCACTAAACAGAGCTCAGCTGAGGTGAGGCAGCAGAGCAGGGCTGCAGGAACACTCCCAGGGAGCAGGCAGCTCAGCAGCCCAGCGTGGTGCAGAGTGACAGCTCCTCCTTGGGTTAGTTCTTTGCATCAGGTGGCAGCAGCTTATTTGGAAAGTTCAAGTTCAGACATTGATATGCCCTGATGTGTCGCTAGGCTTCCTTCCTAGCCTCACAGCGAAACAACTCCTCAGCATAAATTGCCAAATTAAAAATCTGGAAATCAGCAAATGCCAAATATCATTTTCTTGCTGCTTTTATACTTTCTGTACCTATGATACTCTCTTAATTGTTTTGTAACAGCTGATGTTTCCAAAGACACCTACTTTATTCAACACATATACCAAGGAGTTTATTTGTAATTCGGCATTGTATTAGGAAGTGTGCAGAAAGCAAAGTAAAAGACTTGGGAAAACAAAGAAAGACACTGGTGTTAGAACAGGTGTCCTGGTATTAAAATGAACAGTATTTTCTCCATGTCTTTGCCATTTACAGACTTTTGAAAAAATTAAAACAAATTACATCAAAATATGAAGAGCCAGGAAAAGTTCTGGGTTTCTCTGTGGTTGTACTCAGCTCAGGATCACTAGGAGTCACTGGGAACAGAGCTGACCATTTCCCATTGCAGCACACACCTGCACCATGGCTGTTCAAAGTCTCTACCAGTAGATAGGTGCAAGTGAGATGAAGCAGCAAAGAGCTGTCAAAGGGAAGGCACTGTCATTATTCCACAGGGGCAATGACAATTCTAAGGGATGAGAACACACTGTGGGACACCTTACAAACCTTACGGTTCTTATATGCCATTGGAATACACTGAGAGGCTTTAGAGAACATCATGGCTCATTTCTAGCCTTCACAATTGTTCACCACTGGGTGCTGAGCAGTACTAAGTAGAGAAGTTTGTATGCCCCTGGAGCTCATCCCAATATGAAGCTTGAAACTTGGCTAGGGCAGACATCAAAACCTGTGAGCTGGGATCATTCCAAAGCTACAGGAGGTCACCATCATCTGAATTAGTCAAGATAAGACCCTTTAATCTTTGTTTACTCACTTATAAATGTGGATTTTTACTAACACAGTTAATGGTCATGAAACTAGGACATCCATGAGTGGATCCTCAAAGGACATGTGGAACAGACAGGATTTGAAACAGACAAGTCATCCCAGTGTGGGACAAGGACAGAGCACACCAGAACAATGAACCATGGTTGCAGACAGTATGTCAGTCTGCATTACCTTTCCATATTTGAAGTTACATAGGAAGAGCAAACATAAATGAAAAGCATTAGGAGACAAAAGAGAAGAAGCAGGTGAAGGAAATGGAACACTGATGAAGAATAGAATAAGGAGAAGATGTAAAAGTGACAGATAATCCATCTGATTTCCCCTTTCATCAGTCAGAAAAATTCCTGTGTCATTTTCATGTATAGGTTCTGATTACCACCCTGTTCCTAATGTTGACTTTGTTCCTGCTTTCCAAACCATGAGAAAGCAAAAGCCACAGCCCTGCTAGAAAACAACATCAAACTGGGCCCAAAATAACATCAAAGACCCACTTGATGGGTTCTTGTAGTATCAGAATAAAACCATAGCCTTGGCTGGCAAATGAGTGATCCCCATGGATCATTTGTATAAATCAGTGTTTGTCATTGCCCACAAAATTTCACAGCTAAGTGCCTTTTGAAACCTGTAGAATATACAGATTACACTATAAATAAGAAAGCAGACCAAAAAAACCCCAAAAAACAAAAAACAAAAAAAAAACCAACAAAAAGAAACTAAAAACCCCAAACTAAACCAAACAACAAACCAAACAAACCTGTGTATCTTGTGTAAATTTGCATAACTCCACACAGACTTCACTTCGTGACTGTATTAATTCACACTCTTTGTAGGTCAGCCTGAGAACTTACAGATGCCTGAAGCTTACAGATGAAAATCCTCATTCTGCATTTCTTGCATTCTCGAAATTCACATTCAATTAAGAATTTATGAAAGGAAGGCTTAAAGCCTAAATTGCACCATTAATTCTCTCTTGTGCTAATAGATCATAGCAGATTAGAGAGAAAGGAAACAAGACAAGGAACAAAAAGAGATTCTTTGTGTGAAACATAAATTATCTTTGACTATACACTCCTTAGGAGGTGGGAAAGGCCATCATTGATTGTTTGTTAAAGCATTGTGTGTGGAATAAAGAATAATAGTAAAACCTTGTAGTTTTTCCTAATATTAAACTATCAATACTACGTAACCTGAACAGCAGCTCAGAGAGAGAACTACTCAGAGAAGAGAGAGAAACTACTCAGAGAGAGAAATCTACTGTAATTTTTGTAACTGTGTGAATTGTCCAAATAAGGGATATTATTATCTCTCCTGTCCTGGTTTTCAGGTAGGGTAGAGTTAATTTCTTCTCAGTAGCTGTCACAGTGCTGTGTTTTGGATTTGGAATGAGAATGATGTTGATAACACACTTATGTTTTGGGTTTTTTGCTAAGTCTTGTTTATCCTAAGTCGAGGATGTTTCTTTCCTTGTCTCATGGTCTGCCAGTGAGGACAGATGCAAAACAAACTGGGAGGGAGCATAGCTGGGACGGGTGACCTTGACCAAAGAGATTTTCCGCACCATAGAGCATCATGCCTAGTGTATGAACTGGGGGAATTACCTGGAAAAGACTAATCTGTGTTCAGGAAGTGGGGTCTGACATTTGTCAGCAGATGGTGTGCAGTTTAGTTGTATTGTCCAGGACTCTGTTTCTTCCTTTTATTATCAACATTATTATTATTTACCATTATTAACATATTTTCCTTTAAGTTATTAAACTGTCCTTAACATACAGGTTGAGCTTTGATTCTCCTCCCAATTCCACCAGGGTGGCGGGAGGGAAGAAAGGGATTATTGGATGAGCAGGTGTGTGATTTTTGATCTCCGGTTGGGCTTAAAAACACAACATTCCCACAAACCTTCCTCAGTAAGCAGCAAACTGAATGTGCATATAAACGTTCTTGTTATCTTAGTGTCTTGCTGGAGCTGTGTGAGTGCCTTACAAGAAAACTTTGAAAAGCAGCTCAGCAAAGACTAGGAGGAGAAAGTGGAGAAAGGAGATTGAAAAAGGAGATATGGAGACTTGTGAATGCATTTTGGACCTGTTAGTGAAAATGCTGAAGAACAAGTAGGGATAGGGAACTGATGGCCATACTTGGGATAAGTTCTTGATCTGAACTTTCTGCTGTGGAAACTGTATTTGCTGACCAGCAGGAGAAAGGGAAAAACTCCCTCTCACGTCCTCTTGAGCAAGGCTTTCAGCCTGGCATTATCAGCAGTGGGAGCCTTGTTGAAAGGCAGGGGCCGAGGCAGATTCCACTTTCTGAAGCGAACTGCCCCCACAAGCTGCAAAACCATGTCAGAAGAGAACAGGTGTCAGGGGAAATGCTAAATAGAAAAGTTTGTCTGCAAGGTGAAATGACTGTTGTGACCAAGGCAACAGCTTGCAGATCCATGGAGCCCAGCCATCTCAGCATCAGTGGGGAAGGAAAAGTCACATGCCACATATATCTATAGTCAGTGCAGTTGTGACACTGCATTTGTGACACTGCCCAGGTGCCCAAGACGGACACTTGTAACAAACCCACTACTTCTCCAACACCATCCATCAGTCCATGCATACACTCACCACTCATTTTCAACAATTACAGCAGAGGGGTTTACACCTAAGTAAGATGACATGCTTGTAGTCAAAAGAGCAAAACCAGTACTAATAGCACACAACATAGTGAGGTATTCTAATCACCTGCAGTATGGTGAATCCTACTTTGAAAGTGCCTATTCTTCCTGTTGCTTCTGAATAAACCTCAGTTTAGTGAAATGGTTCCATGTTTGGCAAGGTGAATCTAAACTTTTCAGCCCATCTCCTTAGTCATTTAGTGTAAAATATGTCAGAGATGTGTGTAAAGGAGTAGTTCTGTAGTTATCCATTTCAGTCACACGTATCTCCTCAGCTTAATGATATGAGACAGCCCAGTCATTTTGATGATGCTCTTTTGCCTAACTGAAATGGCTAAGGCTTGTTTGCATGTAAGTATGAGCTCTGCAGCTGGAGAAACAGCTTCTGCACACATTATACAGGTGCCTGTACCCATTATGAAAGAAAAGTTTTCAGTCATTTAAGCTATGTAGTTAAAAATGTATCTGAAAACTATTAATTAATTACTCTGCACAGGCATGCCACTCATCTGCTCAGAGCCCAATTAAAGTGCACAATGGAAGACTATTAATGAACAATGCCTTAAATGCTAAGCAGAAACCTTGTGGCTTGATAAATAGTCACATTTTATTGGGCACCCTTTTTAAATGCACCATTTGAATATAGATTAAAGCAGAACCAGTTGGCTTGCAGATGTTGCTTCATTAATGGATTAATGTGATGTGTAATAGATTATACTGGTTGCCATTAAATCAAACTTCAACAGATTAGCTGACATATTTAAGAAACTTACTCATCTTCTAGGTAATGATGACAAGATGACTCATCAGTATGACAGAAGTAGCACTTTTGTGCACTGGTAGACAGTTGGCTCCTGTACCACATCTAGAGCTTGATTTTACTTTGACAACGGCTGGCTGATCCTATTTAACTGTTGCGGCGTGCGTCTGAACTCCTGGTGATGTCTCTGACCCGGCTAGCAACGAAGCAGCCGGCAACGGGCCGGCAACAACAGCCCGAGGGATCTGCAGGAAGCACGGGGAAACCCTCTGGTCTCGATGATCCAGGCACTCGATCGTCGTGCAGTCGTGTGGCACAGCAACAAGGAAGGGACAGGTACAACTCAAGTGCCAAAACTGAAGATATTCATTAAATAAATAAAAGGGCACAAGCAAGAACGCAAAACAAAACATTAAGAGGCCACTGCAGAAGACCCCAAAGTGCGGCCAACACACACATATATATATATATAATGTCTCATTGAATGTTCTAGAAGATGTTGGTCTTTCTGGCCAATCATGGGCTATTGATCTGCATGGCCACTCCCAGTTCGTCCCAGCATCCTTTGCGAGTCCTTTGCTCCTCACCATGAGCTGCCTGATGTCATCAGTTGTGGCTTCTTATTTCTGGCGGCCCAAAGCTAGTTGTCTGTGGAGTGGCTGTGTGACCAGTGTCTGGCCAGTCTTTTCCAGAGGAAGTTCTCACATTTAATCTTGTGCAGTGTAACAACAGTGACTAGAGGTGAGGGGAGTGTGGTCTTAGAGGCTTTCTCTTTGTGAGCTTTTCTCCACACTGCTCTCAGTCATGTCTGTCTGGCTTTGGGTATAACCACTTGTACTTCCCTGGAGAAATGTAGCTCAAGGCAAAATTCAACACAAGACTGGGTTTAAACCCATATTACTGGCATCAGTGCGATCTAGCAGGAGGCCCAAGAATTTTTTGTCTTAAGAAGTTGGTGCTGACATACAAATGCGAAAGGTAACTTGAAAAAAAAACTAGAAGAGATAACTGTTTTTAAAAAGTTGTTTGTTTTCTTTTTCTGCAGTTTATTTTCCTTTAATGGTCTGGTGTACTTTTTCACCTACTTCCCTCAAAATTTTGGTATGTAAGCTAAGAAATAATATGTGATTTTTCAGTATAATATTGCACTGTGTACCGACTAGAAGGACAAAGTAGAAAAGTGTATACCATAGGGTTGTTCAAACAACAGATGTCCTTGAAGAAAGTATTTCTCTCTTAAGGGAAATTCACTGATGAGATAAAGCCACATTATAAATAAATATTCATAGTTCCAGCATGTTCCTAGATATAGCCTTATATATTATTTTAAAGGACAAAATCTCCTAAGGCTCATGGTAGGCATCCTCTGTTATCATCCTGAATATCCATCTCACCACTGCAGCATTGCAAATATTCTTTCTTACTGCGCAGCATTAATAAGAGAAAAGTGCCTGTATTGTAAAAAACATGAACTACCTTCATTTTTCTCACTAAAGGATCACCAGTGAGGTCCTTTTTATAAGATCTTAGATACAGCCATTTAGACAAAAGATACATTTTGAAGGGAGGCAAGAGCCTCTTAAACCTTTACATCTAAGAGTTTATGCAATATCTTCAAAAGAAGAAACTATGTCTTAGGGGAACCTTGGCATTTCACATGTGAACTTGCAAAGGAAAGGAGACAATAAAGCTGTGGCAATTTTCTACAGTCATAACTGTATGAATTAGTTTAATTTTAACCTCAGACTATTTTATACTAGGTCCCTGCAAATGTATTTAGCCAGCTGCGGTACAAATGTACTTGGAGTTTTATGAATAGGTTAATCATTGGGCCCACCTCAGCTCCCACAGGTATATGCAGAGATGCAGATCTAGTGTGGATGAAGTGGTTTTTCCCAGGTGACATAAAACACACCAACCAGTATTTTTATATTGTCATGGGGTTAAATCCCCACTTACTATTCCCATCTTCCCTCAACGCGAATCTGCATCTCATGTTTGTCATCCACTTCACAAAGAGAAGGTTTACAGAACATGGAGCACTTCTGAAAATCCTGCCCCAGAGGAAAAGGTTATATTGTGATATCTCAAAGTGAAGATCAGTGGGAACTGCAAATATATCAGGCTAGGTTTATAACTACTTTTTTTTTCTGTGTCCTTGCAGATTCCTTAAAAAACCCCAGACAACTAGGATCTTCCAAGTTATTTCACTTGTTGAGAAAAAATTTAGATGTTACAATGTCATCTCTGAGACTTCCCTTATTCTATGGAGACAGCACTTTCCATCTCATTTGGTTAATACCATCATCAACATGCTTTATGTTCATCAAAGTATTCCAGTGGGCTAGAAACATGTAGTGGATGGATTGGTAAGCCTCGTATCCTTCACCCCATGCTTGTTGGGATGTTAAATCTCCTTCATATCCCCAGTGCCTCAGCCATTAGTTTGGAGGCATATTTTAAAGCTTTTATTCACAGAGGCTTAAATACTGATCAAAAATTGTCTGAAATCATCAAGGTCTCTGCTGGTTCCTCAGCCACTTCAGAAGATGCTCTTGTCAGCATGCTCTGACTCATCTGTCTATTCTCACACTGATGGTTTATTCGAACAAAATAAATGAAAGACCCCATGGATCCAGCACATCAAGATTTTATAGCCAGTGTGTGTTCTGCATGTAGCACTCACTCACAGAAACTGGACAGAAAAAACCTCCTTCATTTTTTCTAGGCAAAATTAATTTCTCTGTTACAATTCTGCTTCTTTTTTTTAGTCTCCAGGCTGGCATCTGGCGGCTTAGATTACCAGAAGGACCTTGAGGCAGAAGGTCAGCCAGGGGCACTGCTGGAGACTTCAACAGCACAACACAGCTGCGAAATCCCCTTTGCTGGCAAACCATCAGCTGGCTAGACCCGCACAAAAATGAGCCGTGTGCCAAGGGGCGGCGGTGAAAGGATGGATGGGACACGTGCTGATTGTTCTCTCAGCAGCATCTACTTAGCACATCTTTTATGATGAGCTTGGAAGGGTCTTGTGCTTCACTAAGTCACCCTATCCTATACAGTCTAACAGAAGCTGCTAAGAGCTGAGTGAACCTTACCTACCCTTTCATCTCCATCTCCACAAGCAGCCTCCAGTGAGTAGCATTTGGAGTCATGCCCTGGATGAGGCCAGACTCATTTCTCAAAAAATTGTGTTTGTCTTACAGTTTGGTCAATTTTCCAGTTAGGTGAATTCCACCCAATATAGAGTGTTAAAATGTTCAAATAAGTAAAGAATTAAAAGAAGTACAATCACCTTGTAAAATTATTAATTTCTTAATAATTGGATTGAGCACATCAATAACAAATACATAGGCAGCATTGCTCTGTACCAGACTTTTGTTGTCAGAGGGGGTTAGCACATGCTAATTTAACAGAAGCACCTGCAGTGCAGAGTTGAAATTAGCATCCCAATGTCGAGAGAGGGATCCAAGAGCAGGAGGGGCAAAGTAGAACAAGATCCCACAATCCAGACTTGGGATAACTACAGTTGCAACATGTAAGAAAAGATGGTGAGATCTGACTGAACAACTTTGTATTATCTAGTTTCTAACATATGTCAATTTATTTTTCTAAACCAGAAAAACATTCACCAATAGGGGTGAATAGAGATTTTTTGAAATAGAAATAGAAAACAGATTTATTAGAGATGGGATTTCTTTCCTCAAATTTCTTGTACCGAGTTTTGTGGATTGCAAACAATAAACAAGGCCCTATACCTTCATACCACTCAAGCCCTGGGAAGAAAAAGGTAAGCCATTACAGAATCATCCATCAAAAATGAAAGCACATAGTAAAGATGTGTTTTCCTGAAAAAATGTGTACTTTTAAACGAAAATGTGCTTTTGAAAGGGCAATTTATCAATCAAAAACCACTCTAAACTACCTTTGTGCTTTTATGCAGAAGAAAGACCATAAACACTTTATAAAGCCTGGATTAGGTACTTGTGGATACAATGAAGTATTCAGAGGAGATGCTGTTGTTTTCTCACTAATTTTCTGAATCTCAGACAATGTTCTCTGCTTATGACAGGATATTTTTTGTTCATTATATTGCCCAGAGAAGACGTACCACTTTGTATGAGATTCTCTGTATCATTCTGATAAAAAATTTGGTATGACTTACATAGGATTTTGTTTGCTTGAAGAGTGAGAGTTTAACAGTATATGCTGCGGCACATACGATCCAAATTTGATTGTAAAGGAATTGTTTTCTTTTCAGATATCTACTGCCAAAGCTTACGGATTTCTGCACGCAGCCATGCATTGTTAGCAAATATTACAATAAAGGAGTGACACAAAATATCCAGACACATTGTCACACTGTATGTGAAGACACAGCATATCAGTGCATATTCTGACAACAGTTATGGGTTAGAAATATATTCTAGGAAAATATTAAACAGCCCTATTACTCTGTGTCTCTTGGCTGATGTGAAATCAGACATGGGCTATGGATCTTTCTATTACACCAGCTGTTTATGTCAAGCTTGGGGCGGTCACAGCAATTAGCGTGAGTAATATGCATCATCTTTCCAACTCACTTACCCTCAGCTCTGGCAACCTCTCACACAAACGACATGAAAGACACAGTCTGCCTGGTCTTCCAGGCTATAAAAGCCTGGTCGTCCTGTTTAACCCAAATGAATCATAAGTTCACAAGGAATTTCTTCAATTCTATTCTAGGGAAAGCAGTTTTGCTATCATAGAATAGCCTTTGGAAGGGACATTTAAAGGTCATCTAGTCCAACTACCCTGCCATGGACATCTTCAATTTAATCAGGTCAGAGCCTCATCCAACCTGACCTTGAATGTTTTCAGGGTTTGGACATCTGTCATGTCTGTAGCCAACTTGTTATCTGTTTGTAAAAAGCTTTTTCCTTTATGTAGTGTGAATAGACCATTCTTCAGTTTAAAACAACTACGCCTTTTCCTATCACAACAGGCCATGCTAGAATGTCTACATCTTTCTTATAAGACCCCTTTAAGTACTAAAAGGCCACAACAAGGACTTTTTGATAGGTTCTCCAGGCTGAACAATCCCATCTCTATCAGTCTTTTCACATAGGAAAAGTTCCCTCTGATCATTGGACCCGCTCCCCTGGACCCACTCCAACAGATCTGTGTCATTCTTGTGTTGAGGACCCCAGAGATGAGTGCAGCAACATGGGTGGGTTCTCATGAGGGCAGGTAGAGAAGGAGAATCACTTCACTCGCCCTGCTGCCCACACTGGTTTTGGATGAAGCCCAGGATACCGTTGCCTTTCTGGGCTGCAAGTGCACAGTGTTGGCTCATGTCCAGCCTCTCATTCCCCAGTACCCCCAAGTCCTGCTTGGCAGGGCTGCTCTTCATCTGTTCATCCCCCAGTCTCTATTGATACCCAGCCAGCACCTTGCAGCTGGCCTTACTGAACATCATGAGGTTCACATGATACACAAGAAACAAGGCAAAGATGGATAGAGAAACAATACAAGAAGATCTAATCAGGGGTTGGTTTAATATCAAAGGTAAAATAACAAGTAAAAAAAATTTTAGAAGCATAGGCTGGTCACCTATCTAACTATTCTCCTGAGGTCATTTTTTCTGAAGCCATCACAGTAAATTTGGGGTTTATTTTTGGCAGGGCAGAATTCTTTTTCAGGAAGAATTGGAAAGACAAAGACAAGTGTTAAGTACAGTAAGTGATCTAAAGCTAAGAAAGTAATGGACCTCCCTAATGAATCAGGAATTTTTTATTTCTTTGTTTAAAGAAAAATTCAATTCACCCATTTCTGTCAAGGAATATTCTGCCTGAAATATACAGAGCTGAAGAGCTCCTGTGTACTGCTATAAATGGAAAGATAAACATATCGTCTTCTCAAAGGCACAGTGAACAGCTGTGTATTGAGAATATCCATTAAATAGATACCTAAAACAGAATTAATTTTTGTCATTATAAATTCATAATAGGCAAGTCTGTATATTTCATGCTGACTCCAGTTTTATGCTGTCATAGCTTTTTAAATATGCTACATTGCCTCAGCACTTCATTTTACTGCAAACTGATTGTGTTTCTCGGATGGTTCTATAATTCCTCAAAAAATCATCCCATGGCAACAAAAGAAATAGGTTTTATGGAGTTGTTTTCTTCCCCTAAGTAAGTTAAAAAAAATCTTTTGAAGGCAGCTATCTTTTGAAAGACTTTGTGTGTGCGTGTTTCTTCCCCACTGCTTCATTCTACCTTTCTATCGTGGAGGAAAAAAAAACCCAAAAATTTTCTTCTAAGCATAGACCAATCAGCCAAAAGGTTTTGCCCTTAAAGTACATAACTGTTCACATCATGAACATGGTTTTAAAACACAAAGTCTTACATTTGTCACTTGTATTGTCTTACATGTATCACTTTAGAGAGCTCCAATAGCATTATTTTAATACTGGTTTGTTTTGAGTTTTAGAGTCCCTGTTGACTGCCTACATTTCCTGTGGAGGACCTTCAGGGATATTCCTGTTCACACATTAGGCCAAACATTTCAGCCAACATTTGAAATGTCCTCTGGAGTGATTCAACGAACATGTTTAAGAGTATCCCATGCTTGAAAAATGTTGCAGAAGCCATTAAATAGCCCAAACTGCAGCACAGCATATCCCATACGTGCTCCTTTCCCAGGGGACTTGGTCACTCGTGTTTGGCACATCTCTTCAAAAAAATTCTCTGTTTATCTGGTGTACCTCACAATGTAAGTGTCCCAGTGATCTTGTCTGATGTGTGTCCTGGGCAACAGCCACCATTTCTGGTCCTCAATGGGTACATATCTGCAGTGTCACCTTGTCTCTTGCTGTACCCCAGGGAAGGACATTAGCTCCTGAACTCACACTGCCTATATGAGGTGAGGGGTCCTAATTCCTCCTTCATCATTTTCTTCCCCTGCTCTTAAAAGGTTCTGTTGAACCCTCCAGCACGGCCAAACCCCAGAAGGGTTCTCAGTGGAAGATTGAGGACATTCCAGTGGTCTGGGGCCCATCAGGCAGGCCAAGTCCGTGTGAGTGGGTCCGGATTTGCCAGCCCTTGCTTTAGCTTCCAAGAAGACGCAGACAAGTCTAGGGGGGACAGTGGGACATTCTGGTGGACCAGGGTGTGGTTTTGGTCCAAGTAATTATTTTTATTCTGTAAATCCACACATTCTGTTTGATGCAATGCATTGCCTTACACAAAGCTGCAGGATGGTCATCACAGGATGTGGGTTACACAGCTGTCAGGCTGGAATGAAAACACCTGCAGCTGGTCCAGGCACATCTAAGGATGCCATGCCACAGCATGTGCCCAGCAGCAGCAGGGGCTCACCACTGCAGTTACTGCAGGATTACAGCAGGATGTTCTGCACTTAGGAAGCATAACATAATGCCTCAGATTTTAGCTTTTATGTTTTTCAGGTTCTGTTCTGCTTTATAGTGTGTAAGTCGAGGCTTGATATTAGGGGATAGTAAGCTCTCTTCACAGAATAGGTAGATAAAACAATTCCTTCTCTAGCTGGGGAGAGGACAGCTGATCCAGATCTCAGGCCCAAGAGCATAAACAATGGTAGACTGAAAAGAGAAAACAAGAAAACAAGAAGGACTTCATGGGCTACAGCTGTAATTGGACAATTAGCTCCAATATGCTAATACGGACCAAAAGATATAGAAGTGTGAGACTCTGTGACCTGTCATGCATTTTGTGGCCATTTTGGGTTGTGCTGCCCAAGGTGGATGCATTAAAGTCTCTTAATAAATACCTACTTTGTTCTTTACCTCTGTCTAGTCTCAGTTCTAGGTCAGCCTTCACAAGGCATCACATAGAGTCTTTGAGGAAACCTTAGGCTGGCGTGGACAGGCCCTTGGAGACTGCTCAACACACCCTGCAATAAGGAGAAGGCTGCAGTTATGTTTGCAGGACCAGAGGCAGAGGCACAGTGTTTATGGCACGGGCCCTAGTGAAAGGAATGGAGCACCTCCCTGCACTGAGACACCTGCACCGTTCACACCCTCCTGGGAGCACAGCACGTAGGACCTTGCACATCTGCCCACTTCCAGTGTCCAGATCCCTGGTCACAAGTCCAGCTGCAGGTAGGATGGAGAGTTAGAGGATGCAGTAAGGGAGTTAGAGCTGTAAGGTCAAACCTCAACTCAGTGGGAACAATTTTATAGTTCAGTCACTCAGTCAGCTCTTCCTATTGGTTTGTTTTTTTCTGCATGGACATTGCAGGTATGAGTCTAATGTTTTCTATAGAAAAATTCAGTTTGGAAATAGCTGCAGGGAGATTTTGGCAGGCATAAATACACACAGCCTTGCTAACAATTTTTCTTCTGAGTCCCACTGTGGGAAACAAAAGATAATTAAAGGTAGTTAGAGGCTGAAAAATACTGTTTCAGAAAGCAATGTGTAATGACGGCTCAGAGGGTTCAGTGATTGAAATGCCTTTGTAAAGATGCAGTCTGCCCTCAGGCCTCAATCTTCTGGGTTGAACATATTTGTCAACAGCCTACCAGCACTTTCTAGGTGGCATTTGGCACTACTCAGAATTGGGTATTAGAGCCATGTTTGTGGCAATGATATATTGCATTTATGAAGTTAAATTACTTTTCCAGTGAACTTACAATGATATTATACTGTGCAGACTCTATCACATACATATTTCCATGACTTCAGCATATTAGCAATCCTCTGTGTGCATTGCTGTGCTGGATAGGTTTGTCTGATCACAGAAACTGATTTTCAAAGGTATTTTAGTTTACATATGGGAAGCAGAATCTGGATTCACCAACTCTAAAATTCCAGGCATTTAAAAATAAGAGAGAGGGAGAGAGGACTGTGTTTCTGAATGTTTTCTGTTGTCTAGACCATGAATGAAAGACAGAAAAATGCTTTGGGAAGTGCTTTATTTTCAACCTTCTGACCTATTTATTGCCCAGGTAACCTTCCACCAAACTCATAAGCTGGACTTGAGAATCTTGAGTAAGACATCTGAGTTAATTTGTTTACATTCAACCAATCCCCAAAATAGTCTAAGTATTTTTCATGAGATTCCTATAAACCTCTGTATTTTCAATAATCATAAGTCTCCTCTGCTAGTGGGGAAAGTTTCCATGATGCTTGGATATGTCTGTATAATCAGATCTTAATCATCCTTCAGCAAAGAGATTTTTTCAGTCTTGCAGAAGGTGTGTGTGGTGGGACAAAGAAGTCTGTCTCCAGAATATACAAGACAGCTCACCATGAAAAATGAGTAGCAGGAAAACATGAAGGAGGCAATGGAGATCCATAAAGCACTTTCTAGAATAATTACTAGTAATTCTTGATTACACTGCTGGGAAGTTCAAGGTGAAGTGAAGGGTCTCTGTTGCAAAACTGAAGAAGCAAGAGAGAGGAAGCAGATTTATGTGCTTCTAGTCAGCTAAATTAGTTGAAGGAATTAAATGCAAATGTGGATAATTTTTTCTCTCCTTTTATTTTTAGTATTGACTAGAAATCAAACTGGCAGTTACTTCTTGTTATTCTGCTTCTTTCTTTTTGTTTGCTGCATATTTTGTAAACTATACTGAACCAGGTGAATAAATATGGTGACCACCAAGTCAGCATCACTCTCTTGTTTCCACCTCATGTTCTCTTTGAATGGGTTTTTCTCTGGACTGCTGTCTTTTCATCCTAAAGTAAGAGCACATACATGAGTAAGAGCAAGGAATATAAAAAAGGCACCTTAATGTGGCCAATGATCAGTATTCAAGACTATCAAACATGTCTCTAAAAATGCCAATGAGATGTAAACACATCAATAAAAGAGAAAGTTCCCATCTGCCTGTCCTCCAGTCCTCTGACTCTGCAAAAGGAAGAAGGTGGTTATTGCAGCTATGAGGATTTCACAGAGAGATTCTTCCTTCCCATCTGACTTCATGTGTTTGTTTATTTAAGTCAAACTTCTTTCAAATGTTCCACAGCACCAGGGAAGAAAGGTAAGGTGGGGACAATAAATTAAACCTTCATCTTGAGCAAGTTTGAATGGTACCTGTGTATTTTAAGGAAGGGAAATCAGGGTAAGAATACACTGCACAACTAAACCTGTCCAGGTGTTAGCATCTGAAGTGACTCACCTGTTTATCCCACTTCTATATACACATGCAGTAAGCTGTAAAATGCAGTCCATTGTATCAGGAGAATATACTTGGATTCCTGACTTAAATGTATGTGGCTTCAGTTCTGCCTATTTCTGAGAAAGATCCATTCCCCTCTCTACATGTAGCAGATAAAAGTGGGTGAAAATTACATGCCAGCGTGGTATTGGGAGGACATATAAAAGCAAAATAATCTAATGGAAAGTGAATAATACAAAGGCTCTTACTTTAGAGTACACTTTATTAAATTCACTGGTGAGAGACCAAACTCCCCTCTCTCTCTCTGGTTTATGATTTATTGCACTCATTCCTGATCCAATAATATCTATCAGCCTGGGTCAGATTCTGACTTCAGCAATTCAGGTGAAAATTTAAAGCCATCTGAGGTACTTCCTCAAATAGTAACGGATTTCCTGTGGATGTATAGGGGTGTAAATTGAATACAGTTCTGGTCAATATCTATGCCTGACATCCACCTGTTCTAGGATCTCAAACTACGAGTTCTGGTCTAGAAGCCATCCTGTTTCATTATTAGCATTGTTTTAATTGTGTTAAGACCCAAAATATTCTGGGTATTTTCCAGATGGAAAGAGACATAACACATAATCCAAGGGCTGTCTGTAGTAAGGACAGTTTTATCAGAAATATATTGTCCTATTTAACTCACCGTTTTTAAGGTTGTTTTCCTGAGGAACTGGAGCAAGGTGATTATTCATTGACTTAGTGGTCAGTTATGCAGGGAAATTGTTGAAAGTTCTTTTGTCTTAATTCTTACCTTGCTAGGCATGAGGGACTCAACAAAGGGTTGAGTTCATGTTGCAACCTTGATATTATTTAATTAAAAAGTCAATCAACCATGAGACATACACTCACTAGAAAGCAGGATTCATTAATTCTGAAACTGATATTCATAAACAAATTGATCTTCCCTCTCTGGTTTTCTTTCTGTGGATCAGTTCTCACACCCTTCTGACCATCCACACCAATAAATCATCTTTACACTCAGGGTAAATCAGCTTTACATCCTCCCTCCTGAATCTAACAGATTGGAGCCTTAGTTTCAAAAACACCTTAGTATCTGGTTAGTTAAAACTGTGGGTTTGAGCACTGTAATGAAAAACCCTGTCTCAACAGCTCCTCCTTGCAATCCTGATTGCTTTTGGTGCAGAACAGACCTGCACTGAGGCAGTTTGCTCTCTCGTTTTGCAGAATAAAAGTTATGCCTTGCCCTACATTATAAATAGCTCTCCTTGTGCAAATTTCCTTGTGATAGGCAGGTCTTAAAGATCTAGGCATGAAATCGGCCAAACTTCACTCCAAACATCCTGAGAACTGGCAGGGTCCACCAAGCTGGACAGTTCTGTGTCAAAGAAAGGGACTTTCTTGATTGTATGTCGTTACTGGTTTACAGCAAGTTTTGCTGCAGCCAAAGATGTGACTTCAGCATAAGTTAAGCATATTCATGTCTAACTCATAATAGAAAAGTTGGCAGTGCAGTGAGGACTTCTGAAATTGGGGATTAGTGCAGGCTGTAAGCTGACTTGGGACTGAAGGAAAGTATTTGGAAAGCTAATATCAATATTCGACTGCATTTGATAAAGCCAGCTTGGGTGTTTTACAAAACCTTCCATCATGTGTTTCATTGCAACATAGTCAGATTTTTGTATCCCTGAGGAGGAAAGTGCTCAAGGAGTCTCCACACAGTAAATGTAAATACATTTGAATAATTCTGTTCTGATGTTGAGCAAATAGTTCTAGCAGAAGCAGTTCCAGTGTATATCCCTTTATGCTATGAGAACAAGCATGTCCAGATCTCAGCCATTAAGGTACAAAGGTTTGAGGGAATTTTTGGCCAGAATACGCACCAGGCTAGATTAAAGTTGAACAGTGGTTTTGATCCTTTCTCGTGCAGCGCTTTTCATATCTGTGCTCCACTCCCAATCTGTCGGATGATTTTCCAGTGTTAAAATTTTCTTGGAATGGCAGCCCTCCATAAACTATATCTCTCTGTAGAACACAGTTTTTAATTGATTAATATTTCATTCAAGTCATCCTAAAGTAATAGTTACCACTTGTATACAAAAGGAGGATTCAATATAAGATGCTGAGGAGAAAGTCCACCCTAGGAGGCATTAAAATGCTTAAATAATATTCTGTTTCTTCTGCTGCTCCAGAATGACTCATAGCTCTCCCCTGCTCTGTTCATGTTTGTACATGTCTGGGTGACACTCACTGCTGTCTGCTTCACTTTCAGCTGCATACTAGTGTGGCCCCACAACCTTGGTCAGGGAGTGAGGAAACTGTACTTTTCAGGGTCGGCTAGAGATTCAGAGAAGTCCTAGCCAAAATAATGATAACCTGTTCCTGTAACAATAGGCACATGCTGGTTTTCCCTTCTTGCTGCCTTTTTTCTCTCCTTCTAAGATAGTTTACTAAAAGGTTGGGCAGGCCAGCTAACTAGGCACAATGTATTGATTAGTTGACCAATCCGGTCCACTTAGATCGGAATAGAGTATAAAAGTAGAGAACTTCTGTAATAAAGTAGATTCTTCCTGAACATCAGCCTCGGAGTCCGTGTCGTTCTCTCACCGTCATAGCGACATACTAGTTCCTGGGACAGGTCTTTCCCACCTGACTTTCCTTTTGCATATATATCTGGCAAACAAAGGCACATCTGATTTGGTTTACAGAGAGCCCTGTCAGTCAAGGTTTTTCTTCATGCCCCTTCAAACCTGGCTATTTCTAGCCATGTTGAGTGGAATGCAGGGATCACATCACTGGGAAATAATGAGAAGGGAATAAAGTTATCACAATAATGTTGAAGGCAAAGTTACAATAATTGGGAATATAGCCTTTCCTCTTGGTTTCTCTGAGGAAACTACCTTGTTTTCTCCTGGCACTTCAAGCACTGGAATACACTACAGGGATGGAAGGGGAACCCTGAATCCTTGAGCTAATGTCTGAACAGCGCTCTTAAGGTAGCTTTCTTCCTCACACTGCCTTAAATACATAATTAAAGTTCAGAGCGAAGCAAGAGTTTGCACTTGTTCACTTTACAAGTAAGTATGGGAGTTGAGAGAGAGGTGCTAAGGCATGGACTAAAGCAAGGTCACATCAGCTCTAGCAGATCTTTATTTGTTCTCAACACCTACTGAGCAATTCCGTAGGGAAGATTAGTTGAGACCCTCCAGATAAGAGGTTTTAGTAAAAAGAAGAATAGGTGGAATGAAAATTTTGTAAGAAATAACAGATTTATTTGGTCTGTCCTGAATTTGTGGGCTGTTTGAAGAAGGAAGATGGGAATGTGCAGAAAGTGGCTGATATGATGAGCAAAGGGTGCTAGCATAGAATTCAGGTGTTCTCAGAAGACTATCCTACTCAAGAACCACATCTAAAAATTGTAAGCATTAATAATTACTTTCTACACTTCAAAGGACTGTGGTAGGTTAAAGTTAGCTGAATGACAGTTGCCTCTCTAGCCATTTTCCCACTTACACTTCTCACAAGATAGAGGTAGAAAATACAATAAAAAAAGAAAAAAAAGTAATGGGTTGAGGTAAGAACAAGGATATCACTCACCAATTGCCATCATAGGCAAACAGACTTGATTTGGGGAAATTACTTTTTTATTGCTAATTGCTGACAGAGTAAGACAGAGAGGGATAACACAAAGTAAAACCAAAACTAGAAACACTTTCCCTACACCTCCAGTTCTTCCCAGCCTTGAATTCACTGCTGAGTCTTTTCTCTCCTCCCCTTAGCAGACCACTGGAGTCGGTAATTGTGGTTATGGTCAGTTCAGAGTGCTTTGTGTATGCCAGTCTTTCCCTCTCACACTGTTCCCTTGCTCCCACATGGAGCCTCTCTCACAGGATATCATTCTTCAGGATACCTCTTCCCACAGGATACCAACTTTTTCCTATGTGGGTCCTTCCCACAGTTCTCAAAGACCTGCTCCAGCAGGAGTCCTTTACATCTTTGAACAGTGACAAATCTGTCTCGGAGCTGTCTGGATCTGGCAGTGTGTGACATGGAGCAGTTCCTGGTGTATTTTCACTGAAACCACCTCTGTAGGCCACCCACCACCAAAACCTTTTCAATACAAAAGGACAGCACATCTTGTCACTCTGAAATAATTTAATGGCTTTAAGCTCTAATTGTGACAGTGCAAACGCTTTCAGCAGCTAAAGAAAGAGGATTCTGCTGCACTGTCCTTACAAGAGGGAGAGTCAAAGAGGAGAAGCTCGGCTTGCTGCAGGCTGGTGAGAAGAGGCAGAGAGGGTCTTTGACCTTGACTCAAAAAGATGCTTCCATGATGGGAGTGTTGGAGTGTTGTCTGGAGTGTTGTCTGACAGGCAGCTTGAAGAGGGCTAGTGTTCATGCTGAAAGCAGGTAAGTGAATTCATCTGTCAAGGGAGACAAAGCAGCAAACCCCTTTCACCTTTGGTACCTGAGAGAAAATCTCTGAGTGATCTGCTCTGAGGAGCCTGGGGATTGTCCCAGTCACTGCTGCCATGTGTGCATCCTCCTCACCAGAGTGGGGGTGCAGTGTGTTTTAAACCCACATACACACCAATATAATAGATACGCATACACTTGTGCCTGCTTTTATATTTATATATATATATATACACACTTGCATCCTGAGACAGAAATATTGAAGCCCTCTTATGCCAATCCATGTCCCAACACACCTGTGCCAGCAAACTGTCACCTTTCCTGTTGCTGAAGGTAACTGGGTTACTGCTCAGTGGAGAGACTGATGGAAAAGGTAGTGAAAAGAGATGAATAGAAGAAAATACTTGTTTGCTGCCATCAACAGCAATGTGGATGACACCTGTAGTGTCATCCATTGTCTCATAAAAACAGACAGCACCAAACAACACGTTATATATATATATATATATATAAATATATACACTCAGGGCAACTTGACAAAAAAATTAGAAGCTGAAGTCTCAACAATAAGGCCCACTGATTTTCAGGATGAGTCACTCAGCAGAAAACAGTTACCAGCTGATTTTAAGTGTTTTTTTCCTTGACATGAAAGCATTTTATAGAAGAGTGCAGTCCACACATAAAGAAATACTTTGATTTCTCTTTTGTTTGTTTCAGAGCAGCAGAAATTAGTGAATATCTCTACCCTATCAACAGTAGCAAGTACAGAAAGAATTGTGTCTTAGCTATTATGGTGAACCGGTAGTGTTATAAAGAAATAACAGAAAACTCATATCTCACTGTTTGCACCATAACTTTTATATTTCAGAAACTGAACTTTACTGAATAAAATGAAATAGATTGCTTTGAATAGTACAGCTCTCTTGAAGTGAGGTTTTTGAAGTTAAAATCTATGGATGTTCCTAAACAGTTGTTAGTAAAAATGCATGGGTGCATGTAACATGTCAGCACATCATTAAAGCCACTATGAGATTGATGAAAGAAAATGTTTTGAAAGGCAAGTTGGCCTCTTGCTTTCAGGTGGACAAGTACCTTCCATGGGTTAAGGTACTGCACAAGCAGAATTCCTGGTTTCAAGGAAAGTCCTGTACATCCTAAGATTTTATTTAAATCCACCTCTAAAATAATATTGTAGCTGTCACTCAAAGGAAACAACTAAAATGGTCCAGTGACTGCATTTTAAAGGCATCTATTTTCTCATGCAGATGAGGTGAATGCATTAAATACGATCATCTCTTTCCACTGATAGCAATGGCAGATTGAAAGATAAAGATATTTTAGCAGGAAAGGGTCTCTTTTAATTAAAATCTCTCTGACAAAGAGACAAGGGGCAAGGTTTGTATTTATATTAAGAGTATATGGATAAACAGCATTCAGGGAATGGCTAGTATCTCTGGAGTGACAGCAGAAGTTTTGGAAAAAATCAGAGGGTGGACAAGAATACAGGCAACTGACTGAAGAGCCAATTTTTCTCTGCATACTATGAAACACTGAGTGGGGTTTAGACCTGGGACACTGACATATGGTGCTTGTTGGTTCTCTCCATTCCAAGTGCCAGACTTCAATGTCATGGTTACCTTGATAATTCGTTTGACTGACTGAGACACTAAAAAATCAACCTGCAACAGATTTCTTTAAATGTTACAGGGAAGGAGGAGAAAATTGATAGCAAAATCTGTTACTTTTGTTAGGGTTAAGTTTTGACTTTCAAATCTCCTTAGAGAAAGTAATTTTTTCAGTCTTTCCACAAACGATGGATTTTAAAATGTGATTATGTCAAATTTTGCTAGCTGTTTTGTACCAAAGGAATGAATTTACTTGAATACTGAATCTCTCAGGGTTCTCTGAATGTCTCTTTTCATTATATGTCTTATGTATATGCATAGCGCAGTTCAAATCGTAAAATTAAATACTTGTAATAAAAAGGTTTTGCAAAGCACATTTTATGAATTATTTCAGGCCTTAGATTCAGTAAAATAAATGCAAAATCCCAAAGAAATATTTTTTTCCCCTATTCCATCTTAAGGTATTCCAACCTGACTGCTAGGGGTAGGTGGTGGGAAGTTAAGTTATAAAAGAAAACCAGGTGGGTTAAAAAGACCTCTGAAGAGTTTCAAGGCCAACTCACCATCAGAATATATTCCTTAATCCTCCTATGAAAGAGGGCATGATTTACAGGTTTAGTGTTATTTCATCTGTGGAAAATATTCAGAGGCATGAAATACAAATAAGCAGTGAGCTTACATCTCTCTAGAGGCTGTGGTCTCATATCTCCAGCTATGCATTAAAAAACCCAACTTGACCAGTACAGAAAGCACTGGTTTTCTGCCAAACCAAATTGGCAGCCCACCTTCCACTGCCTGCTGCCCATTCACTCTGGCTGGCTTCAAGAATCTCACTCAATAAAGTCCTGGTAATGTGACCTAACAGAGCCAATACTAACATCCATTTTTAATAAATGCATAACTCCTCGTCATAGAAAAGTGGCATTTCTTCTCCTGTGCTCCTCCTTCCAACGGACACTGAAAACACACCTATGCTTCATAATTAGCCAGCACATCAGCTCTTTATGGTTTGAAAAATTTTGCTTTTAGCAGAAAGTAGAAGTGG
This sequence comes from Irena cyanogastra, assembly GCA_013397155.1. Classification (NCBI taxonomy): domain Eukaryota; kingdom Metazoa; phylum Chordata; class Aves; order Passeriformes; family Irenidae; genus Irena; species Irena cyanogastra. The sequence continues at coordinate 154,688 of VWZV01007736.1, forward strand.
GAATAAGTTGTCTTACCTTAGTGTGTAGGTTATACCAACTACTGCATTTCAGCTTGCATTTATGTTTTTCTCAAATCCCAGTGATATCCCTTTGGTGTTGTGTTCCTTCACTTAATATCATCCAGAACTGACTCTAAAATGGTGTTTTGGATTTTTTTTTCAATAAAATAAAGCTTTCCACTCTTCTAAATCACCCCGGACACAGGACTTGCTCTGGGTAGCTGAAGCTGCTACATCGAGACTGTTTGAAGACTTGGAAGCAGTGCAGTAGGACTTCCCTTTGGGAAGGGACACTAATGATCCAATCTTTGTGGGCCTTTCCAAGTCTATCTGCTATTACACAGAGAATACTTTATGGCACTATGGCATGAGGAAATCAAAGGCATTTGCATTTATGTTTCAAATCTGAAAAGTATTGGTGTATCTGAAAACTTCTGTCTTCTTTCTAACTATATCAAATTGTCAAAAAAAAAGACATTTCTCCCTTTCTTCATTGTGATAAAGTCTGAATTTTAACAGACCACCAAAAAACCCAGCTTTTTTTTTGCAGGAATATTACCTTTTTTTGCTGGGATTTCACATGAGTGGGCCTGAAGGTAAAATTCCACCAGAAGGACATTTCTGACTGTAGAGAACTACCTTCTGCTGTTCTTGGACAATGTCTGATTTCCTATTTAAAACACAAAGTAGCTGGTTATTACATGCTTTCCTGAAATTCTCACTACCAATGATATAGGTAAAGCGAAAGTGTGGTGGCTGTTATGGTTTAGGAATGGTATTCCCCAATTTAGCACTCTCACTAGGGAGAAAACCACAAGTCGCTACCCTCCCCTACTCCAGTGGGAGACAAAATAAACTGGTCTTAATAGACCTTAAAATTAAATAAATTTACACCAAAGAATTGAAAGAATCTGTGGAATAGTCATGTAGAAATTGTGGCATTTTCTATCATGGAAAGCCTCTTGATATTTGGAGTATTTTTTGATGCTTACAAGCATTTTCCTAAAATAAAATTGTAAAGTGAGATATGGAAATTGCTTTCAAATTTAGGAAAATAAATTAATAATATAGGGTTCCTTTCAGGTTTCTTACACAGTCACAGCAAGAATATGGTTATGAATTCCAAAGGATGGGTTAAATTTTTAAAAATCATGACTCTAATAAATGTATTAGGACTCTAGATAATGAGTAGAATAGATTACACTTAATAGGAAACCTCACTGCTGGAAGACTCATACTTGTGCTAAACTTTTGGGAGGGTGTCAAGAGTACTAAGCCTATTGATTGAGAAAATATACATGTGCTATGCATCAACACCAACAGGAAAGTAGAGATGGATTCCCAGAGATGTCATTTGGTTGTTTTCAATAGCTATTGTAGCTCATAGCCAGTAACAGCCTCAGGTTTATTGTCTGTTGGCTGCAAGGATTAGTGCAGAAGCAAGATGCATTACTGCCTATCCCACAGAGGTGCTACGTAATAACACTGTGAATGTATTCAGCTATGCTATGACTTTGCCCCTAAAAATACAATCCTCATTTCACAGGTTAGTTCCCAACATGTGGAATACTTTGTTTCATGCTCTTCAGCAGGGTAAAAATGGAATCATTTTTGGTTTGTGACTGGCTAAAACAGCAACCTGTGTTGTTGACAATAAAAGGGGATGTTCGCATGCACTACTCCACTTTAATTCAGTTTAAAATACATGGGAGATGACTTAAATAAACAGATTTACACTATATATATATTTCATATAGGTGAGTACCTCCTGTAATAGGAGAAAGTAAATGTCACTATTAATATCTTGGTGATGATGTGAGCTGAGAGTTCATTACAAGGCTCTAATATGAAAGCAAATTTCTGTAGCCTGTCTGCAAAGGGGACTTTGGTATATCTACCTCATGCATAATTCATTGGAAAGCAACTAAAGTCACATGTATGAAGGAACATGGTCACTAGAGATGCTGTCTTGAGCAATAAAGGATCACACAATGAAGAGCTATCACTTATGACAATACTATTCAGATCTTTATTGCTACTGACATCTCTTTAGCAAATCCATTAGCCCCTCCAGCATAGGCTACAGCAGTAGAAAAAAGCAATTATTTTAAATACACAAGTGTACTTATCAAATGTTTATGGAAGTGGGCTACTTCGATCCCGCTCTCCATGACAAACATCTGCTTCAGACTGCTACTCTCCTTCTCCTTTTCCTAGGCTTTCTTCAATTCACCATGCCCATGAATTGGGTCCAGGAAGCCATAGAGTAGTGGGGACTGTGAGAAAAGCCTGAAAATTCTCCTGCTTTTGGAGATGGATGGCTCTGCCTAGGAAGCAAACTTGTGAAGACCAATGCAAGTAACATCAAAGAATTAACTTGCCACAGTATGGCCAATTTGATTTGAAGCACTGTGGCTTTAACATGGCATACCTCCAAAAAGGGTTTTTTCAGAGCATATCACCATTTTTCACACCTCATGAGAAAGGAAGCACTATTCTAACTCTAATAATCTTAAAAGTATATTGCCAAATGGAATGGAAATCTGTGGAAACTCCTTGGGGTGTCAGTTGACTCTTGCATCATCATTGGGCGCTTCCCAGTCCTCAGCTGGAGCTATTCTTGGCACTATCCTTGCTGTTGGCAGCACAGGCCAGTTCAAAGCAGGACTAATTGTAAATTGAACTATTTCCTTTGGAGGAATATCATCCAAGATGAGCCTACAAGAAACTGCGCATGAAGAAAAAAGCTTACAGCAAATTCTGCATGACCTTTCTTTCTCTCCCTAGTTGATTTTCTTATGGACTCATTCACGATCCAGCCAAGACTCATCTGTAAATTATCTAAAGCATTTATTTTTCTCAGCTCTATATCATTTTGGAAGGCTCCTTTGGAAATTTTCTGCCTTGAAATCTAAAACTCTTTTAATCTCCAGCCTCTGCCTATTCGTGGTCAATTCATATCTATATATTCCTGAGTCTTTCAATGTCAAATGTTCAGGTGCTGTGCTTCAGTTTGTGTAGGTACATTGTAGGTACCCGGTTTGTGATCTTTGGGAGCAGGGCTGTAGCACAGCCTAATCCCCAATGGGCCTCAGCTGTGGAAAACAAGTGAACAGTATAGAATGTAGTGAAGGACACAGGTGCAAGGCATGAACCATGAGAGGTAGAAAAGGTTGGGCTTGAGAAGCAGGAGCAGCAGATGCTAGCAGTCTTCAGAGGCTTATGATATTACTCTGTCTGGGCAGACAGGCTGAAGCCTTGTGATGAGGTATGGTGTTATTCTAGATTATTATGTGTTGTGGCTGTCTTGAATGTGTCCTGTGTTGTGGAGAATGCCATGACACAAGTTTGTAGTACTTTCTTTCCAGATTCAACAATGTCTACTGCCGCAGTCTCTGCTGACTTTAGTCAACTTCCTAAGATGATGTCTCTCCTCAGGATAAGCACTTCTGCAGCCAAGTGGCAGTAGCCACCTTCAACCTTTGTCTTGGAAGTGCCATGTGAGGGCATTTTAAGACAGTCCAGGCAGTCAGCTGGGATTCAAAAGAAGTGGTGCTTTCACTGCACCTCTTCCCAATGCCCCTACTTAAGGATTGAGTGAAAGCATTAGACAACCCTGCCTTAGGTTCAGATTTTTGGCAGCAGCTTAAATTCAGGTGACCACACCTTAACCACTCTGGCTCACAAGTGCTAAAAAATGGTAAATCAGGTGTAATAAAAAATGAGTTATTTATTGGATAGACAGAAGATTAATAAACAAAAGGCCTTTAAACAGATTACACAGGTTAAAACAAAGAGCTGCTACTAGATTTACATAAAACAGTACACAACAATATAGTATAGCTAGCAAAGACATAGTATAGATTAGTAGTCATGTACCTTACCACCAAAGCGATGACAGAGTACACAGATTCCTTTCACTCAACCCCTGGGAAAGTAATTCAAAGGCCAGCATTCCAAACATTGAGAAGAGATCCCCTCACACAATTCCAGGGAATGTGCAGAAGACTTTAGCTTTGTAAAAGTTTTGTATATCCTTTATAGTTTGTAAAGTGAAGAAACAGTTAGAAATTCAAGGCTTATCTGCCTTCAGTCTGCTCTCAAGGCAAGGTGTTTATTGTCAGCTGGGAATGCCACCTCCATTGCACCAGAAATAAGTGCCTATTAGACAGATGTCCAGGTTGGGTTATTTCATCAATTAGCAGATTCATGTGAGGGGGATGAGCTATCACACCAGCTGATGGGCAGAACAGGTAGTCCCTCCTGTGGCAGGGAACATCCTGCTACATACTTCCCTCTACAGAAGATGAGTTTTCTGTCCTGAAAGCATGGTTAAACTACTTATAAGCCAAGCTGATACATCTGTTCAGAAATATTTGTACTACTGTTGTCAGTGTAGTCTAGGCATTGTTTTGGTTTCCTTGTGATGACTTCTGCTTTCCTGTCCTCATTCTGGCTGCCTTTACTCCCAAAGTCATTGGCTTTGCAGCTCTGCTCTCCACTGTGGCATATGTTATCTAGGGTAAACCAGGAACAGTTCCATGTATATGTATTGCATTATTATCCATTTCTTTTCTCAGTCTTCCTAGCTGACACCTGATTAATCTTGTATTTCTTGCTTTAAGATTAAAAGTTAAACTCAGCTTGTCTCCACCATGGCAAATTGTTACTGTATCAATATACTACCTGATTGCTGCTTTCTTTGGCCATGTACAGACTTACCTGAAGTTTGTTCAGGGATGCTGGTCTTGCAGTGACTCAGATCCAGTGTTTCTTAAAACTTGCCTTGTCATAGTAATCAGAGTGCATTTGGAGGACGAAGAAGGAATGGGATTTGGGATACATCGGAAGCATATACCCAGACAAAGGAACTTGGAAGTACTCCCAGTAAAGTAATGCAGTCATAGTCTGATCTTGCCATTTTCACTCCTTCTAAGCTTTCATCTTCTTTCTAATTCCTCTCTTGGGAAGGAGGGAGAGATTACTAAAGCAAGGAAGCCTACAACTTGCTTGTCATGCACATTGCTGACTGGTTGTTGTAACTTTGATCCAAATAAATTCCAAATAACTTCAGCATTCTAGTCCCTGGTTTCTGAGGTAATTTGAATTTCCTAATCAGTATTCCCAGTTTACTGAAGTTTGCTCTCTATAGAAAAAAACATTGTCACTTAATCCAAGGCTATCCTCCATGACTCTCTATGACATTCTCACAAGTCTTAAAAACCACATCTAACATAATATCATCTCAACATTTCCAACAACTGTTTAGTGAATAAATATATCAGATGTTGTACTCAGGAATGTATAGCACTTGGTCACATGTACACACCTGTCTAGGACACAAAGGTCTTTTGTGCCACTGCTAGATCCAGTATGGATCGGAGATTCAAAGGCTCTGTCTTTGCTTCCCTTACAAAATGCCAGTGCTGGTGTGCAGGAGTGCTGTTATTCTAAGTGAACGTTCTAGGTGAGTTCTGAGGCTGCCTCAGCTGACCGTGATGATGGCTATGACTGACGTGAGCTGGCCTCGCTAATCAAGGATAGCTTGTCTGGCAGTCGGTTATGTGTGGAAACACAAAAGCCAAGCCAGTCCTCACAAGAATGAACTTTATTCAAAGCTTGAGCAAAATAATGAAATAATCTCAGAAGCCTCCTATGAAAAATGAGTGGGTATCTATATAAAAGAAAGGCCAAGGCCAATCAAATCTTTTTCTGAGATTTTTTCTTCTTCCAGTGGGACAGCTAGTGTGTCCTAGCTGTTACTTGTGGTCTGGCTGGTTGATGTACCCTCCTGCAAATTAGCTTCCTTTTGAAAGAATAGTAGCTTTCTCATACTTCATATTATCACCATGTTTGCACTGGACCAAATTGGAATAGATTATCTTCCACTATTAGTCCAGTTCCTTGATGAGAATACTGTCCCTGTTGCCCTTACAACTGAAGCAAACAATATGATTCACCTGTTTTCAGGAGTTCTGATTGTCTGAGGATGACCCCATGACCCTCTCTTGTTCCAGTGAGGTCTGGATGGCATCACATGTCTCTCCACAGTCTTCTGGTGAATTTACTGTTTGGAAAGGAGAGAAATGGATGGCTCTTAGCATGGAATAAGAGTTATCCATATGCCCTCTTCACTAGGCTAATGTTTCTTACAAAATAAGTTATTTTATTCTGAGGGAAGAGATTAGGGGCTGCTATTGTAAACACATTGGATTGGGCATTTTGCTGTTGGTCTCAGGATGATCCAGAGAGGAATTTGTTCTCTGCAGGACTGAAGGAGGCAAGACAAATTAAGGAAAGGATGGAGAGATTGTGGACAAGGCAGAAACTCCATGGTGTTTGTAGAACACGCATTGCACTTAAGTGTTCTTTCCTTCCCCAGAGGCTGCTGTCACTTATGCAATGCCCCAAGTTTGCCTAAGGCTAGGTGGGATCCACTGGAGCACCTGGCCTACCTTCAGCCACATCACTCGCTAGCAGCATGTGAAATGTGCAGCAGGCCATGGTGATGATGCTGCTCTTCACTGCCAACAAACTGATCTCACAGACAGTGACTTGAGCTACCCAAACACAGAGCTGATGAACTCCTGGCAAGGATCCCTGGATCAGACACCATCTGTTACTGCATAGGGAATAAATTTTGCCTTTGAGCTTAGTATCATCACACCACCCACATCAATCTTGTGTACAAGAATAAGGTGATATGTTGTAATAAGATGAAGACTCCAGATTTCTAGAATAAATCTGCCATAACTTTTAGCAACACTTTGGCCCTTCATAATTGCAAGAGTTGTGGCCTTCTGCTCCCCTTCCTCCTCCCTGACAGCAGAGTCAGACTATCTCTCCTACAAACAACCTAACAGACCAGAGCAGGATGCTCTTCCTAAATGATGTCCAAAGTGTTGCGGAACACATTCAGCCAGACACAGCACATGATGTTGTGCACGCGATAGCACTGAAACACAGTGGACTCAACAGAGGTAAACTAGTAGGCACAGTGGCCTGGCCAGCCTCTTGAGAATCTTATTTACCCAGTACCGGACCAGGTAAAGACCCTGGCTGCTCCACAGTCAGTGCTAACTCACTGCAGTAGCCTTACTCCTTCAGAGCCTCACAGGAGAGCAGCATGGCTCAGGATGGAGCTGCTAGGTGGCTCAGCAGGACTTCCCCAGTCATCCATAATCCTGTGACATTTCTACTACCCTGCAAAAGATATTACTTTAAGGGCTGTGGCAAGTGGGATGAGGTAGTTAGTCATCCAGTCTTTTGCTCCTTCTTCTTGCTTATGGTTCTGAGACTTTCAGTCTCTCTCTTGCCAAATTTATGTCAAACAAATTGTATCATCCTGCCATGGTGAAATGAGCAGAAAGGCAACAGGAAGCTGCTCTCCTTAAATGTTTGAAAGGTGCACAAGAGCTTCTAGGATACACATTGTTAACAGCTTGTTGCATCCAAGTTACAGAATAGCTTTCTTGAATTCTCACTAATTTGTTATGCTTAAAGTCTTTTTAAGAAAGAAATGAAGACATTATACAGGCAAAGACAATAGTTCGTTGTTATTCTAATTAGTCTTAATAGTCCCGTTAAAAAATTATCAGTTCAGTTATGATGATACTGACACAAATACTTCAAAGTACATACCATTAAATGATATATACAAAAATTATATCTACAAAAACTTTTAAATAGCAACATTTCTTTGGTACCCATCACTGCCCCAAGGGTCCTGAGGTTGCTTGCTGCTGGGAATTTGTGAACAAGTCTTTCTCCAGTTGGAAGGCAGCACTGATCATTTCTTCCTTCTCATCCCTGGAAAGTTTGAGGTAATTTTTGCATGTTTGCCAAGAAACTTCAGTCCCTTCTCTTTCTTCATTGATCTGCAAATCCATGTTATGAGTAAATCTGTCAATACCACAATTTACAATGTCAGATAGAAGTCACTTCTAAAACCATTTCACCCAGCTCTCAGGGCTGCACTCCTCTGGTGCCTAGTAACTGAGTACTGGTGAGCTACTTACAGCCCTGGGAGCACATCCTTTGCCTAGGTTTCCAAGGTTGTCTCCTATGTTCCCAACCTATAAACCTCCAAGCTGTATTTCTTCCTGGGCTCAAAAGTCATTCTGCATGAAAGAACTATTTGTTATTACTGTTAGTAGATAATATTATAAGTATACATCAAGTGTTATAACAAAGCTAAGCAAAAGCCAAATCAAGGTACGTTGTCTTAAGAATTGCTGGTGTTAGCTAAAATAAGTTTCCAGGAAGGCCAAACAAAGTCCAGACAAAGCATGAGAAGTTGTAGGACCGTGGTTGTTAGTTAACAGGAAGCCTGCACTCTGTTCCAGGCAGGGGAATGCTGTATTTACTCAGTTAATATGCTGTGATAGACCTTCCCAGTGTGTCTCCAGAGCAGTCAGCTGTGGAGGATGGTCCTGCAACGCAGATGAGAAATGAGTGCTTCACTGTAGGAGAGCTGCCTAACAAAATCTGCGCAGGCTTTTAGTTTGAAGGACTAAGCACTAACACACAGCTAAAGATGTAGTTCAGTTCCCACCTCAGTCACGACTTCTTATGAATTTTCTAAAATAGTCCTTAATATGGGCATTTTCTCAGTGTCTTGTTGATAAATGGAGAGTAGGAATTGTCTCACTCACTAACAGTGGGTAACTAAGGGAGCAGGCAGAGGGTTTGAATTCTTACTGAGATAAATACATTTATGTGCCATTTTTTAACCTCACAGCCTACATAGGAATGAAATATTTCTGGCCTCACCTGAAAATTCTATTTTTAATTTTTGTTTTTCCTTCTGAGCTAGCAGTTGGACTAATTTTCTCCCACTGTCAACTGCCTCTGACTGGAGTAAAAGTGGTGTTTTGATGAGGATGTCTACACATCATTTGGACAGGAATTCTTACTGATGTAGTGGTTTTCCCATCTCCATCTTCATGCATACTAAAGACAGAGATGCACAGAAACAAGAAGATCATCACCCCCTGAGGCACAGCAGTCCCATACCCTGCCATATGGTCAGAGGGACAGGGTTGGGTGCCAAGCTCCACTGTGGCTGAGGAAACATTCTAAAGGTGGCAGAGATGTCACCTCTCTTCCTGAAGATGAGAAAATGGTGTCCTGGGAACATCATCTGTGTGTTTTTAATGCAAAAAGATAGTTCTCATTTATATTGAGCATCCACTGAATTAGCAGCCTGTAATTAAAAAAAATCCCAGCCTGTATCCCTAGAGAGAGTCCTCAGTATTAAGGTTAAATGAATGCCTTGAACTACAGAGTATTTATTTTCAATTTACATGTCTGTACTAGTTTTTAATACTATTGTGGTGAGAGAGGAAATGAAGGCTTAATAATTAATGGGCTCTCCACTCTTCAGATTGTTCTTGTCCTATTACCTTTGGTCATCAGGGTCTCATTTTGCTTCTGCTTGGTGAATTTTACAATTCACCTCAAAACAAGAAGCCTTCAGTCCTTTCAGTTTCATCTGCTATGTTAAAATACATTCCAAAGACACAGTTCATTCCAGTACAAATAATTGTTATCTAGAGTAAGAGAGGACAAATGAATGGATAAAAATAGATGGCTGTTTAGGTAGTCTCAGTGTGAGGAGGTTAAGGAGTGAGAAGCTGGATGTCATTACTGGCACAGGAAAAACATCAGTGCAGGCAATTAAGAATACAGGTGTGTCTCAGCAAGAGGTAAGAATGCAGAAGCTTTATTGGCAGAGAAAAAAAGTAAAAAAACATGAAATACCATCTACACATCAGCCGTCTTTGGGTCTTTTTTAAAGAAGCTGAAATAAAAAGCCCATTGCACTGATACTTAATGAATACCCCTCCTGCCCGCCCCTGGGGCACCAGCTAGCCCAGTTCCTTGAGGGCTTTGGAACAGTATTATAGGGACAGGGTAAAATAATTCAAAAGAGGCCCTTCTCCAGGGGTTTCCAAGGGTTTAATCTTGAAGGTGTCCAGGAAAGAGAGCGAGTCAGGAAGAAGAGGGTTATTATACAGTCTTCTGCTCAGGGAAAGATAACTGGACCCCAGCCAATAGGGTCATGATAGGAAGGAAGGGTCAGACTATGTGGTTACAGATCCAGGGGTTCTGGGGGGAAGAAACCATTCCCCCAGAGAACACAACAGATACTTATCTAGCTCCTGTCATAACAGCCTTGAAGGAGGTCCATGTGAGAAGAATGCCAGTCCTCTGCAGAGATGTGTTGCTGAGATGAGGGAGAGAGATGGAGCCAATTATGAAGGTGGAGCTCAAGCACTGCTTTGCAGTGTCCTCTTCAGTGAATTCCTAGCTCACCAATATATCAATACCAATATATTGACATATATTGATATATATTGATGTAAAGCTGTGAGAACACACATCTTCTGTGGTCCATTGCCTGCACAGTAAGTGCTCCTTTGCTGCACTGCAAGGCATTTCAGAACAGTGCACCTTAATTCTAAGCTGAAGTGACTCTTCAGATCTAATCCATCATAATTCAAATGGAAATTTCAGTGTGGAGAGGAAATTTCTGTCTTCTTTTACATGTGTGTTTCCCACATAGGGAAGTCTTGAAAGGAATTTCCATCTTCTTTCACTTATGTGTTTCCTGTGTAAGGAAGTCAGAAGAGCCTTCAAAAATAAATCCATTCCCTCAGCCTCAGAAGTCATATGAGCTCATATGTGAGCCCTCTCCTCTTCTTTCCATCTCTTCCCGATAGGTTAATGTTTTTTCCAAAATGTGTCTCTAGGGTCTTTAAACAAGTAGGATATTTGCCAGTTCCTCCAGCGAGACCATTATTAGGGCAACAATTAAACCCCTCTGAAAATGTCACCGGTACTTTCTTATTTACTATCCTGATAATTGTGTTTCCCCATCACGATCACCTCCTCCAAAATTTCTACCGATAATTACACTAATTTTTGATTCCCCTGATGTACCCATAAGCAGGAGCTATGTCATGAGATGTCAAAACTAATGTTCATGTTCATTAACGGGAAACTGAGAACTGGTGAAATCTGTAATAGCCACCCACCTACCAGTCATGGTGACTGAGTCTCAATTACTCTATAGCCTGCAGAAAGAGCTATGCAGCGTGATACTGGGGAGCTGATGGGAATGCCATATTGGTAGTTCTGCATTTATTATCTTAGTCTTATTTTCTTCAAAATCTGGAGCTGTCAAAAATCCATTTTCAAAACATTTCCTGATAATAATTTTGCAAAAGTTACTGTGGAGAAATTAAAAAAGAAAATGTCTTGACATTTTTATTTTGGAAAGTTTACAGATTTCAAAATTCTAAATGTTAATGTTATCACATTGAGCTATTTTGACTTGTACATTTTTATATAATTTTCTGGTGGCCTTGATTTTGCATTTTTCATGCATTTTGTGGTTCACATTTCAAACTCTGACCTGGAGAAAACTGCAGCTAAAAAAAAGCTGCCAAAACATTTCTTTAATCTTTGAGAGCAACAGTTATTTAACAATAGTCTGACACCCTACATGGGTTTCATTTCAGATGCTATACGGCTAAGTTATATGAAAAATACCCTCACAGTCAAGTTAGAGCACTGTTGAAGTGTATTTTGTCTGCTTTGTTTTAGACCTCAAGCTTAGGATGAGAAGAAAAGCACTCCATCAGGGCCTCATTCAGTAGAGGATATAGGTATTCTCTGTCATCTGAGAGATACAGGGGTATCTTAGACATCCTTAGGGAGATCTGTTTCCACCCGGAGTGGCAGGGCAGGTGGGGCAGCTGGTCATCTCACATAGTGTTGGACTACAGAATGAATCCAAGATGTCTGATACTTCTATTTTTTTAACTTTTTTTTAGTAGAAAATAAGATTTTAAAAGATTTTTCAGTTATCATAGATATCCAGAGCGGATTCAGCTGACTAAATTTAAATGTCTACTGCCATGTGGGACATTTTAGGGATCTCACTTGACTTTCAGTTGTCTTTCCACTGTGGCCTGAGCTACCTGTGTGTCTTTTGTTATATCTGCTTGCCCCATGAGGATTCTTAGATACACCAGAATAGCTGACATGGCACGAGGTGCCTAAATTTAAGCATCAAGATCCTGCCCTACAGGTGGCATTAATTTCCAGATTAAGACACCTAAATTTAAGTTTCTGTATGTGGGAGGAGTGTCTGGAGTTCTGCAGGGTGCATGCTGGCACTGCTGACATACATGGAGGCATTGTAATGTGGTGCTAATGCCCACCCCTACAGCTGGTGAAATGAAAAATATGTCTGTGTCTGCCTACTCACTACTGACCAGATAAGATCTTTAGATCTAGCAAAAAAAAGACAAAACAAAAAGAAAACAAACCCAAGAGTTGTTCATTACAGATCTCCTCAACAATTATAACATAATAATTAAAAAGAAAATCCAGCAATTTGGATAATATAGAAACAGTAGAAAAAAGATCTTGAATTAAGGGAAACCAGAAAAAATTCAAAATGTTATTTTACTGTTTGAGAAACTTGAAAATAGTTTCATTTGTGCAGGGAGAAATACTAATACATGCATCCAGCTCAGCAACTGAAAAGTCTGTGGATTTCAGGCTGGTCTGCTCTGGGGGACCTGCCCTTTACCTTCACAATTGCACATCCCTTCTGAAAGCCACAGCAGTGATGTCATTCTTAACCTGTTTTCACTGGAGACACCTTCATAAAAATCTGGACTATTCAAGTCTGAAAAAAGACTTTTTGGCTATTTTAACTCAGCCAGAGGCATCAGATCTTGCTTAGATTTTGCTGAATCTAGCAGACTCTGGGCTTATACACTGTAACTTTGGAGACACTCGTCTTTCAAAACATTTTTTTCAAAGGCTGCAGTCCTCTTGATTTTTTTTTTTTTTTTGGAAGCTACAGCTCCTAATAAACAAGCTGGCTGACTTTCTCTATAACTTTTTTGGGGGCTATGGTTTGCTAGAAAAATGTATGTGTGGAATTTTAGACAGATTGCTTGAGTTTGGAGAAAACTAAGAGAGGAGAAAATTGATCTTAGTTACACCAATATTACTATGGAGGAACTCCTGTCTCTGCAATAAACACAAGAAATGGTGATTTGAGATGCTGAAAAAACTGCTGAAGAAGGAGAAGCTAATGAAATGTGGGTTTGGAACATTTACTCATTCTAAACCTGATGGAAAGAAAAAGAAAGGAAAGGACCTGCTTTATATGCAACCAGTTGGAAACATCACCCCCCAGTAAGGGAAAAGCTTATGGATCAGGCAATGTATATTCAGAGAATCGTGGTTACCCAGAAAAAATACGAGCAGCTTTTTGATTTTATGTATTTCATAACTGGACCTCTGAGGAAACTTTGGTACAGAATGAGAAAAACTGCAGGGAAAATTAATGGAAAAATGAAGATTTTAGTTCCCGTTAACCTGCTCGCTGCCAGTATATGGTTCATACTAAAGACTTGATGATGAGACTTTGGCCTCCAAGACAATAAAAAGTCAAAGAACTTTGATTATCTGCAGATTACTTCAGAAGGTAAAAAAATAAAAAGAAGCTCATTTACCATTTTACATTCCTAATGTCTAATCTATTTTTTCCATTTCTTAGCTCCATTTACCTTCTTCAGGCTTCTACTTCTTCCAAGCAGTTGCGATTTGTTACCTTTCTTTCATTCTCTTCCCTCGTTTTTCATTGCTTCATTAAATGAGATGCCTCAAATGTTCCCATATCCTTCAGTCTCATAACCTGCGTTTCTGCTTCCTAAAGCTTGTTGGCATCCTTCTCCTCTTAGAATGCATGAGTTGAGCATCCTGGCTTAAAGACACGGTTTGAGAATATAGAGCCAGACATCTCATGTGCAGTGTACCAAGCACTTGCATACACAGCATCAATTTGCACAAGTACTTTCAGCTGCCATCACACATTTCAAATCCATGCATGCTGTTTTGTCATCTTTCTGTACCTTTCAGCATTGTTGCCTCTCATTTTTTCTTCTTTTCATCCTGAACATATGCTAGATTAGTAGGGGTAGTCTTCAATTGAATCTGACTTTTAAATCTCTCTAAATCCCTTTTATTCTCTCACTATCTATATTTATGATACTAAGCTGGTGCTTGATTGGGTTATTCTAATACAAATTTCTGTGTGATATGACCTGCAGGCTTTCAATAATGTCCTGTTTACTTTCTCATTAATGAGGTGCTCAGGTTAAGAGAAAAATCTCCAATCTCAGTAACGTACAAATAAAGTGCTCCTGAAACTTAATCTTGCATTCAAAACTTTTTTTCCAGGCTGTTGATACAGAAGGTATCTTCTGTCCAGGGTAATCTTACAATTTTTTTCCAGATAAGACCTTGTGAAATGGGATGGTTAGTGCTTAAGTAAATCTACAAATGTCTGTTGAATTGCTTAATTTTAGCACTTCTAGAAAAGCAAATCTTCTGGGCAGTGTTTGTTCTTCAGCAATTTGCGTATTGTTTAGCATGGGGATAACTGAAGCCTTATTTTGATTAATTCACTGACTTTTCAAAATATTTTACTCCACAATTTGCTGAAAGAAAAGCAAGAAAAGTGATTAAAAAAGGATGATCCACTCATGAAACAATAGTGGAAAAATCCAGGCCTGTGAGCCGGTTTTTTTACATAATTTTTATTTCCCCTGCCCTTAATTCTTAGGAAAAAAAAAAGGTTGGTTTTTTTTCACAGAGCATTTCCAAAGGTTATTCCTTTCTAGTCTGAAGGCCACAGTAGTATTTTTTATTAACTTCTTAAGTAATTTATTTTTATCTTAGTTTTACCCCAGCTATTTATACCTCTCAGCTTATAGTTTACTTGAGACAAAATTATGAATCTAACTAAGTGAAATATGCCACTGTTTAACTGGAAATGGGGGCCCTGCCTTTTAGCTTTAGTTTCTGTAAATTGGTTTTATGTTGCTAGTGAAAGTAATAGACATTGCTTAGTGGAGAGCACGCAGATCCAGTCACCATGGCTCAGCTGGCATGAAGTAACTTGCCTACCTGCAGTAATTCAATCATGCTCAATTATGGGGCCACGTCATCAATTTTATTGCTGTAACCTTAAGAGTAGGTGAAGCCTACAGCTGATATAACTCTGGGAGGTGATTTCCCTAAGATATGATCAAGACCAGCTGGATTGTATGCATTCAGATATCCAAATGTATTTGAGTAAGTTTTCTCTGTACCTAGTATTTCAACCTTTTTTGATGTATATTTTTTACTGATGACAGGCTTGATACCACTGTAAGTTATCTCAGTCACTTCCAAAACATTATTAATTTCATGTCTTCCTTATTTATGGGTAGATCTGGTTTCTTCTCTCTGGTAAGCTTCCAAAAGCTGTTATACTGCTTTCATATCTCTGGCACTCATTTTGCTGCTTTGCTCCCAAATATCAGTTTTCACTGCAAACCTGCAAAATTTAGCAGCAATCCACTGAAAAGTCGATAATATTTTCAGGAGAAGTAAGATTCTGTTTTCAGTGGCTCAGCTCCCACAAGATGTCATATTATCAAAACATAAACAATAGTTATGATTAGTAGTACAAATCTAGATTCTTCCCCAGGGCCAGGAGAGTTATGAGTGTGGTCTGCTAAGTTCTGATGAAACTTTTAATTTACACCTGTTTTCTATGCAAAAGTAAGCAATGGTGTTGATTTTTTTCATAGAATGATACAATATCTCAAGTTTACCTGTGAAGATCATTGCATCCAACTTCATGTTCAACACAGAATTAAGTTTCTATATTTTAGAGTGTTCAATTACAAGTCTTAAAAGAAGCCTCTAAGGGAATGCGTGCCTGAAGGACAGGGCAAAACTACTTCTCTCATGCCTGAAATGGTTGTTCCTGCAAAACTACTAATTTTTATAAGGGTTATAGGTTCTCAGTCACATCCTTTTACATGTGTTGGTGATGACCATAAACTTATGCAACACGGTGCAGATGGTGAAGGGTTTCAGGGGATCTTGGTGTTCATGATGACTATCCAGAAGCAGTGGACAGACTTTAAAACTTGTTTTAAACTCCTTCTGAATATACTGTGGAGTTTGTCTCCCACAGATACACATAATTTGAATACTTCTAACTTTCTCTTGATCCAATGATATATGTGCCTGTCCTACATCAGTTTTCTTTGCCAGCAGGGAGGCTCATCAACTCGGCCATTATCACAGATAATTACAGGAAGGATCTGGAATATTCAGAAATTACAGGAATGGGCACAAATATTATTATTTTACAAAACTCACTTATAGGAGCTCAAGGCCGCAGCCAGACTCCCCTGTAGGCCTAATCTTCTGCTTATGGTTGCAGAAAACATTCAGCAATTTCTTCCACCCATGTCTTTTGCCATGCAGCCTTCATTTCATTGGCTTGAACAGTCAAGCAGTGCTAAATTGTTTGGAGCTGATCTTCCATCTTGATGCTCCCTGTCAGTACAAGCCCAAGGCACAAAAGAACAGGTTGCATCCTATGCCTGCAGTCTGCTTTGTGTATTGAGAACCTCTTTTCCATTGTTCCCAGGCTTTGGGGTTTTTTGTTGTTTTGTTGTTTTTTTTTTTGCCTGGGCTTGATTTTTTGTTTGGGGTTTTGATTGTTTGGATTTGGGTTTGGTTGGTTCACGGTTTTTGTTGTTGGTTTTGCTTTTCGTGGGAGAGTGAAAACTTTTATTTCTATTTCCTTCCCCTGTAGATTACAATTAGCGGGATCAATGTGCTTAGGGAAAAAAAAGCCAGGAGATAACTGCATTATCATTCTTTGACTAGGGACTTTCAATTCATTTGAATATATGTCTTGAAGTGTATTGTAGTATAATTACAGTGGGGTTTGAGTCTCAAGAGGGCCTTACAAGTACCTTTTCAAAGGCAAATTGATCAAGGCTAACAACAGGAACAAAACGTCCAACTATGAAAAGTTTTTAAAGTCCTTTTGGATACTGAGGTTTTATGTATATTGCCTCTGTTGTCAATTCACTGAGTGCCCAAAGCTTTGCTGTCTTCTGTTGTGAATTCTGCTTTAGCTGAGAACCTTAGAAAAACAACCCTGACTGGATTCAATTTTTTTAAATGCAATTTCAGTTAATCATGGTGTGATTGCACTTTTTTCTTTTAATTCAAACAGACAAAAATTCTTGCTAGTAGTTAAGCAATTTTACATTAACTGCTTCACTTGTAGGAAAAAGACAATTTTATTAGCTAAGTATTTCATTAAAAAAAAAAGGCAGAGTGGGGGAGATAATGTTGCTAAAGTCTTTGTCCTGTTGTATGTACTTTAGGATGAAATATTTTTCTGTTTCTGTTGTTGCCCATCATTTGATGTTTGGCCCAGAGGCATGTCAAGCTGAGTGGCTCTCTTTGACCCCTGTGGAGGGATGACTGCTATATCATACTCTGCTGAAACTGAGTACATACCTTCCCAACAAATGATCTTATACCCCCCCCAGCTCTCTGTGGCAGCCAGATGGTCCAGGGAAATACCGAGGCATGATGGGGTTTGTTTCTTTGTCAGGTTCTGCCTTTTCCTCTCACCCAGGTTTATCTTACCCCGGTGATACACAAGCTGCATTACCAACAGCATTGACTGAGCCATACTGCTTGCCTGAGGAAGTATTTGGATACACAGATGAGAAGCTTAACCAAAGGACATCCTGCTTCTGTCAGCAGAGCCACTTGTAGGGAAAACTCCTTTGCTGGGGGAACTTGGACTTTTCCAGGGACTTGAAATTACATCATTTACATATCTGCTAAAGCCATTTCTTGCTGACTTTTAGTGTTGCCTTGCCATGATTTCCACTGTTCGTTCTTAATTATTTCCACTGCTATCCATCTTTTCTTCCATTCCATTCCCAGTTATAGTAGTGAAATCATGGTGAAATAAGGCTCAGAGCTTAAATGAAGTTCACAGTTGCCTTCAATATGGAAGGCAGTGTGGTCTTAGTATTGGGTATGGTAGGGCCCCAAAACCACTTCTCAAGAGAGAATAGGCTGAAGTAGATCAAAGCATCATCAGCCCATCATTAGTAAATTAATAGTTTGCTTCCCAAATTGCATATCTATAACATCTCTCAGTTCCTCTCTCTTTCAGTCCTCCATAGAGGGAAGATTATAATTTTGGTGTAAAAGAATCAATTCAGGTGCATCACAAAACTAGAAAGGATTGGGTTGTTGTTTTTTTTTTACCTCTGAAGGGAGGACAACACTGGGAAACATGAAAAAACATCAAAAAGGGAAGACTTCTAATGTGATTTTTGTTCCCCATCAGACTATTTCTCTGCTCTTTATCTCCATGACCATTCCTTCCTGTCTGGTAGTCTCCTTTGTATACATACCCTCAGATATACAGATCCTTAGGACTCTGTGAGAAGTCTTCATTTTCTCAAACAGGTTGTTGCAGACATTTTGTCCTTCCTTTCCAAGTTAGAATGAAAGCAAATATCTGAGCACCTGAGTGCTCCAAAGCCTTTTTCTGCTTAATTCTAGTACTGATAGTTTGAGAGTGACGAATAAATTGTTTGAGCTTTTCACAGAAAATGGCACACATAGCAGCATATGGATGAGCCTGTACTACCATCAACTCCCATTACAGTCAATAAAGAGAAATAGGCACTTTTGGCTTATGATTCATCTGATCTTTTCCAGCAATCCACTTAGGAGAAGATGGCTTGTGTCCTCTAAGCATTTATTCCTCTCTGCTGAGAAGGCACAAAATCTAGGCATGTCTCAGACTTTAATGCATTTATTGTAGGCATCCAAGGAGAAGAGTGTTGAATGTCAAAGGATTAGGACTCTGGTAAATTTCTGGAGGAGATCCTGGTGTGGACAGCATGTCTCCCCTGGGAAATGTAAAAAACTGATACAAAACTGCTTCTTACTTTTCAACAAGCCCTTACATAATGAACCACTCCAAAGACTGACTTCTGTGTGTTTGCTTTTTGTAATCAGTTTCTTACATACACGTTTGTTGGAGGAAAATTTCCACCTATTTTCTGAGACTTGACATTATTCTTGGCTCGTTACACCTAAAGCATGCCCTTCTCTTGAACTTGGATCCTATTGTCCTGGTTTCAGCTGATATAGAGTTCGTTTTCTTCCTAGTAACTGGTACAGTTCTGTGTTTTGGATTCAGCATGAGAGTAATGTTGACAGCACACTGATGTTTTGGTTGTTGCCAAATATTTCTTAACCTGGGTCAAGGAATTTTAATTTTCCCATGCTCTGTCAGTGAGGAGATGCACAAATTGCCTTGAGAATATCTGGGAGAGCTAGCCCAAACTGGCCAAAGGGATATTCCATACCACAGAATGTCAAGCTCAGTGCACAAACTGGAGGTAGTTGGTCTGGAGGGGACAATCACCGGGGGATTGCTGGAAATGGAGTGGGCATTGGTTATTGGATGTTGAGCACTTGTATCATGAATTGCTTAGATTTTCTCTTGGGTTTTATTTCTCCTGCTCTCTCTCTCCTAATTTTTTTTATTGTTATTTGTATAACTTTATAGTGTTTCAATTATTAAACTGTTCTATCACAAGCCATGAATTTTGGCATGTTTTTTACTTTTATCTGATTCTTCTTCCCAAGCTACCATGGGGGATGGTTTGAGAAAGTTGCTGAGTGGTATTTAGTTGTGGGCTGAGTTAAACCAAGATACCTATATACCACAACTCAGAGAAGTCCCCAGGCACACCCATGCAACTGAACGAATTTTATCTTTATATATCCTTGCTTTCACATTACCTCTGTCAAACTCATAAACAAAAAATAAAAATGTTTGTCTTTCCTACTGGCAACCTCAATATCCTCAAACTGTTCTCCTCTCAGTTATTCTTTGCTGCACTTTTCCTCATGTTGTCCCTTTCAGCCAGGCTCTGAACCACCACACTATTGCAAATAACCCCCAGCCCAGTGACATTAGTGTGATCCATTGTCCAAACGTAATCAGATGCATATGTTCTATCTCTTACAAAGACATCTTTTGCCCATCTCATTTATAAAGGTGCAGTTTCCTAGTCTGATGTCTTTTCACTCAGATTTTTGGCCATGACTGAGATAAATTATGTGCCAGTCTGGCCATTGTGAGTCTGATTAACCTAAGAAATACTATTTCCTTTAGCCAAGGTATCCCTGAAAGGGTACATGATTTTGGGGTAGCAAGTGCCACACATGTTTCAGTAGATATAGTAGGGTTTGGAGGCTTGGTCGACATTCTTATCAGCATAGAATGAGGCACACCTCATTTAAAAAACAGTTAAGGTGTCTGACTCAGTTTTGATTCATTCTTCTCATTTCCTCCTTTTTTTCTTGTCAGTTTACCCAAGACTTAACACATCCATTTCTGTCTTTCCACATCTTAAAATTACTACTTTCTGCTGCCACCATCCCCCACCCTCAATGTTTTTCAGTGGGAAAAGGCAATACATTCTCTCTTTGACATGGAAATTGTTCTCATAATTATTTTTATTGATTAACTGAATAGAAAAGAACATGAAGCACACATATGCCCAGTGTCTGACAATCTGTTACTTTCAGTTGCAGAAAACAGTAACAATCTTAGATATAATGACACCAATTACCTTCTCTCCCTATAAGTTGCACAAGAAAAAGCCCTCTCATATAACAACTAAAGCAGGACTGGGAAGAGTTGTTTCTTCTCTTTTAGGCGCTGTGCACTACTGTGAAGGGCAACATGCAATATGTGACTCATACTCCACTGTTGCAATGAAAGCTTTGCATAACAGAAGTAACTCAGGCATAACTTTCAACAAATGTGTAACTTCACATGGGTCCTACATGGATTCTTCATGCCTCATGCAAGTATTTGTATGAGCATGCCTGGAATAGAGGAGTATCCCAAGCCACTTGGTTCCCAGACGTGTTTTCACATTTCTGTGTTAGAGGGAACCTTATAAATGTCTATAAGGATCTGAAGGGGGGTGTCAAGAGGCTGGAGGGAGCCAGGCTCTGCTTGGTAGTGCCAAGCCACATAACAAGTGGCAATGGGCAGGAACTGATGCCCAGGAAGTTCCACCTGATCATGGGGTAGAATGTTCTTACTGTTCAGGTGACTCTGTGGTCCTTTCCAAACTTACCCATTCTGTCATTCTGTGATTCCCTATAAAATTTAGTGGCCCAAGCACCAGAAGTGCACTGAGAAGAGGAACTGAGATTTCCCCCACTAGCCAAGGCAAAAGAGTCAGTCTGTATCTTCCTCAGGCCATCAGACCCTATCTATGGTTCAGTCCCAGTTTTGTGATGACTGAGGCATTCAGAAGAAGTGAACACAGTACCTATCTTCTTAGACTTGGAATGGGCGATGTTCCATGTCCTAGGCATGTGCTATACACCACTGAACAAAAGGTGGCAGCTAAACAGACCCTGATAAAATTGCATCATCCACAAGTAAAGTATTTTTGGAGGATGTGTTTAAAGGTGACCACAGTATGAGTGTCAGGACAAGTCAAGGTAGCAACTGGACTAACATGTACAGACTGATATGAGGCTCTTCAGTGACATGTAAGAGCCAACTCTCCAAGGGGAAATCCCTGACAGTTTGCTCAGACTTAGAGACACAGAACATTAAAGTTTTAAATTTTAAGCAGGATTTAGCCCAGCTGTACACACCACCTCTAAAGCCTGAAGTAATTTCCTGTGTACTGTGGCTGTTATGTTGCACCGTTTCCCTTATATTCTGTCCAACAAGTAAAGAGCACATTGTATAGAAAGCTGCTCTCTTACTTGAAGAATAAATTCCAGTGTCTGGTTAGGACTTTGTTTCAGTTCTCACATACCTTTGCTTTCACTAAATAAAGTCATTAACAATGTGAATTGTCAGCCTTTTATTCCCATCACTGATTCTTGCTAAGTCACTTCTCAGCTATAAAAAATACTCCTTTGGTATTTTCTCCCCATGAGGCACTCATCTACTGTAATGAAATCATCTCTCAGTTTTCTTTTTGATAGCTAAACTCACTGAGCTCTTCAAGCCCTTTATGTCAACAGAAAACCTATACTCTTCTGAGCACCTGTCACTCCCATGTGGCACTCTCACACATAGAAAAAGGACAGTCTGAGAAACTGCATCTAAAGCTGAGAAAGCTGCATCTTCAGAATCCTTTGGGCAGTCATTTGATTTTCTTTCTCTGTCTTCTCTTAAAAATAGACAGATAAGTAGAATAAGTAGATATTCTAAATTAAAAGTCATCTAAAAATCTCTGTGTCTTCTGGCAAGCAGCAGAGAAGCTACTGCTTTGGATGTGAGTGTATTTTAAATTGTCTTACACCTTTAACAGTCATTTCTACTTGAATGAAACAGAAGTAAACTGTTCAAATTCTGATCCCCTTCCACACTGCGATAACTTGCAACATGCTGCTGATGCAATTTTAGAAAATTAGACTTTTTGTTTACTCCACCCTATTCATTTTAGCATACATTGCAAGAATTTGACAGGCTGAATCCTGAAACCAGGATTAAAAAATCTTAAATTAGAGCCAAGATTAGGTCACTTGAGAGTTTCTCCCATTTGAGGATGTTTCCCAGGTCTTTCTAAATGGCATGTATATGTTTCTGTATTAGGTTTGCTTGGCCAAGCTTTGGTAGTAAGGGGGGCTACAAGGGTGGCTTCAGTGAGAAGCTGCCAGAGGCAGCTCCATGCCTGGCAGAACCAATCCTTGGCAGCTCCAAAGAGGGATGTGCTGCTGATCAAGGCTGGGCCAATTAGAAATGCTGGTAAGACCTCTGTCATAACCTATTCAAGAAGAAAGAAAAAAAGTTATGGCACAGTTGTAATTGCATCCAGAGAAGAAGGGGGTTAGAACGTGTGAGGAGAACAACTCTGCAGACACCAAGGTCAGTGAAGAAGGAGGGGAAAGAGTTGGGATTCCCCTGCAGCCTGTGGTGCAGCCCATGGTGAAGCAGCTGTCTCCCTGCAGCCCATGGATGTCCAGGGGGATGCAGAGATCCACCTGCAGCCCATGGAGGAGACCCATGCCAGAGCAAGTGGATGCCTGAGAGGAGGCTGTGATGCCATGGGAGGCCCATGGAGAGAGGAGACCCTGCTAGAGCAGCCTGCTCTTGAAGGACTGCATCAACACACTACAGTTTCTTATTTGGGGTTTTGTTTTGGTTTGATTTTTTTATCCTTCCTTTAGTATATTGGTCAGCACATTTTGGGGGTTGAGGCTCCTCTTGCTTTATCCCTACACTTCCAACACCTGTTTTGGGTTGGTCTAAAATTCTTCTGTTCAGTATCTTTCAGTTCTTTATCTCAGAGCATAATGAGTTGTGGTTTAACCTTTTCCCTCGATAATACAGCCAGATCTCTACTAGTGGTAAGTGATAGTGATGCCTTCTGTAAAGCTCCAACACCAGTTAAAAGAGGAGTTACTTTAAAAGTATTAAAGTCTACTGCAAGTGTGATTTTGCAGGCACCTTCATTTCTATTTCTACTTCAAACTTTCTGACAGACCATTAGTTTCAGTAATATTTAGTCTAAGAGTTTCAAGAAAAATCTGATCTCCTGACACACTGAGTGAAAAAATGTAACACGAGGAGTCAAAAAGGTGAAACAAAATGATTCTTGCTAAAATGACTCTGACTATAAAAGAAAACCTGAAGTATAAATCTACCACGTGGTAAATTGAAGCTGTAAGTTGGATTTGTATGCCCTGTCCACATGGTTAAATACTCTAACCTGACCTAGAATTCCCTCTAGCCCAGTTTTCTGGTCACCAAAAGTTCTCAGAAACTGAAAATATTGCCAATACAGTAAAAATACAGCATATTCTTTCTTTCTTGTTCTATGAGGGTAACAAGAGTTGGTCTGTTTTATAATTTTTTCCATCAGTGACAATAAAAACTTTTATTGTTTTTCTGCTCATTCTGGGCACAAAGCTCCCGATTGGGAAGCCAAATAAAATCCTTCCATTCTTGCTTAGGGGCTCCATTGGAAATGGCTGGGCAAGATTCCCTGCGTGTAGTTTAATATTAGACAGCTGTAGATGACCACCCTAAAAGGACAGAAGTTTAGAATACCAGTCACATTGTCCATAGAAAGATGTCATTCACCACCCTGTTTGACTCTCCGTCCTGCAGAGGCATATGTTTCTGTAGATTACAGGAAAAGAAACTGCTCCTGTCTGGTTTATTAAAATGGTTGGGTGTTCACTGGGGCTTTTTACATCTGGGATAGCCATCTGTGATTCATGAGGGTCACGAGATGTCTCTGAGGACTGACCAGTAGCAATAAGTTTTATTGTGTCAGTGGTGTATCACTTCAGAGTTTCCAAATTAGCAAAATTATCTGATTAAATGTCAATGCAAATATACTGTTCCCTTTCCTGTGCTCTAGATGTAAAAGAACCACTTAATTAAGCTAATTAGGATAATTGTATCCCTAGGTAAGAGTGCCCTCAGTTCTGTTCCTTGGGAAGCTACAAGGTAACTGAAATGAGTTAACATGGTCACCATTTAGAGTAGTGCTGTGGAGAAGTGCGGGCAGTGGAAAAACTTCTTGGGACAGCATCTTATATGAATTTGACTGGAATTATTTCTAGAAAAACTCCCTGTAATATTCAAGCAGGGTTGATTTGCATGCATGCTTTCTTCTTGTTGTTTCCAAATCAGTGTCTTTTCTATTACTGCTTTGGTTTGATTTCAGTCATATCTTTTATTGTGTGATTTCTCTTTTAATAAACCTTATCTACTTGAAGGTCTGAAGCCACCAAAGCACCTTTAAAAGACGACTGGTTACTAGGCAAACAAAAGTTGCCTCAAAATATCCCTGAACTCTAGCAAGACATTTGCCACTACTTTGCTCTGAGCTTTGGCAAATGACGACTTTCTCCTCTTCTCCCCACTTTAATGCATGCTGCCTAGAGCCCTTAGTTTCCTGGGCTATGTTACTCCATGCAGCTTCTGTGAATGAGATGGAGTTTGTAGAAAAAGGAACCGCAGGCAGATCCACAATCACATTACTTTAGCAGCACAGCTTGATGTACCCAGCAAATAAAATACAGTCTTCACTGGTGGCTGAAGAGAAAATTTAGCTTCCACAAGAATGCCCTAATTTGCCCTAATGTTTTTTTGTCTCATTCTTCCTTGTGATCAGTAGACTTTCTGCCAAGGATCCATGCTGTGCTGAAAAGAAGCACACCGAGTTCAAAGCACTTCAGCCTTAATGCAAAGCCCTCATTACAAAACATGAAATGCACTATTTGATATTATAAAGTTATAGGCAAGGAGAAAAGTGAATGCAATAGCTACAAAAATCACCACAGATAAAAATGCCTTGTTCTTTCAACAGTCCAAATTTATGTTCTACTTTGGTGTCTCCAAGAAAGATCCCAAATACTGTGAAAAAGGTATACTGGGCTGGTACTTGCTTCTTGGGAACAAAAGGCAGAAGGGCCAGGATGGATATCTTTCTTTAGGTGATATTTTATCATGTTCATATAGATAAGCTTGCATCATAGTCTCTATTCAGTCTTGCAGATTTTGTAAGGAAAATTTCAGGAGTGCAAGGTAAGTGATAGAAGAGAAATAGGGTTTATTGGCAAGGCCTGATGAAAATCACAAAAAACCACAGGAGAATTCACCTGTGACACTTGTATGAGAAAATGGTTTTCATTTTGCCTCTTTGTCTTTTGCCTGCTGGAAAATTCAACAGAACTTTTAAGGTGCTGCAACTTGTGTCATTTCAGTATCATATTTCATCTCTTGTTAAAGTATTTATGCTAATTTAATTAAGCATAGAAAAGACAGGCAATGATAGACATGAACCTGTTTCAAGTGGGTCTTGTGCATGAATTTCCCCCAAATGTTCATTATTAATAATTGCTCTTAGTTTATCCTTCTGGTTATAGTACCCTTAAGTCAGATTAGCTATAGTTGGCAAACGACAAACATTTAGCTTCACTTCATCTTCCTGGATGAAATCCTTTTTAATTTAACTAACAGAAGAATCACTCCAAAGATTTCAATCATCCCCAGAATCTACACATAAGCCAAATGGTTCCATATAATTTTAATGGCAAAATTAGAAAATGTGTTCCCAGGACTATGCAATGACCTACATCTGACTGTTCCCTCTGATGTAAATTCTTTTAAGCTTGGGGATATTTTTCATTTAAAAAAACCCAAAACAACAAAAACAAACAAAAAAGAGAAAAAAAAACCAAACCAGCAGAACAACAGGAAAAAAAAAAACCCAACAACAATTGAAAACCAAACACAAAACCAACACAACAAAAGCATGGGACTATGGATGGATAGTTTTCAGGGTTTTTTTCCCTTTTTTGTGCAAAATCTACAGATCCACAAGTCTCTCTCATTAAACAAACAGAATTGATACACATGTACAGAAAGGGCACAGAACGAGTTAAGAAAGGGTTTTACATCATTTCTCTGGATATCAAAACATTTAATTCAGCTGCAATGAAACATTGTTAAACCTCAGGTCATTTGAATGTTGAAGCAAAATATTCCCTTTAGAAATTTCACAGCTATTAGCCCTGAGTTAGCAGTGATGAATGTTTCTGCAGCTGTAAAACTTCTTCAGGCCCAAGAGCACATTTTAGCCTAGTTTATTGTGGTCTTTCTGTCTCCTTGAAGGGAGACTATCAGTCCTGATTAGCTGTGCTAATGTAGTGCAGTGCAATAGCTACGTATACCAGAGTCCACTTTGCTCAGATCTGAATCTGAAAAACATTGCTCTTTCATAATGCTGGATCCTGAATGGATCTTCAGAAAACTCAGAAATGGATCTTCAGGGTCCTGACAAAAACCTTCAGAAACTAAACTCTAATGAAAACAGGCTTTCAAAAGCAAGTACAAGCTGTCCTTCTTGGTTCTGCTTTAGCATTCAACATGTTCATGAGCATAGTGTGTAGATGGGTACATTTCTTCCCTCTTGCTTGCACAATGCAAATTATTTTTGTGTTACAGGAATTATACTAAACCTTCTAGTTGAGTTTACACAATAGATTAATTTCTTTACACATTGTCATAGACATTATTAAGTGACTGGACAAAGGTTCTAATTCCCTTGCACTTTGTCATAGTCATTATTAACTGGCTAGAGAAAGGTCATTTTTCCTCTTATAAGTATGGTCTGGTTTGGGCAGAGGATTAATATATCTCTCTTGATATTTTATGAAGATATTTATGTTCTTGGGACTCACAGGTCTGCTCTAACATGCTTGATCTGTCCCACCTTCCACGTCCTCACTCTACGTGGCTATTTAGACAATTTTCAACCCTAGATGTTTCCTCCTCTCCATCCTTTGGCATATAATTTCCCAACCTCTTAGGTGAAAATCACACCCAATTCTTCTCCTCACAAGCATGTCAGCCACACTCTTCCTTTGCGAAACTTAACTTCTGGGAGCCCTTTATTCCTGTGTTTTTCAAGCGAATATACTGAAATAGCTGCTCTGCCATACCTCACCTAGCTTCTATTTCCCAATAGCTTTACATATAGCTCATCTACCATCTCTGCTGTTTCACAGGAGAAATGAGATATCCAGGTCTCTTCCTTGGCACTCTAAATCATAATGAAAAGCACAATATTAATTGAAAAGGAAGTTTTCCACCAGTAATTGATTTCCATTACAGTACTTACATGATCAAAACACAGGATGAGGTGCAAGCTTACCTGAAAATTATGATAAAGACAGAATAGTGGAAACGAGCACAGGTCACCAAGTGCCACTGCTGACAACTCTGCTTCCTTTGAAATCAACTGACATGTCTTAGAGGAAGATAAGGCAGTAGGTCTCCATATGTAGTAGCCGATGTTTTCATGTCCGTGTCCATACCTTACATGGACACTGACAATAGGCACGTGCTAGATGCTTTTTCCTTGTTTTCAGTGGTAAGGTAAATCTAGGCAGGTTCTCTGATCTATTTATTTTTATTTTCCTGTTGTTAAACAACAGCAGCATCGTGACTGTTAATGTGGCCTTCCTTAGATGCAAAGAATAAATGAACACGAAGAAACTATTGCAGCTCTCATATGGCAAAGAGAAGGAGCCTGGAAAAGTTTAATACATTATTCAATAGCAA
This sequence comes from Irena cyanogastra, assembly GCA_013397155.1. NCBI lineage: Eukaryota > Metazoa > Chordata > Aves > Passeriformes > Irenidae > Irena > Irena cyanogastra. The sequence continues at coordinate 182,739 of VWZV01007736.1, forward strand.
GCAGTGGAATCACAGAGCTAGCAAATATAAAAGATTCATTATATGAAATCCTCAGGTCTTGGATACATGCTTTTGAAGCCTACTAAAAATATTAGTATGCAAAAATGGTGATGAAAATCTAAACAAAACTGCAGTCAAAATAAACTTGATTTGGGATTATACCTTTCCACGGATATTTTATTTGTTTGCTAGTTTTAGTAGTAGTTAAATACTTTAGGTACATTTAATTTATATTTATTAAGATATTTAATTAATATAAAATAAATACTTTATAAATGAGAACATATTTCTTCCATAACAAAAAATCAGAAAAAAAAATAAAGCAAAATATAGTCTGCTAGAGTGAAAAATTGCTAAAATTTAATTAATCTGTTATAGAGATTAAGATACATTTGTTAAATCACAGGGTGATTTGCTTTCGCAATCAGACTTTAAATTTGCTTATGGATCCATGCATAGCCGAAAGCATGTGTGGTCAAATTTGCACCACAGAATGTTTAGTTAGGCCTCTGATTAGCCAGTTTCTACAGACAAAAGCATGCAGCTTGTTCTAATTCACTATTACTGTAATTATTCCCTTGAAAATTTGGCCAAGTAGCCATCAAATCATATTTGCCAGGCCTTAATAATTCATATTTACCAACTGTTATCTCATTAACAATTAACAAACATTTACTAAATGCAAATTATATTGTAAATTGGATTATGGATTTTAAAGAAATAGTTGAATTTTGATGGTTGGTCAGGTTTGCTGCCTAACAAGCAGTCAGAGAGTGCAGAGGCACTTCAGTGAGGAGCTCCATCTGCCCAAGTCACCTGGAGCAGCTCCTGACTGAGCAGCTGCAGCTCCAAAGAGCCACCCCAGTGGGTGACTCTGCTCCCTGGGCACACAACCACAGAGCCCTGTGATTTCATGTCAGTAATTTAAAAAGGCAGCTCTGTGGATTCCCATAGATCCAGGCGGGGTCTTTTGGTTTCCAGGCTGAGCCCTGTCACTCACCACCACATAGAGGTGTCACTGGCCCAAAGATTGGTCCTATTGGACTATCCTGTTTAGTGAAAAGTAACCCTTTCCATGTCAGAGAGGGGCTGGAACCAGTTCAGGTCTGTTCCAACCCAAACCATTGTGTGATTCTATTTCTTCTGAACTTCATTTGTTCCTTGGGTTTTCTCCTATCCCTAGATGGTCACCTGTCGAGGGGGTTGCCTGTAGACCCCAGGATAAAGCACCAATTCACATCCTCATGCTGGTCTGAGATAGGATGGAGCAGGAAATAGACAAAAGAATCACTGGAAAGTATTTACAGGAGCTTTGCAGTCTGCTGAAGAAGGCACACCACGGTCAGAGGGCAAACCTCTTTCCTTTTCAGAGTTATTTTTAGGTTTTATTGAATGTCCTGCCTAATACACAGGACAAAACAACCTAGACAGCCAGACCCAGACAGAGAAAGAACAGCTATTCAAATAAATTCTTGGTCATTACTCTAATTTACATTGTCATTCGTGTGGATGAAGGCAATGATCACTAGCCTGTGAGCTTCCCTTCTCCTGCTTTTGCTTCTCCTGACAAGCTTGAGAAGCCTGTCCCCAGTCTGCATCTTCTCTCTGTCCTGTAAGACCATCTTTTGTCTTCACCACTCTTACACATGCCACTGGCAAACCAAGGGCCTAGGTGAGAGACTGTTAATTTTTCATCTCTTTCTAAATAAATGCTGAGAAATTGTTCTCAGTTTGTGTCTTCCTCTAAAATCCACATATTTTCTTTTATACCTGAAGAAATGTCTCACCCAAAATCTGGTGTCATTTTTCCAAAAATACATGGTTGGCCTAATGACAGACGTGTTATGTAAAAAAAAGCTTACCCTGTCTTTCTCTGGCTTTGTGCCACCACAGTAAAATACTACTGTATCTAAACCAACATCTGTGGCTTCCCTTTACAGGCAATAGAATTTAAGAATACAATTCAGATGACCTAGTTTACACAGGGATGTTGTGAGCTGCCATCTAGTAAGAGTAATTCTCTCCACTATCTGTGCAGGAAGTTGTTATATATAATTGAATAATTCGTGCCCATGAAGTTGTATATATGTGTGTATAAAAGTATCAGACTAAAATGTTTGCAAGACATGCTTCTTACTAGCCGCATTCCAAGCTGAGGAAGGCGCTTACAACACCCACCAGCAGTCCTGGAGGAGACATTAACAATTCTAAAGATGTGGCTGAGCCGGAGATGGGCTCTTCCCAACGAAGACTCCCAGCCATCAGCATCTGATAAGATATCTGATCTAGATAACCAAGATCAGCAAGGAATTTTCATTCCACCCCGGTCCCAGATGGACACATTAATAATTCATCACCTTCCGGAACAGCATTGTCTGAGCCGATGCGGATCAAGACAGAAAATGAATATGCAGAGACAAGAGAAACTTGAATGCATTGGCCTCGGGCAAAATAAACTGTATATAAACCAAGCAGACTAGAACACTGTTGTGAACAGAGGGAATGCGATGCCATAGAAGTCAGATCGCTGTCCATGCAGTGCCCATGCCCAGGCTCGACACTGCTCCTTAGATTGTGGCTTTTTAGTAACAGACTAAATTTATTGTCAGATAAAATTTTTTTGTTTTAATTAACGAATTGGCTCGTGGCATTTATAACAAAGTCTATAGTGACTGGCTCTGGTGTAGAAGACCTATGCCTGATCAAATGAATGCCAAAACTATTCTATAGATGTGTTGCATCTAAAAACGAATTATACGCAAAATAGCTGTACTATAACTTTAGCAACTCTTTTTTTAGCAATAATTCAAGTGGAAAGTCACATTCTCTTTTGCACATCCCTAGTTAAGTATGTTACTGTTAATTTTCAGCTACCTGCTACTTATTTAAATTAGTACTACTCCACAGAGGGCTCTTTCTAGTATTATAAGAGAGTCATTTAGCATCATATGAGGTAGCAGATGAGTACTGAAGAATCTGAGAACCAAATGTCAAAGAGGGATGTGACAAATGAAGGGGAAGTATTGTTTATAAATGGAAAGCTGATAATTGGAGGTAATTTTGAACAAAAGAAGCACACAACAACTCAACAACACAGAAGATAAGCATATTTCAAAGTGATCATCCTTACAGTAACATGAGCATACTGCATACAAGGGACCTCATCTTGATGTTGCTAGCCCTAAGGTCACCAAGAGTTTTGAAGTGCCAGGTTTTACTTCATCCTTAATCCACAGATCTTCATCTGTGTTGGAAAGGAAAGTTGACTCTTGTGTCACTACTGCCCAACACCCTCCTGAGAGGAAACCCTCCATTTCAGCAAACTAAGTGGATTTTTTTAGGTGGTTCTGTGCTGGATTAACATGCGTGAATTGCTATGTAAAGGAACAGACATAACCAGAAGCAACAGTGCAACTGGAGAAATTGTAAAGTTAATGGTTAAATATATAGGGGTCACACAACAATCTAAGCCAAACTCTCAGCTACCACTCAAAAAGGTGTTTCTACACTATCCTATTTCCAGTCACACATTCCCAGCACTTTACCTACATGAACATGAGCTATATGCTGCAGGACTAAAGTCTAATCCAAAAACAGCAGCAAACAATTAATTTTCAGCCAACTCAGCATTCTGGTGGACATTGGCTTGGAAGAAATTGAAATGCTTGCAACATTTCTCTGCCTACTCTTAGTGTTAAATGCTAAGAAGGTGACAAGGTAAGGCTTACATATGTTCAAAATTCAGATTCACAGTGATGAGAGCAACCCTGTCACCAGGAACACAGATTTAGATCCCAATCAGAAAAAAAAAAAAAAAAACAAAGAAACCCAATATTAGGGTGAGAAATGCCAGAGATCAAGCTTAGAACTGTAGTCATTGAAATTAACAGTTAAACTAGGTCAAGGCCCTGGCCTGGACAGAGAAGTAGTTTGTAGCCCAGTGAGCTGCAAGACTTTCAGATTGTGCTGTCAATTTTTGCACAGTGAAATTAAGGGTGCACAAGATTCACCCCTTAGAAATAACTCTCCAAAACAGATTTTGCTTTTAATCTATAATAACCTGCCTGCTATGGTATCAATCAACAGAACAAATATTTTTCAGTTTGGTCATTTGTTCCATCTTTCAGTTTTAACCTAATAACCTGCATGTTCATGTACATCATCCTCTGACTTGAAGTTGCAGGGAGGCAAACCACCCACAAGTGTCACCTGGATGCTAAAATTTAATTTCCATGTGAAAACCAGATATTCCTAGACTTGCTTTCATCCCATATTGGGATATGAAGTCATAAAATACTTATGAAGTTAAGAGAAATAAACAAAGCAAAACTTCGCTTTGAAAATACTAAAATGATAATTTGTTTCAAGTTAAATGTGTCTAAGTTGCTGCATCAAATGCTGATTTCAGCTTGGTCAAGCCAGCTAGAAATGAGTCATGACTTATAATAAAAATCTGAACTTGAGGCAGTTTAGCTTGCAAAGAGGAGCCTGAGAGAGAATGTGACAATCTTCAAGGATGGAAAATGTTACTGGAAGGGTGAAGAAGAGCCATATGACTATACTAGGCATACAAGAAGTAATGGACTAAACATCAAAAAAACCTGATATAATGTCATAGAAACATGTGTCCTTCCAGGGAACAGGTTAAAAATCAACTGACCTATTTGGGCAAGCTTGAGGTTCTTTAAGGATGTAGGAGATGAACATCTGCCGGTGTCATTGACGTGCCTTATGACAAGGTGATTGCACTGGCTGAGCCAGCAAAGTCTCTTCCAGACATGTGAATTTAGTCAGCACTGAACTGAACCCGTCTGAGCCGGTTGGTGCGCGGCAGCAATTGGTGTTCTCTGTGGTCCTCGTGCTCTGGACAGGGTCCCTGGCTGCCTAGCATTGCCACCCCCATGACAGAAATCCACTGAGGGTGGGCAGCAAAGAGAGGTATTCCCAAGTGGAATAATTCAATGAAATTACTCTCTCCATTCAAAACCAAACAACACACTTGGGTGGTGAGTTCTCACGCAGTTTAGTCTATGTCATATGTCACTATGAAAATTTAGCTTCTCAGCCTGAAGTGCTTTTTTTTTTCTAATGCAGTGTCTGAGGTTAAACCATTTACATTTTAATTTGCCAGTATTTCACAATGGCATCAATGGATGCTGAGAGAGGTGTTTGTTCTAGCAGAAAGGTGGAGCCTCCTACAATGCAAGGACACACACTCTGCTACACATGCTGGTCCACATTCAGTTTCTGAGAGTCATTGAGAGATTGTTTTAGGAGGTGAATGGGAGTGCAGTCTTGTTTAAAAAAGTCTCTCCAATGGAGAGATTATGTCATTCTTGTGAAAGATGGTGCGTTGCTGTGACAACATGTACTCTCAGAAATAAGCTGAGAATCAGCAAAAGAGAGCTCATCATAGCCTCTTATCTCTGCAGAGGTGTCTGCAGTTCAAGCACAGTTTGAGTAGCTCGGTTTCTCCTGCTGTTCCCAAGGGAAGGGTGCATAGTTACAAGAGTACATTAAAGAACAGAAAACAACACTGAGACTTTATTCTCTTCAAGGAGAAGAGCTTTTCAAATTTGTTACCCAGCAGATCAAATGGTGTGTTGATTTAACTCATACAACATAGCAATTGAAATTGCCATGTGCGTTGGCATGCCAATGTGATCAGTCAGGGGTCTGTGCTGCCTTTGGGTTTCTCTGGGAGAGAGGTATGAAAGCTTTTTGCAGCTGGGAATGCTGTGGGCAGTGGAAAGATGAAAAAGAAAACAAAAATCATTTCTCTACACTCGTTATTTCCATGACTGAGGTTAGGATAAAGAGATATGTCCTTCTGTTTTCCATCACTAAGTTTAATTAGCTAATATTAATTAAATTATCTCCACCATTTTCTGCACTTGCTGCTCTTGGAATAGGCCCTTGACTAATTCTTACCTTCATATCCATCATCTTTGAAGGAATATGCTTTCCTGTGAAAGAAGATGCATTTCTTTGCTGCAGTTTGAGGTAAGAAGGTCAAGTAGTGGAGCAAGACTGTCATTCTTTCAGCTGAAAGGCTCCTGAGAAATGTTCTTGAACTGACAGGGAGGAATATTCTGTTCTTCTTCAGAAGATGTATGTAAGAAGTTTATGTTGTTCTTTTTGCAGCATAGTTTTCTGAATTTTTTATGCAGCTCCCTTTCCTTAAGTAACAGTAACATTGTGTGTTTAATTGTGGTGATGCATGACCTCTCAGCTAATATTAGGTGAAATATACGTCTTTATTCTTTTGCTTCACTTTCTCTGGCTTGGTAGGCATGCTCCATTCTTCCTCCAGCATTCTCTATGTCTATGAAAAGATTTTTCTCTTTCAGAATACAGGAGGGATGAAAGTAATTGAGAGTTACAGGTGGTTTATTCAGTGACTAATTCCTAAAACCTAATAGCAGTAAAAGTGGCCCTCATTACACTAACATGAGTGTTGCAGGTAGGAGAATCTATTTCTGTTTGGGAAAGATAGGTCTAAGTCCAAATCCTCTTGGAAACTTTCCAAAGTTTATAATGAAAAGTTGTTTGCAAAGACAAAAAGGAAATTGATGCCTTAGCTGAAAGTGTCCAGGAAGTATACCAACCTTTGCTGCTTTATTTGTTGACACTGTCAGAAAATCTGCTTATCTAGGAGGCTGTTTTCCTCTCCTGAAGCAGTGCTGCTTTTCAGCAGACTGACTTTCTATCAAGGTAGAATTCTCTGTCCTAGAATCCCCAGGAATACCCTCAGAAATATTTCAAAGTATGCAATCCCCTTATGTGGCAACCAGATTTAATGAGGTGTCATGTTTGTGAGAACAGGTAAGCAGACCAAACTTCTTTCCCTTTTTTTCCTGTTTTGTGACTTTTTCAGTAACACAAGCAGTACAGATACATAAAACCAAAGATATCACAGTTATAAGTTGTTCAAAAAACATGTTAAAATCAAATTATTCAAATGATCTTGTATATTGTTCCAAACATTTTTCACCATTTTCATGTCAAATTATTAATTCTATTTGCCTGTTTCTGAAAGCCCGTGGTCTGCATATAGAGAGGAATGAAAATATACACAGATAAAATACACTCCACTTACAGATTGAGTGCATTATTTCATTTTGGACAAAATTGTAAATGAAGGTGGTGCTTAAGAAAACGAAATATTATCAGTGCTAGCTCAAGCCAGGCATAGTGCCAGGAAGTTGTGGAAGAGCTATAGAGGAAAGCTTGCTTAAGTACCTAATAGCCTGATTTCCAAAACCCTTTCTACTTCAGTCCCAGCCCATTCTTGTTCAAACAGTGCCTAGTTAATGAATTATGATGACATTTATGGTGATCTGGTAATAAAAATGAATGAGGATAAGTATGAGGCCACCAAAATCAGACCCAGATATCAGAAGGGCTTTTAATTATTCTCAAATTCCTGTCAAACTTTAAAGAAAAAGATTAGGAAATTAAACACTTAAGGTGTCACCAATCTTAACAAATGAATACCATTAGAGTGTCTTCTTTCTTTCCTCAGCTGGAAATCACATGACACTGACTGAAAGCTTTGAAAAATGCTCTTCCTATCACAGCATCTGGCTTCTTGGCAGCCTTGACTGGCTGGTTTTATTGGCTATTTCTGCATTGCCTGAAAATTTCTCACACTGTTGTTTGCCTATTTGGTTTACTTTGTGCTCTTAGAAAATCTTTTATTTAATTCCTTTTGAATTTAGAGAATTTCAGGACTTTATTGAAAAATCATGCAGTGCATGAATCACTCATCTTTGACTGCCAAGCTTCCTTAAGAGTGGAAGAGAAAGAGTGTTAAGAGAAAAAGTGTTCAATGTGATGTGTTTCGAGGCAGAATTTAAGGAGTACAGTGGATGGATTAAGATGACAAAAGAAATCTGCCCTTCATCATCACCTAACGAGATGTTGAGTACCCAGTCCTGCCCCACTCAGAAGAGGGGTGATAAAGTGGCTTTTGTGGGCATCTGGCATCCAGCCATGGTCAATCCACTACATGTTCCAGCCTTCTGATACACTCTAAGGCTTTTGACATGTTCTGTAGTGAATAACAATCAAATTAAAACAAAATGGTTGATCACAGGCACCAAACTCTATGTACAGACACCAAAAGCTGGAATGACTTTTAAAGATTCTGAACTTACATCACTGATAACAGCAGACCAATATCTGCAGTAAAGAAGCCAGTTAAGTAAACACATACTGAACACTTCTTTAGGCATTGTGTTGCAGAAGACTGACCTTATTTCTCATTTGCTTTGAAATGTTGTGATTGGAATTGTTCAGATTTAAGCATTCAAAGAATGTGTCTCTTTCCCTCAATCCTCACACTTCAGAGCAACTAACATGAGTGAGTGCACACACAAATATAGAATTGCTCAACAAAAACTAACATCCATATATCTATCATTGCATTTCCAAACAAATATTGCATTTCCAAAAAAAGCCATATTTTATCTAAAACATGAAACCTGATCCCCATAATCCAGTAGATGCTGACAAGCCTGGAGAGTTTTTGGTGACTTTTGGTGTCACTGTTGAGTGGCAAGAGGCTGTGAAACTTAGAGAAGCTCCATTTCTTCCAGTCCAAGGATCAAAATCCATTTCAGATTGTCCCAGGATAAAGTCTGCCTTGCATTATCACTACCAAAGCACCAGGGTGTGGTGCCAGCTGACTGCCTGGATTGTCTGATGGGCAGTTCCTGATCCCTGCACATTTAGTGTATGTAATTCATTATGCTTGGAAGCCTCTGCCCCAAAGAGTGAGACTGGAAGAGCCAAGCAGCCTAGACTGCCTCAGATATTGCTAAGCTCTAATTCTCCAATCTGGAGGTTGCTCTAGGCTGCATAATTTGGCAGCTGTTGTCCTTGAATGACAGAATTCAATGAAGCTTTCATTTCAATTTAGTTTGTGTCCTGCAAGCCCACAGCCCCATCACTACAAGAACATTCCTCTAGTCCTGCCTGCCACATCTCCAGTCTCCATCAGAACCCTTCATGCCTCCACCTTCCCACAGCTCCGCCTTTTCTCCCTTGATTCCCCTGTAGTCACAACAAAAACAGCATGAGTTTTGGCCAGTTTGATGCTGTCTGAACAAGTGTACAAAAGGACCTCACCGCATTCATAGTCATGGTGGAATGTTTATTTCTGTGACACATTATTTCAGAACTCTTGCACCTTCATACAACCACTTTCCCCGAAGTTGTCAGATTTAAGTACCTTTCAGACATCATAGTGAAAGGTAATTGAAATTATGTCAACAGATTTGGAGGATATTAGGAGAGAATAAGCAGACGGATGGAAGAAAATTATTCATTAAACTTTTTTTTCAGGAAGTCAGGCTAAAACAAGGCTATTTTCTCTAATTTAGCAGAAGAAAGTTATTATCGTATCAATAACTACTTTAGAAAAATCTGGCAAAGCCTGAAATGTCCATGTAGACTTATCTTCGTGTGACAGTGTTTGGAGTCGTGACTACTGTCTATGTAAGGATTTATCTCACCATGTGTAAAAGTTGTCATGGCAACAGCTCTCTGCAAATAATTTTATAAATAATAAATGAAAGATTTCATGAGCATACATTAGAGCTGTAGTTCTCATACAGCCACCTTTTGCTGCACAGAAAGGGGCCACAGAAAAGAAAAACACAGAGTTTTTCTTGGTGTGCACATTTATTTGCCCCACTCAAGGACATAAAACATTTGCTTTAGGAGGTGAATACTAAAAATTATTAATCTAGAAAATAAACATTGGCCAAATCCCTGCTGAGAAATAATACAATTGATGTTTCTTAAAGCCAGAGGTCAGAAGCACAGGTTCTGAATCTCTCCTAAAGCAGTGAAGCAAATTAAAAGCTGACTTAATAAGGCTCCTGGGATTTCACCTGTACAGACACATTCCCAGCAGGTGCAGAATCACCAGAGAGCTGCTTTAATATCCTTCTTTACACCCCAGTCAGAGTCTGTGACCATGGAAAAGTTGCATAACTAATGTATTTGGCCTCTTTGTAACTCTGGCTCTCTTAATCCAGCACATGCTGGTTAAAGCTGCTCTAAACTAACCTGCTCCCCACCCTTTTTTTGATCTTTCTTCAAGTACTTATCTGTGCTCTCACAAGAGGAATCTGAGTAATCATCCATATATATTCCACATGTTCTCAGGGCCATGTCCTGCAGAGAGCCTCCACACAGAGCTCTGGTTGAACACATGCAGGGTTGCCTACAAAAAGCACTGAGGAACCAGGTGTTGTATATTTTCATCAGAAGGTACTCGAGTCTCCTCTTTCCAACTCCAGAGGGTTTTGTGTGTGGGAGTGCTCTTTAAAACTGAGAAATTAAATCTGGTAGGAGGGTCAGGTGTAGAATTATTGTTCATCATTTAAAATCAGTCAGGAAGAGGATGTGTATGTTTATTAGATGGGTTCATTGGTGATGACTGTTATTTTCAGCAGCTTGGTGATTCACGAGGCATTATTATCATGTGCAGCCTGATTGGGTCACGTTATTCTGTATTATGCCTTGTATTTTGGGTTAATAAAGAGATAAACACTATGCTTGACTCATCAGTTCGACATTTCAGGCAATTTCTAACCATGCTTTCCCTAATTATTCTTTAGGTCTATTTATGATTTTGATAAAGCCTGTTACATTAAATAGGCAGATCATATTTGCATGTACATGTATGTATGTTTATAGATATATTTATATTTTATAGTTCTGTCATGTCTATATATAAAGTATGTAAAATGCACAATTAATAGAAACAAAGGAAGATTTATCCAGCCAGACTCAGTTATGAACTTCAAGTCATATTAATGCAAGTATCTCCCATTAACATTTTGAGATTTTTCAGGTTCCTCTGAGTAAAAATAAAGATCTTTTTTTCAACATGGTTTTAAGGTATAAAAAACTGGGGTTTTTTACTAAAGCTGAAAGTGAGTTCTAAGCCAAGATTTTCATAAGCCCTGTCCTGAAACTAGCTCTCTCTTTTTAAGCCAGGAGACCAACAGCCTAAATATCTCCATAAAGCCAAGTTGGCTGTCTGTCAGACAAGCAAACCTCAAATTGCAGGAAGACTGGATTTAGCAATGTGTGTAGTTTTAACACATGAGCAATCTCACTGACCTTATACTCTTAGTCTAAACAAATATATGATAGTCCTTTCAAAAATAAGCAGATCAGTCTAGAATGTAAAGCATTGCTGCAGTAACCCTACTGAGAAAATGGTAGATAACTGCTTTCCTAGTTCAGACCTTTGAATTAAGGAGTGTAGGTGATAAACCAAGACATACAATCATAGCTGACACTACTGAAGTCTGTATTTTAAACAAAGACGTGTATCTGGTTAAATATAACCAGAAGCCATGTGCTTTCAGGTGAACAGCATCCAAAAGCGAACCCTCTTAAGTTCATCACCTCCTAATCTCATGTGGATGATTCTCAAAATGCTCCACCAATGATGGGTCTAATTCTGTTTGCTAAGTTTGCTTTGCTGTGTCATATGACAGTAAGACACCACCTGGACCAATATGATCCAGATGTCCCCAAACCAAAATTCATTAAGCCCTCCCTGACCCCATGTAACAGTCTTCATGCCATTAGAACAATGACTAGAATTTTACAAAATTTCTGCCTGCAGGATGAGAGGACTTCCAATTGAGAAATACTATGACAATTCTGGGGCGAAAATGAGCATACAATCCTAGGAAGCAGACTGCAGTACAGAAGGGAAAAAAACACAAGTCAGCAGTCCCTGATGGTATAATAGGGGGAAAAATCCTCCCTGTGTCCCATAATACCATTTTTTTAGTCCTGAATGCATAAGCAAGGCACATACCACTGACCAAAAGACAATTTACTAGCACTATAGTTGCCAATGAAAAGTCCTTTTGCTAGCTATGGCTAGTTTTCAGTCTTCCAAAGGAAAGAAAAGCCCAAATTCCTCCCCACTCTTCACCAAAACCAAGTTGTATATCTGAAGTGCAAAAAACCAAACAAAAACCACAAATTTCATCCTGTGCCCTGCATGTGATCAAGAACCCTAAAACACAGTTTCAATTTTAAAGCACTAGCAATATGTGGAATAAAAATACATGCCCAAATCTCTTCAACCCTCACTTGCATCTATCAGCAAAGGAAGCATTGGAAATATTAATCACATGCTTGAATTACAGGCTCTGGGATTACTCTCACCTTATAAGAGAGCTACTATCAGCCATTTCAGATTTTGACCCCATTCTCCTCTAACTGGAAGCCTCTCCCGAGTGTGCCCCTTCAATGTTTATAAACTTTCTTCATCTTTGTTTATCCTTCCTTAGCAGGGACCTGCTAGATCCACAGGAGAGACCTATAGGGTAATCACTGTGCAGCAAAACACAAAGCAAATACAGTAAGCCTTGACTGAATGTTGATTTGTGTATTTCTGTATTTTGTTTGGCTTTTTGGAGTGTTACTGCAGCAGATGAAACTGCAGCATACTTTTTCCCCAGGTAAATCTGCTGGTCTGGCCTAACTGGCCATTGAGACCACAATATATGGAAAAATTTGCAGATTCTATCAGTACATTCCCTAAAAATATCACATTGAGGGCAAAAATATGTAAACTTCAGAATGAAAACCATGGGGATTATTTTAACATAAAAATTGTCTCCAGATGCTTTGCTGCTTTCCCAACTCCAGGGGCTCTAACTTCTGCTAAAATATTGTTGTGTGAGCAGAGGTCATACCCTCTGTTAATTGACAGCTTACTTGTTCTCTAGAGGAAGGAAAACTGTGCATGCTCCATGTAAGAAGAAAAACATAACATAACCTGAGTAGCTTGAATTTCATCTAATCCACCAGGAAGTAAGCATAAATTCAATACTGAGGAGTTGACCTAAGTCTCTTGTGCTCCTTTTGCCTTTTTTTTAAACTGATCAAATGTCTTTACTTTTGACAGTTTACTCTGTCTGGCACTTTCCTCATCTATTGCTGGTTCACGTACCTTCAGGTCCCCAATGCAAACAAAAATCCTAATACTCTGCTTTAGGGTAGAACAATTTAGATGCCATTTCCCAAAGAAGATGTTTCAAAGAGAATCCAGCACAATGAATGGCAGCACTAAATTATTTATTCCTTGAGATTTTCTTCTTTTTATTTGTGATGGTCCAACTTGGTGCCTGTATCATAAAATTGATTACAACAGCAGATGGTCAACAGTACCCATGAAACCCACACAGATCAGATAAATTTGTACAGATCTAGATCAAACACTAGCAGAATGTCAAACAGCACCAAAAAAAAAACCAAAAAAAAACCCACAACAAAAAAATCAACAAAAACAACAGCAACAACAAAAAAGCACATTGCAGAGACAGTGGGCTTCTTTTTTCCTAAGATGACAAATTCAGTCTTCATATGTATGCTGCAGCCCCACAAAAAAACACATTTACACGATTTCAGTTTACTGAATAGTAGCATTTGGTGAAATTGTTTTCAAATGTCTTTATGTTTCTTCCCTCACATGTTAGCTTTCCAAGAAGTTGTGTTTTTCTGGTTTCTCATAGCTGGATATGGTACTGGGACTGTGGTCATCACTGGTCCTGATGTCTCAAACAACAATATGCCTGAGGTATTGTATATCTGAATCACAGTGGCAAACACATCTCAAATACAGACATTTTTTGTGCTATCATGGATTGTGCTGCACATTTTTAATTTAAAAAGAAATATTACTTTCTGAAGTCAGGTTTATTTCCACTCCTTTGAGTATTTATAGGTTTGGATTAAAATCTTGTAAGCATATCCATTACAGAGTGTACATATTTTGAAGGTACTTCTGCCAGATCATCTACTTGGGCAGGAGCAGCCAGTTTTGACAGGGCTTTTGCCAAAAAAAGAATTCTTCCACAAAATATATGGTGCTTGCCATCATTTGGTTATCTATCATACTGAGTTTATATCTATTCATAACCCCTGTGACAATCCCCTGCATTTTCCCATGAAGACCTTGCTGAGACTGGCCCCCTTTCAAGGCAGGCCAGCCACACTGCATTAGTGCAATGCTCCTGTTCCCTGTTTAAGTCACACATCTGGTTCCAACGTGGCACTTCGGACAGTTTGCAAGCACCCTGTGCAGGAGAGGATGGCCCAGAAACTTGGTCTTCTAAAAGAATGACTATAATTTGCTTTGGAAGAAATCTGTGCACGCCAATCCATCCTTTGGGGAATCACCTGACCCCTCGTGAGCTCCTCACCTAGCTCCATGTGGATGCTTTCAGAGCTTGTCAGAGGCAGCATGCACACAGTCCATACTCAGCAGGTCCATTAATTCTCTCCTAATCTGTCTAAACTTTCTTTCTTTGAGGAAAACAACTGTATAGTCCAGCCAGTTTCCCGAAAGTACTGGAATTTGTGTCTGCACAACACAGTACTTATGCAACATCTGGATTCTACGCTGTATCATATCTGAAATGCAGATGTTGAGTAGACAGGTGACAGGCATTCAGCTTATAACAGCTACCAGATTTTGGGAAAATTTGTGCTAAATATAGAATTCTTGAAATGCTGTAGCACATTGAATAGGATTAAGAGGAGATCCCATGTAAAAAATATGAAATGTTGACGTTTCCCTGAAAAATCTTTAATTCTTCTCAGACTGAGACTTTGGAGTAATCCTGCTAAAGAAGCAGAAATCCATAACATGCTTCACAGAGATCAATTCATAGAAAACCTCACAATTATAGGTTCTTCAGAGGTGGTGGGAGTCGCTATTCCTTCGATCACTTGCAGGTATCATGACTGTAGGCAGAAACCTGTTCTCTTCAGTGAAACTCCAACACCAGATTCTTTCTGTAGTTGTCAGTTTTGCATGTAGTTGCTGTCCTGGACTTTTCAGTGCTGGGGAAAGTTTGCCAGTGGAACTGAAGAGATCTGAGAAATTAAAACATACTTCCATCTGTAAACCTCAGGGGCTTGGGAGAATGTTTTTTTTTAAAATTCCTTTTAGAACAGAGTTTCTATTTTAAAATATCCCAGTCCAAAGATCCTTTGACAGGTAAGTGAAAAATATTTTGGAAAACCCTTAGACTTTTTGATGAAACCTGTGAATGCTGTGAAAGAAGACAGAGGTTCAGAAACAAATATCTCAAACAGGTGTTCTTATATGACTATTATGTTAGCTGGGAGATGACTGAGTTTTTATGAATGACTTCATGTAGAGAGATTGGTAATGTTCTAACATGCTTTTTCTACACATTTTGAATTATCTATCAGCTTCTCCCACAGTGTTCTCATTGATCTTAGCAATTTGCCAGTGTCTTCTGCTTCATTACTTGTCTTGTTATGATTCCTCAATACAAAAGGGCTTAATTTGTAAACCACAGAGAATTTATGAGGATTTTTGGGCAGATTTAGTTATTAGACCTGAATTCTGTCCTTGCCCATGAAAGTACAAATCACTACTCTCAGGGCAAAAAAAACAAAGAAAAAAAAGGAAAAAAAGACTGGCAAACAATTCCTAAACTTACAAAGCAAGATTGCAGTGTTATCCCAAAACACAACATAAACCTGTAGAGTAGGATTTTGGGGCAGTAATAATCATCGTGGTACCAGTGAAACTGTTGATCTGACTGACAGTCTTTAGAACTGCAAATAAATAAAGTGAAAAGACAGAAGAGCCTTAAGGGCACATTTCTCCCCTGTGTTCTTGGGAAGTCCTGAATCAAGGAATACACATATTTTCTTCTTGAGCTACTGGTGGCAGATAACAAAACAGTTCATGAAAACACAGAGACAAAGATGAAAATCCAGTGGAAAAAAAAATTAAAAAGAAGGGA
>VWZV01007738.1:0-52380 GCA_013397155.1 Irena cyanogastra
CATTTAATCCCAACCTTGGCAGACAAAAGGAAGCAAAGAATCGGCATCCTGTTACAGTCAGAATTATTCCCACCTTTACCATGCTCTGGGTACAGTCAGGGACACTTTACCATCCAACTGGTGCAGTCAAGGGGATGCTTTAAGAACCTACAAATGAAACAACACACACTTTTGAGATAATATTAGTATAGGCGGTAATAGAAAAGCTGGTCTTTGGAGGCCTCCAGGAGCAGTTATGGAAAAATGTCCACAAAAGCCCACCCCCCACGGGGTGAACACAGTTTTATAAGTTTAGCAAATTAGCATAATTGACTAGAATTCCTAATTAGAAGCACAGGTGATGAGGAAATTCCCCCTTCTGGTTCAACCCTGTGATGGCTAAACACCAGCAGCAACAACAAACAGAACCACAGACCCAGTGACCCAGAACCACTGACCCAGTGACAGCCAGAACCAGTGACTGTGACTCAGAACCACAACCCCAGGGAGCCAGAACCACAGACCCAGTGACCCAGAACCACTGACCCAGTGACAGCCAGAACCAGTGACTGTGACTCAGAACCACAACCCCAGGGAGCCAGAACCACAGACCCAGTGACCCAGAACCACTGACCCAGTGACAGCCAGAACCAGTGACTGTGACTCAGAACCACAACCCCAGGGAGCCAGAACCACAGACCCAGTGACCCAGAACCACTGACCCAGTGACAGCCAGAACCAGTGACTGTGACTCAGAACCACAACCCCAGGGAGCCAGAACCACAGACCCAGTGACCCAGAACCACTGACCCAGTGACAGCCAGAACCAGTGACTGTGACTCAGAACCACAACCCCAGGGAGCCAGAACCACAGACCCAGTGACCCAGAACCACTGACCCAGTGACAGCCAGAACCAGTGACTGTGACTCAGAACCACAACCCCAGGGAGCCAGAACCACAGACCCAGTGACCCAGAACCACTGACCCAGTGACAGCCAGAACCAGTGACTGTGACTCAGAACCACAACCCCAGGGAGCCAGAACCACAGACCCAGTGACCCAGAACCACTGACCCAGTGACAGCCAGAACCAGTGACTGTGACTCAGAACCACAACCCCAGGGAGCCAGAACCACAGACCCAGTGACCCAGAACCACTGACCCAGTGACAGCCAGAACCAGTGACTGTGACTCAGAACCACAACCCCAGGGAGCCAGAACCACAGACCCAGTGACCCAGAACCACTGACCCAGTGACAGCCAGAACCAGTGACTGTGACTCAGAACCACAACCCCAGGGAGCCAGAACCACAGACCCAGTGACCCAGAACCACTGACCCAGTGACAGCCAGAACCAGTGACTGTGACTCAGAACCACAACCCCAGGGAGCCAGAACCACAGACCCAGTGACCCAGAACCACTGACCCAGTGACAGCCAGAACCAGTGACTNGGGTTAAAGTAAAAAACCCAGAGAAAGGGCAGAAAAGAGCAGGGCTGGGCAGCGGCAGACAGGCTTCCACAAGCGGCTGCCACGTGAAGCCGGGAGCTGCTCCCTCTGGGAAGGGAGATGGGGTTGGCGTCCCCTTCCCAGTGAGGCTGGGTGTTGGAAAGGTCCCAGTTCTTGCGAGCAACATCTCACCCACGATAAGGACAAGCAGTGTAGGAAAAAAACCTCTACAGTGGCAGGAAATCCTCTGGGCAGCAACAGACCGGCACCAAAGCCCCACCTGTCTCCGCTGTGATCCCAAGAGGGAGCTGAGCATCACCCCCGATCCCCCAGCCAAAATCTCACAGTGTCTCTGCCCTTCCCAAGAGAAACCCCCCAGCTAAGAGACTGCAGCAAACTGCACCCCTTCCTCCTTCCCTGGCCACTTTGTCCACATCTGTTGTCTCTCTTGAATATCTGTGTCTCGGTTTGAGAGCTACCCCAGGACAATCCGTGTTCCCATCTCTTGGGCAACAAATGGAAGAAAAATCCCCATTTTGAGAGAAAGAAAATAAAAAAGAAAAATCCTAACCACCAACACTGGGGAAAAGGGGAAGAGGGACTTCTGACAAGGCTTACTTTGAGCTTTTTTTTTTTTTTTTAAGATGCAGCCGTCTAAACAAACATGCCTTTAATGGTTGGTTTATACATTCACACAAGATATGAGTTTAAGCATCCCTTTATTGCATAAGCACCAAAGAAGTCATTGGTCCCCTTGCAGCAGCACAAAGCACATGAAGAAGTAAACTTGTTTTTTCAGTGTTAGCACCTTTCATTTCACTGTTTCTGAATCCAGCTTTCGTTTGGAAAAAGGGCTTGTAAACTAAACAGCAAAATATTTCCCTTCCCAAATCGCCTTTCCAACCCATAGATTCCTCACAGAGATGCTGCGTGCATTCTAGGTTGTGTTTGATTGATTTCCTCAAAGAAGGATAAGAAACACTGTATTCACTCAGGCCAGATGCCCTTAAGTTTCAGTGCCCCATCCCTCATACCAGCCGGGAGCAGATGCTCAGATAAATTTAAGGAGCAATGTCATGTTTCAGCATAGTTTTCTCTCTGTGTCTGTAGTCTCTACTCCCCACCTCCGTCAGTGACTGTCTTAGTCATAAGGCAACATAATTCTGCATGTCTTACAAAATGTTCATTAAATTTTTGTATTTCCTCACTACAGACATTCCGATAAGAATGGGCAAAAAAAAGAAAGGGGAGGGAGGAGAGGAGGAAGGGAGGGGTGAAGGAGAAGAGAAGAAAGATACAAAAAGAGAGAGAAACCCTAAGTGTTGCTATGCCCCATTAGGGCAACAAAATCTTGAGTCAGGATTATGCAAGTAAATCAAGGCTGAAACTCCACCTGTAGTGGCTTGTTGCCTTGCTTTTATTAAGCTGTGAGCTGTAAGTTCTCTGTTTGCACTGCAGCAGTGTGAAGGACTCCAGTTAACACTAGCTGCTACCCACTCTATCTTAATAATATACTGCTTTTAATTCCCCACCCATCCATTTCCCCAGTCTTCTCTCCAAACTTTGTCATTCTCCACCTCTGGTGATCCTGAGGAAACGATCACCTCTGGAGCGATTTAGCAACCCCTGACAAAGGAACTCAGGTCTCTGCCCCGGCAATGGTTTTTCCAGCCGTACCTGAAAAAATAAATACAATACGTAATTTGATGAGTTAGATTATGTTTGAATTGGTTATGAAAACAGACTTGGTTAATCTTTGAGAGTCTTGGGTGAAGACTCTCAAAGATCTCTCTGAAAGATGCGAATAAATGAAAATTATTATGAGCTCAATCTAAGCGAGCTGAGGGAAGGGGAAGAAAACAAAAAGGAGAGCTCTGGGACAGGAGGGAAATTTAGGGAATTAGAGCAGGTACTGTGAGACAGGATTCCTATCTTCTCCTTTCAACTTTAGGAGAAGGACTGTGCCAAACTCCACCAAATCCAACTTCCCATCCATTGATCCCCCTGCCTCCCTCAGTCAATAGCAGGACTGTCTTTGATCTCTTCTGCCCCCTCTTCCCCAGTGTCCACTGCAAATATCCTTACCAGGGACTGAGGCCATGAGCCTCCCGAGCAATCTTCTTGGCACACCGAATATCATCCTCAAGATGATCATCTTGCAATTCTGTAGAGAAGGGAGAAAAGATCAGTGTGGAGGAAAGCGGAGCAGAGGAAGAGCAGGGACAGACTGGCAGAAGGAAAGGTGTCCATCAGGAAGGAAGGGTAGGTGGGACACTGAGAAGATGGATGGAAGAAGGACAGACAGAAATGCCTAGAGCAGCTGCTAGGCAGGTGTCATGGACAGAGCAGGTGCTTTCATGGAATGAACAAGGAAAGGTTCTTTGTTCTGTCCTACCACTTACTTGAGCAACTGATGTGGCAGGCATTCACGGATCCAGGGGTCCTGCCATCATTGCACCAGTACTTGCTGTTGATCTGAAAGATGCCATAGTCCCTGCTTGGACCGTTGTTATTGTATGCTTTCGTGTTATAACCACTTTCATATTTCACCAGGCACATCCCTGCAGGAGGAAAAGAGATCCCAGAAGAGAACATTAAGGTATGATGAGAGTAAATAAGAGGAAAGATAAGACAGTATTCAGGATGAATGAAGTGTTGGAGAAGTAATTAAACTGGTGATATCATAACCTTGAGAATTGGATGGGTAAATTCTTGGAAGGACAAAGCTCTAGATGGGTATTTGTCGTGTGAAATGTAGAAGGGAGCAAGGAAGGGGATGAGGAAAAGATGACTTCAAAGAAATGAAGGGACAGAATAGTACTGCTGGAAGATCAAAAAGAAGTTGAGAGGGACCAAGGTGGTACAGGCAGAGAGGTGCTATGGCAGCTCATTATACTCACAGTCAGCAACAGTTGTGCCCTCGAAGCCCTGAAAGCCATTCCGACGTAGGATCTTCACCATCTCACATTTGGAAATTATTTTTCCCTGGGTGTCTGGCAGAACCAGGGCAAGGAAAGCAAGAAGAATGCCAAGGAAGAGCACTGACTTTCTCATCTCGCAGTCCACAGCCAGATGTGCCAAAGCAACCTGAGCTGTCTGTCTGCCTGGGCTGCCAGCAATGCCAGCCTTTTATTCCTGCTCCCAGGAGGAGGATCAGCTGATTAAGCAAGCATATCTGGGAAGTCTGGGCAGTCTTTACAGTAACAACCCAATAAGGAAGTGGGCCAAACTCCAAAACAAATTCCTGGAAAGTGCCAGTACCTATTTCACTCATCCTTCAAGGCTGGGGCATATGTTTTCCCCAGACAGCCCTGCAATCCTCAGTTGGATATTATCCCAAATGTCATGGATCAAAGGCTGTAGTTCCCTTTTCTAAGTGTCATGGTTTAACCCCAGCAGTCTGATAAGTCAATCTCTCCCACCCTAGTGGGATGGGAAAGGTAAAAGTTGGAAAACTTGTGGGTTGAGATACAGACAGATTAATGGGGAAAGAAAAAGCCACACATGCAAGAAAAAGCAAAATAAAGAGGTGACACACTCCTTCCCATCAGCAAGAAGATGTTCAGCCACCTCCAGGAAATCAGGCTCCACCACATTAGCAGTCGTTTGGGAAGACAAACCATCACTCCAAACATCCCCCTCCTTCCTTCTTCTTTCTTCAGGTTTATATTTCAAGCAGGACACTACATATGATCTGGGACATGCTGTGGTCAGTGGGGGTCAGCTGTCTTGGCTGCATCCCCCATCACGGTTTAGGAATAATATTCCTCAATTTAGTACTCCCATTAAATTCTACAAGCTGCTCCCCTCACCCTGTCTGATCCCAGGTTGAGATAAAAAGAATTTACTGGGAAGGGCAGTGAGTTAAGAATCGACCATGAAAAATGTCCCTGACTAGAACCTCCTGCGAAGGCGGNGGAGAAGTAATTAAACTGGTGATATCATAACCTTGAGAATTGGATGGGTAAATTCTTGGAAGGACAAAGCTCTAGATGGGTATTTGTCGTGTGAAATGTAGAAGGGAGCAAGGAAGGGGATGAGGAAAAGATGACTTCAAAGAAATGAAGGGACAGAATAGTACTGCTGGAAGATCAAAAAGAAGTTGAGAGGGACCAAGGTGGTACAGGCAGAGAGGTGCTATGGCAGCTCATTATACTCACAGTCAGCAACAGTTGTGCCCTCGAAGCCCTGAAAGCCATTCCGACGTAGGATCTTCACCATCTCACATTTGGAAATTATTTTTCCCTGGGTGTCTGGCAGAACCAGGGCAAGGAAAGCAAGAAGAATGCCAAGGAAGAGCACTGACTTTCTCATCTCGCAGTCCACAGCCAGATGTGCCAAAGCAACCTGAGCTGTCTGTCTGCCTGGGCTGCCAGCAATGCCAGCCTTTTATTCCTGCTCCCAGGAGGAGGATCAGCTGATTAAGCAAGCATATCTGGGAAGTCTGGGCAGTCTTTACAGTAACAACCCAATAAGGAAGTGGGCCAAACTCCAAAACAAATTCCTGGAAAGTGCCAGTACCTATTTCACTCATCCTTCAAGGCTGGGGCATATGTTTTCCCCAGACAGCCCTGCAATCCTCAGTTGGATATTATCCCAAATGTCATGGATCAAAGGCTGTAGTTCCCTTTTCTAAGTGTCATGGTTTAACCCCAGCAGTCTGATAAGTCAATCTCTCCCACCCTAGTGGGATGGGAAAGGTAAAAGTTAGAAAACCTGTGGGTTGAGATACAGACAGATTAATGGGGAAAGAAAAAGCCACACATGCAAGAAAAAGCAAAATAAAGAGGTGACACACTCCTTCCCATCAGCAAGAAGATGTTCAGCCACCTCCAGGAAATCAGGCTCCACCACATTAGCAGTCGTTTGGGAAGACAAACCATCACTCCAAACATCCCCCTCCTTCCTTCTTCTTTCTTCAGGTTTATATTTCAAGCAGGACACTACATATGATCTGGGACATGCTGTGGTCAGTGGGGGTCAGCTGTCTTGGCTGCATCCCCCATCACGGTTTAGGAATAATATTCCTCAATTTAGTACTCCCATTAAATTCTACAAGCTGCTCCCCTCACCCTGTCTGATCCCAGGTTGAGATAAAAAGAATTTACTGGGAAGGGCAGTAAGTTAAGAATCGACCATGAAAAATGTTCTTGAATAGAACCTCCTGCGAAGGCGGTAGAGAAGGAGTAGCTAGCTTTATGTTCTTAATTCATCTTCTTACTATACCTTGTAAAATATTTCTGAACAATAAACTACACACAATAGAAAAAAATCTGATTTATTATGTTTTTGTTTACATGGACTATACATTACGAGCCATGGCTAATCACTGGGCATTAACTTCATTGGTCACTACCTCAAGATGGCTGCCTTTGACATCAGTTTCCTTTCTTCTACTGTATGCATCAAAAAGCTCAAGAAAACAAGGCTAAGAAAAAAATCTTGAAAGGTAAAAATAAAAAGAGGCAATGGTCATCAAAGACATAAAGCTAAGAAGATATGGCACAGCTGACTAGCAGGAGTCTCTCATATTGGCATGTCTGATGAAGAAATAGCAGAAGGTGGCTGTGCTGGGTGTGGCTGAGGTGATTTCCTTCCAAGTGGCTGGCATGGGGCTGTGTTTTGGATTTGTGCTGAATGTAGGGAAGATAATGGAGATGTTTTTGTTAATGCTGAGCAGTGGTCACACAGAGCCAAGGCCTTTTTTGCTTTTCATACCACCGGGCTGGCAAGGGGATGGGGGTGCATGGGAAGCTGGGAGGAGACAGAGCTGGGACAGATGCCCCAAAGTGATCAAAGGCATGTTCCAGACCATATGACATCATGCTCAGTATATAAAGTGGGGGGCAGAAGGAAGGAGGGGAGAAATGTTTGGAGTGATGGTGTTTGTCTTCCCAAGTCACTGTCACGTGTCATGGAACCCTGCTCTCTGTGGGATGGCTGAACACCTGCCTGCCCATGGGAAACAGGGAGTGAATTTCTGGTTTTGCTTTGTTTGCATGTGTGGCTTTTGCTTTCCATATTAAACTGTCTTTATCTCAATGCATGAGTTTTCCAGCTTTAACCCTTCTGATACTCTCCCTGATCCTTCTGGCAAGGGAGTGAGGGAGCATTGCATGGGGCTTGGCAGCTGGCTGGGGCTAAACAACAACATTGCCTGACAAACGCAGGAATTATATTCCCTCCACATGTTTTCAGGTTTCTCAATCCTTGAAAGGGTCCTCTATGGTTTATTTCCTCCTCCAGCCCCAAAGCAAGTTCTTTATCCTTTCATATGGCACAATGCTGCCGTATAGCTTTGAAGAAGGAAGGATTGAGGGTTAACAGAGTATTTTGGGAGGGGGTTGTGGATGAGGTGTTGCACAGAAGAGGTTCTTTTTTCTTCTCTAGCAGTCATAGAGGGCCTTTGCTGGAGAAATCATTTCATTGGTTTCTTTATGTATTATTATATCAACTGACATCACACCTAAGCTGGAGGAAATTATGCAAAGGCTTCACCTCTGCCATGAATTCCAGGAAAGGAATCCGTGCCTCTACAACTCTCTAGCTCAGTGAGGTGCTTATGGGGGTCCTCTTGTTGGAAATGATAACAAGTTTAAAATTTTTTGTATAGCTTAGTCAGGGGTTTTGTTTGCCTTTGCCCAAATGGAAAGGAATTGAAGTTTCTTTTCAAAAGACTGTTTCACCACTCCAGGCCTGATGAGCTTAACATCTCAGAAGGCTGGGGGTAGCACAGAAGATACACAAAAGGTAATGACCATCAACAACCATTAACAACCATCAACTCCAAACAGCATCCCTGGCATGGTCAGAGACACCTGGTCAGGGAAAAGATAGATAAGAGATAGATAAGAATGAGGGCCTAATTAGCATCGGGGGCAAAGAGATCTGTAA
The DNA here is from genome assembly GCA_013397155.1 of Irena cyanogastra. Lineage (NCBI taxonomy): Eukaryota > Metazoa > Chordata > Aves > Passeriformes > Irenidae > Irena > Irena cyanogastra. The sequence continues at coordinate 8,323 of VWZV01007738.1, forward strand.
CCAACAAGAAACCAAATACAATGAACTGTGTAACTTGGAACCAACGTATCTCTATGGGGTTTGACTGTATAAAGTTTGTGACAAATCTGGTAAAATTCATGTATCATGGATTTTCTCTGCACAACCCAGGCTATGTGGATGAAATTATTTCTGTTGAACATCCTGGCCAGAACAACATCCTGGCCAGAACGAAGTAATTGATTCTCTAACACTAAAAATGTTGTTGGAGAGTTTTTGTTCTTCCCACAGTTTCAGTGGTGACTGTGGTTTATTCTAGGCAAGTTTTTATTGTTTCTGAGAAAGGGATCTCCTTTACTAAGGCACTTGTAGAACGTGTTGCCTGGAGACTGTTCAGCATAAAACTCCAGTGCTTGGCTTTACACTTGAGTAAATTGTTCTGAAATGAGTGACAGGTGTTATAAAATTTGTAAATAACTGTGAAATATGTATTTGTTATTTTATTTACGCTTGCATAGTCCAGAATTTGTTTCCAAGACTCACTTTGTATAGAAGGTTGGACTTTTTAAACAAAGTTTTGCACAATTTTGTGACTTGAGATTCAACTGTCAGATAAGATTTAAACTGGAAATCTTTTAGGAAATAAAAAAAAAAAGAGCCTCACATTCACAACAATGGCTTTCCTACATTATTTGAAGGAACAGTGGGAATTCTTTGGGGAAAGGTAACACCTGAATAGCTTTTAGTTGCAGCAGGGTTCACTGCTCAGCTGCTCTTTCTGTGCCGTAATTTGAAGTTGGCTTCCTTACTAGTCACTGGTGCTTCCATGTAGGATTGCTTTACTTGTCTGATTCATAAGGGTGGTGACAGCTGCACTTGTTAGAGCTTTTGCTGCCAGGGGCTTCCCCAGCATCTCAGACTTGAAGCCCAACCAAGTAGGGTGAAATACTTCCATGCCTTGGTCATGTGGAAGAATATTTGTTCTCTGAGTTGATTTTTTTTTTTTTTTTTTTGGATAGGAGTACTAAAATTGTAATTACCTCACTTTAAAGTTCTGCCTTTTTTAATTTGAGACTCTAGGTTAAGGGGAAGAATGAAGATAATACCATAAATAAAATTGTTACCAGATAATAAACGGCCTGCACCTGGTGAGCTAACACAACGCTTGTTCCAGAATGACTGGCCTATGGAAACTGCACAATGCCCATTGTGCAAGAAGGAGAACTGGAAATTCACCAGCCTCAGTGTCCTGACAACTCTGCCAGGTCACCTGGAACATTGGGGTCTACAGCCACCAGAGACCACCAGAGAGACCCCCAGGACAGAAGAAAGAATGCGTAAATGAGAGGGGAAATATGTTAATGATTTTGGGAAAATTATTATCATATGTATGTTTTGTCTGGGACAATCAATGAAAATGTATAAAAATACAGAATATAAACAGAAACTTTCCTATACTCAGCATGCACAGCTTTGGGAGGTGCTATCCTCCCCATGCATCTGGCTGAATAAAGAATGCCTGCTTCTTAATGCTACATTGGGGCTAAGGAGTCTTTTTATTTTACTGAATTTTTGGTAACAAAAAACATTAAATCCCTGTCCTGGATTGTCTTAAGTGACAATAAACCAGCACGAGGTTGCTACAAAGGGGTTTGCAGAGAATTCCTAGCTAAAAGTCATATGCCATAAGTCTGATGAAGCACAGCTGAGGGAGCTGGGGAGGCTCATCCTGGAGAAAAGGAGGCTCAGGGGGACTTTGTGGCTCTGCACAACTCCTGACAGGAGGGGACAGCCGGGGGGGTCGGGCTCTGCTCCCAGGGAACAGGGACAGGAGGAGAGGGAACGGCCTCAGGCTGGGCCAGGGCAGGCTCAGGTTTGACATCAGGAAGAATTTCTTCACTGAAAGGGTGGTCAGGCCTTGGAAGAAGCTGCCCAGGGAGGTGGTGGGATCCCCATCCTTATTTACTGCTTACAGATCTACTGATCAAGCAAAGGTTGAAGTACAATTCCCAGGGCCTATGGCTTCATTTATTTTAGTCAATAGTGCTAGGCTCTGGCACAAGTTGGTCTCTCACTACACATCCATGGTCAAGGAGTAGAGGTTTCCATGCATTCTGCCATTGTCCTAAACCCTGGACTTGTGGCTTCCACTCTGCTTCTGACACGTATCAGGGGTTTAGAAGAGATGGCACATCATTTCCCCCATTTCCCTTCTTCCCCCTGCCCTTTCCTCTTCTTTATTTATCTTGGCCCTTGGTTGAGGCTTTCTGGTTTTCCATCTTTCCATGAACCTTCACTCGGTAAATGCAGGTATACCATGGGTTTCCCCAGTTGCTCTTCACAAGAAGTTTGACATGTGAAAAGGCTCTGGGGAGCAGCATGTTCTGTGAAGAGAGAAAAGGGGGGTGTTAAAATCAACAGTGAAATCAACATGTCTTACCCTGTTGCCAGCCCTGTTTCTGCTCAGGAACCAGCTCCCAAAAGTAGCTGGGAGAAGCAATAGAGATCTGGAGCTCACTGCTGGTACTAGGGCTGCTGGGGAAGCTGGGCAAGGGAAGGCAACTTGGCATCCTCTGCATGCTGGCCCAGCTGGGGCTGCTCCTCCTTTCCCTCTATCCCTTGCTCTGTGCTGACAGAGGGGCTGGGGACGTGCTCCCATGCACGGGGCTGGCAAGTCACCCCACTGGTGTGTCACTCCACTGGTGTGTCACCCCACTGAGCTCCTGCCATCCCCTCTGCCTGCCTTCCTCCTGGCAGACTGAGAGCAATGGGAGAGAAGGGACATGCTGTGCTGGGGTGGCACTGTCTATCTTGTCAGCAGGGCACAGAATGGAACAACAGTGATGCCTGATGGCTTTTGTCACCACTTGTCCCCATTTCTCCATGGCACAAGGTCTGTTTATTGTTTGGCTGGTGTGGCTGCACGTGCATCTGGCTTTTCTGAAGGCAGTGGCTGCAGCCAGGGATCTCTCAGGAGCTGTGTTGCCATGGGCCTGACCCTGTCATTTGGCTACCACAACCACGTGCTACTCAGCCCTCCAAGTCCCACCAGGTCTCTTTCAGCAGCGATCCAGGACCCTCTGCCCAAGGAGGAAACATTTGCACCTTCCCTGCCATGGACTTGGGAGCAAACCTGTTTTGCTCCCTGGCATCTGGCCCCGTGTGTAGAGCATACCTTCAGAGGGAAAGTCTGCATGGGGTCTTCTTCAGCATTGAAGGTGAACACCCCCAGGAGAGTTTCCTCTTCTTTGTCTGCATCCACTCCCTTGGGAGCAAAGCACAAGGAGAGCAAGTCGGGACAAAGAGGGAGTGTACAGACTGGATCAGCCCTCTTATGTACCCAGCCTCTCCCAGGGCTCTGGCAGTAGTCTGGTGTTGGTTAGGATAGAGCTCAGTCTCTCCTTTGAGTTTTGGACAAGAACCCTTAGGTGCTTGGCCAGAAGGAGTCTTAAGAAGAATGGACCCCTCGAGCCCTTGAAGTGTCATGCTGAGCACGGCTGTGCTCAGGAGAGTGCAGGACACAAAGCTCAGAGGATGCACAAAAGCAAGCAAAACCTCACCCTGACCTCCCGCTAGGGCCAGATCCCCACCAGAAGTGCCCAGCAGACTTACAAAGACAGCAATGTCTTTGGGGGCACTGATGACGGTCCCACTTGGGGAGGCATCTTTGGTGATGTGCTGCACTGTGATGGCAGTCAGGTGGACTCGTGCTGGCAACTTGATGACAACCTGGCCCTGATGCCCTTTGAAAGCCCAGCAGTTTCCTGGGAAAACATTTGGCTGCAACGGAATGCAAGAGCAGTGATGTGTGGGCCAACACAACTGCCCATGTACCTTGAAGCGTTGGGGCTGAATGTCTGTGGGCTCAATTTCGGCTTGAAAATAAGGGGCAATTGAGGAAATGGAGGAAGGGAATGGAGGAAATGTGATGAAATGGACAGAAGCTGAAGGACTGCCCTGCCTGCCAAAGTAGGCTCAGCATGGCAGAACAGAGAATACTGGTTACCAAACCATCCTACTCAGGGGCAAGCAGAAACACCTCTGCTCAGGGACTTTGTAGGGCATCCCTCCTCCTCCCGCCTCCCACCCTGGAAAGCAGTTCTTAGGGTTGACAGTGGAGACAGGGTCACCAGGTAGAAAGAAATCTTTCATCCAGCTGTGGCCAAGGACTATGGGCAGAATGCAGCAGTACAGCTCAGTTTGGCTCCACTCCCCTCAGGACAGCAACCACTGCTTCTCAGCACGCCCAGCAAAGTTCCAGCTTTGGTTTCAGGAATCCAGTCTACTGTGGGCTTCATCAGTACCACTGGGCTGAGGGGAGAGCCCCCAAGAACGGTTCCCAGATTCACAGGAGGGAAGAATACTGATGATTTCTGCTAAGATACCTGCAGAATAGTATCAGGAGGGCTGGCACTCCAGAAGAAGCGTAAAATCCTGCAGAGACAACTCTCTTTGCAGTCATAGGTCTGGGAAGTTCTTTGTATGTCAATGGTGGCTCCTGTAAGGAAGGGAGGGCAAATGTCTGCAAGCAGACTGGCAGGGCTTGGTGCTTAGACACCATTTTTAAAATGCCACTGGGCAGCTCCATGTCCACCTGTCCTGTCTGTGTCACCCTGCCCTGGGGGGTGCCCAGCTGCAAAGGGCAATGACAGCAGCCCACGTGCCTGGTGACTGCCTCTCCCACAGGGCTAAGAGTGGTGGAAGGAAGCAAAGCACAAGCCAGCCATTCCTTCTCCAGGTGCAGTAGAGAGGAAGAGAACCTCTCCATCCACACAGGAACCTTGTAATTTCTGTGCTGTCCCTACAGGAACGTGTGTGGAGGCAACCCCAGTCATCCTTGTGGAGGCTGGACACAGGCAAGCACAAGGTGAGGAGTCTGGGCTGCTCATGTCCTTACCAGAGCTCTTAAGGGCCCAGTCCATCTTGACACAGGAGTCCAAAGCCATCTGGCTCAGTTCCTGGGAAAGCCATGAGCAAACAGGAAAGGACCACATCAGTGGGCAGTTCAGCAGGCTGCCAGCAGCCAGAGGCAGAGCTCGGTGTCAGCCACACATGGCCAGCCATGCCCACAGAGCTGGGAAACTCTGTGCTGCTGACAGGAGCCACGAGGACTGAGGAATAGTGTCTGTGGCCACGATGTTCTGACCCCACCAACAATACCAAGGAGAGCTTTCTTGGGGGTTCTGCCCAGCCAAGCCTCTTTCCCCAAAAGGGCAGGGTCACCTTCAAACTGCTGATCTCCGCCCTCAGCTGAGTGACCTCTTCCAGCAGATTCTGCAACATTTGGGTTTCAGTCAGAGTGTGTGAATTCCTGCAGGAATGGAAAAGCAGATCTTGTCAAAGCAGCCCATTCCTTCTGTGAAGCACCTGAGCTCAGTGAGGAGACACACGTCCTTTCCCTGCTTTGCCAGTGCTTCCTTCCAGCCCAAGCTGAGCAAAAGGCAAAGGCAGGACAGAAGTACAGGAGCCTTTGCTGTTTGGAAACTGAGCACAAGTAGCACAAGGTCAGCTGACACTTCTGCACAGACACAGCTCCAGTTCAGGAAATCTCTCTTACCAGAAGGTTTTCAGTCCTGCTGGAAATACACTTTGCAGCTTCTGAAAAAGAATATTCTCAATTAGAACATCTACTGCCAGAGCTACCATGGCTTCCCAGGGCAGACTGCACAATCTGCTTCTTCTTTGGGTCATGCTGTGTAGAAGCAGAAGAGCCTCAGATTTATCCAGCCACCATCAGCAACACTCCCCTGCAGGAGATGCCTGTCCCACAACAGTCACTAACCTCCACCAGTCCCTTTGTCCACGGTGACCATTCTGACAGGGGAGTTCTGCAGAAAACACCTGCAATTCACATCACCACACAGTCACTGGAGTGGGGTTTGCAGCAAACCCTGAGGGCCATTGTCTGCTCCCTGCTGCCTTGGGGGTGAGGCAGCAGGTTAGCTGAGGGGTGTGGAAGGTGGGTGCAGAGAAATGATGTGCCTCTGACTGAGGGCCATCAGCCCAGGCTTCAGGGGCCATGGCAGCATGGTCTGCAGCTCTGCTTGTTGCCCCAGCTCTACTCCTTCTTTCCCCTCCCTTCAGTCAGCACCAAGGCCAGGCTGTAGGGGCTGGGAGAGGCACCTGCCCATCCCTCCCCTTGCACTGCCCCTCCCCTCTGGGCATCCCCCATTCAGCTTTGGAAATACCTATGCCCTCCTCTCTCAGCCTTGCAGCAAGCTGTTCAGTCCAGGGGCCAGAGCAGTAGCATGGCTATGAGGCTACCTGGGAGTCTTACTGGTGGTCCAAAAGCCGTCCCAGTCAAGGGCACACTCAGGAAGCACTTGGGCCACAGGAGTTTCCACACATCATGGCCCCGAAGCAAAGCTGGTATCCAGCACGGCCAGGCTGTCACTCTCAGTTGTTTGCTCAAAGTTGTTGGGAAAACTCACCAAGAGCCACTGAGAGCAGCAGGAGGAAGACTTTAAAGCTCTTCTTCAGCTGCACCATCTGCACCATCTTTTGCCTGAAAGAGAGGGAGTCCTGGGGCTGTCAATTACCAAGCCTTAGGCAAACCCCTTCACAGCAAGTAAGCCGAGGAGCTTTGCCTGACTTTGTTCCCAGAGCTCTCCCACACCTGCACGGTCTCTTGCCTGAGCTGGAGAAAACCCTTCCCCTGCAGATGCTTGGCTGTCCCCTGAGTGCTTGGCTATGCAGCAGTTTGTCCTTCTGCAGGCAAAGCTGGAGGCTCTGGTGTGCCAGTGACACTGCCAAGGGGCTTTGCTCTTGGCTCTGCCTGAGACTGGCCACAGCACCAGCAGTGCTCAAGCCTCATCATCCAAGTGAGAGCCCTGGGCTGCTGATCAGGGAACACCCTCTGCTCTCCCCTCTGCTTGCACTGGCCCTCAGACATTCCCATCCTGCCCCCTGTCCACAGTAGAAACATGTAGTGTGTACTCTGTGAGGATGGCATGGGCTCAGGAAATTTCTCCCCAGGGAGACAAAGGCACCTGCCAAATAAACCTGAAGAACACGCCTTGGAAAAGAAACCAGAGAAAAGTTATGCCTGTCTCTTGAGTCTCTTTTCTTCTTCAGCTGGGACCCATCCCCACAGAAAGGGGACTTCACACAGGGCTGCTCTTCAGAAAACCTGTCAGCTTCCCCATACTGCTCCAACCCCGCTGACAACCACACCCATCCTACTGTTCCAACCTGACACCCTGGGCAGGAGCAGCTGACTCCATACCAGCTCACTGGGCACTTGCTGAGCTCCACAGTCACCTCTGCAGTGGTTTGGAAGACTCGTACTGCTTTGTGTGGTGAGCCTTTCTCCTCGCTTCCCTCCACGCTCAGCTCTACCCCCTCAGCTGCAGCAGGAGGTGACGTCTGCGCAGCGTGACAGCCACACAGCCACTCTGGGTTCTGTCCCCATGCCACAGGGCTGTGCAGGCAGCTGCTCTGACCTCACAGCCGTGGTGGCCCTGCTTTCACAATTGGGGTGCCCAGGGTGACAGCCACGTGGCAGCTGCGCGTCCACGCGTCCCCAGTTTGGTTTGCACAAGGCAGTGCTGGGAGGGAGCTGTGCCTTAAGGCTGGATGGTTCATCCCACCACCTGACTAGTAAGTGAGATATAAACAAGCAGAGGATGCTTGCTTCTCCCCAGAGTTTGGACACAAATTCCGCAGATATTTTCCCGGGAATTGAGTTGAAAGGACTTTATGTGTACTCCATCATCAACTCCATGCTAAGTTACATTGACTCCTCATCTGTACTATTTCTTCACTGGCTGTAATATTGGTACCTTTTTATCTACTAGTAGTTGGTTTTGTTTCATCCTGCTTAATAAGCACTCTGTTTAAAGTCCTAAGTCTGTTAATCTTGTGTCTATTCAATAAATAATTCTTTTTGTAATAGACCTAATTGGCCATTCTTCAGAACTTGCAAATGAGAAACATTTAGGGCACAGGCCACCTCAAACAGAGCTCCTGCCAGAAATCTGAGTCAAAGCAGGACTTGTCTAAGCTCTCGTCTCCATTCGTAGCAACCAATCATGTGCTGACATTTTGTAATTAGAAGAAAACTTTCCTGTCCATAGAAAAAAAAGATGCAAATACAGGAACATAACCAGTGAAAGAGATGGCAACTGAGGGACCAAGGCAGTTTTATAAATATTGCTGTGGTGCCTCTTATGGATACACTTGACCCTCAGCTGTACTTTGGATCAGGCCAACTATGGAGCAACGGGCCCCACACCCTGTGGTGGACCTGCGAGCTGGAAAGTTCCTGGCTTAGGTACAAGGAAGTGAAGCTGCCTTGGAAAAATATTTTTAAAGGTGTTTTCAAAACCCAAAAGTGGAAAATAACTGAAGTACAGAAGAAGATAACAGAGCTAAAGCAAAGACATCTATCTTCTCTAAACTACTGACTAGCAGCCAACTACTTCACTCTAATAAATATTACCGTCAGGATAAGCCAAATTCGAGCTGTCCCTGAGTGGCAGCTGGACTGCATACCAGTGACTCTCCCCTTGAGCTGGAGCACCACTCAAGGTTTCAGATCCCTTACCTGAAATTGAGAGGTCCTTCCATGGCCAAGGCAGAGACATTTCTTAGTTGCAACAGATCCTCAGTAAGTGACTGATGGCATGCTGAATCAATTTAAAAAATCTTTGTAGCTGTTCAGTATTAACTATTATAAACTTTGTATAAATAATTCCATTAAACATAAACCATTGTCATAACCTGAGGCTAAGATTAGACCTAGCTGAATCCAGGCTTTGTGCAGAGGTTACAAAGCAAGGGGATCCACTCTGAACCTCGTTGCAACAGTCTTGCTTACCCTCGCCAACCTTCCTTAGGGAGCTGGGCTCTTGTGCTTCCCTTTCTTCTTCTCCCTCCGCAGCTTTGGCCAGCTGAAGAGCATAAACTAGAACCTCAGAACAGTTTGGGTTGGAAGAGACCTGGGAGACTGTCAGATTAAGCCTTTCTCTGACCCAGAGATGGGGCAACTGAGAGGCGTTTTAAAAGCTTTTATTCCATTTTCAGTCTCATGTGAAGGGTGAGACAATACAGATGTTATAATTCTCACCATCACAATCAGAAGCCAACTATTTCCTAATTACAATACATTATAAACGTTTCTTGGCCTATCAGCTTTTGCCACACCATGCTGCAAATGCCTTAAAGCCAATCATCTAAAATTACCCCTCCTAAGTCCTACTACAATGCATCTTTCACAGTTCTGTTTCTCCAAAGTATCTAGACTTATTCATAAGGCCATCCTTTGAAACTTGTTTCAAGTTCCATTTCTCTCAACAACTTCTGTCCTATTCCATGTGAGCCTTCTATCAAGTTTAGACAATTCTCTACAAATTCATTTCCCACAGGAGCCCAGCCAGTGGCACCCCCTGCCATGGCAGGGACACCTTCCACTGTCCCAGGCTGCTCCAAGCCCCATCCAGCCTGGTCTTGGACACTTCCAGGGATCCAGGAGCAGACGCAGCTTCTCTGGGCACCCTGTGCCAAGGTCTCCCCACCCTCACAGAGAGGAATTTCTTACTAATATCCAATCTAAATCTCCATCTTTCAGCTCAAAGCCATTCCCCCTTGTCCACTCAGTCCAGGTCCTTGTCCAAAGTCCCTCTCCAGCTCTCTTGTAGGCCTCCTTCTCCCAACAGTTTTCTTGGTCATCTCAGCTTTCTGCCTTTCAGGTAAGATAAGATATCTTAACAGGATAAACATGGCACTGTTTTACCACAGGTAAGCAAAGATTTAAACTGCCATTTTAAAGATAAGAATTAAGAGGGAGGAGGAAAATGACAGCTAAATGGAAAGTAAAACTTAAATTCAGTGCTTAAACAATTTGTCCTTCTCCTGTACCTGTAGCAGAGGGCTGATATTTGTATACCTGATCATGATAAATACAAAAATCCTTCCACTAAGCTTTGAAATGAAGAGATAACTTCATCTGAAGGAAAACAAAATCTGTATATGCAAACATTGTCGTATGTTTATAGGGCCCTCTCAGCACAAAGTTTCTCTTATGGCACCAAGAATTTGCTGGTATGGAAAATGACACATTTTAAGTGCTATTTTAAAGTAATTTACAGTTGAATCAACAGTAGGGAGCAAACAGTCAAGACTTTGACTTGCAGCATGGGATAGAATTCATTACTTTCTCAACAGCTTTTACTCTGGTTGAAGTTTACACCTGTTTGGGAATGACACCCTTGTACTGGGCTGGTCAGACACCCAGTTGGCTGGTTTGGTCAGACTTTCAGTTCTTCAGTCAGAGGAGAGAAAGAACTGAGGAAGAACTGAGCAGAAGAAGGCCAGCAGGTGTAAGTTACAGCTGACTTTCACCTCAGTGCAGAATTAAGCTTCTACAAAAAAAAACAACAAACTTAAATTGGATCTCTACCAGGATATTGGCTATTCTAGGAAATGTCTTTCTTCCACCCTTTGCTTCACCAAAAAGCTCTTTGACCCTGATGGTTTTCTCCTGATGCAGAAACAGGAAATTTTGGGAATCTTGCACAATTGCCCAGGAAAGCTGCTGCCCCTTAGCTCTGCAGCTGCCAGGGGAGAGGCTGGAATGCCACATTCACCTGTACCTGCAGCTGTCCCTGCCTCACACCCAACAGATCACAGCTGAGCCGTGTCAGGAGAAAAACATTTTCCAGAAAGCTTTCTCCTCTACGTCATAAATATCAAGCACAAATGCCTAAATAAAGGATCAGATTTCACTGCTCCCTCAGAGCCAGGAGGGATGTCATTGCCAGAATTTTCATACCACTAAACAGGGAAAAGAGAAGCCCTTTTATCACTTTTTATTCTTTCACACGTGTTCCATGAAACTTTTTTCCACTCCAGCTCAACATCTCCTTGAGCAACAAATCCTGTCTGCCACACACTTGTCCTAAATTAGGAAGGATATGACTTGAATTTCAAATACATCTGTATTTATTAAATCACACACTTTAAAATGCAAAAACAAAAGAAAAAATAAGTGTTAGTGAAGAAAATTATTCTCTATCTTGGCTGCTAGGTTCTTGAGCTGCCTGTATTTAATATTAATGTCTCTGTATTTCTAGGTCTTGATTGCAACAGCTCTGCTAATTGTGGGTATCAGTGAGATATTATCTGACTTTCACCAGTTCAGGTGCTCCACCTACACTTACTCACAGTCAAAGATTTGGTTTGCTTTTTTTTAATGTTTAAAATATTAGAATCCACCACTCCAAGCTGTTATGGGCAAAAGAGCACATTTTAAGTGAAATTGAATCATCCTTCTCTCGATTTAAATAGAAAAAGTTAGCTCTGCTGGTACATTCCTCCACAAGAATGGTGGCACCTGCAACTTCATAGACATCCATAAAATATTTTTGTAAACATCAAATTCCTAAACATAGTACAACACCCTATGCAATCAATCAACATTTTCCTTTTTTACTGAAAAATTTATGTCTCACAAGCCTGAACTAATAATCAATCCAATCTGAACCCCAGGTTGTGGTCCCAGGGAATGAGCACAGCCCCGAGGCTGCCAGGGCCCCAGGAGTGTTTGGACAGCACTCTTAGGGACAGGGTGGGATGGTTGGGGTGTCTGTGCAGGGCAGGAGTTGCACTTGATGATCCCTGTGGGCCCCTCCCAGCTCAGGAGATTCCATGATTTTATGATTTCCTTCTCAAGCTATCAGCTGGCACTTGCTGCCTAGCAAGAATAAAACCAATTCCATTTGCAAGAAGCGCAGCACTGAGTGAATCTTCTCTGTGAAGTCCTGTATTCCTAGAAAGAGCTGTAGATAATAAAAATCTGCAGGGCCTGCTGCCTTAGGGACATGCTGTGTTTTCTGCACAGGGCTTGTGGATGAATCTGCAAACTGTTCTGCACTGCAGCTCTCTCTTGGGCCTGTTCCCTTTCCCTCAGTTTGGTGTGACAGCTCATTTCACCACAAAGGTGAACCACAGAAGTGGCCCCACACAGGGAAAGGCAGAGGAGAGGGTAAGGGAGGAGGTGAAAAGGAAACACACAGAGCAGCAGCTTTGCCTTCCATCGTGAAAGCTGCAGCCCACTTGAAAACCACATTTCACAGCCTTCAGAGTGAAAAGCACAGAATCACCAGTAATAACTCATGGAATCACAGAGTGGTTTGGGTTGGCACCACAAGCACCATGTCCTTCCACTCCCTGCCATGGGCACGGACCCACTGTTCCAGGCTGCTCCAAGCCCTGTCCAAGCCACCCTTTGACACTTCCAGGGATTGAGCAGCCACAGCTCTGGACAATCTGTGCCAGGGCTTCTCCACTCTCGTGGAGAAGAATTTCTTCCCAATATCTGATCTAGCTTTCCTCAGTGTGAAGCCATTCTCCCCTTGTCCTGTCACTCAAAGCCTCTGTCCAAAGTCTCTCCACAATTTTCTTTTTCTTGTAAGCCCCTTTAGACACTGGAAGGGCCTCTAAGGTGTCTCCAGAGCTTTCTCTTCTCCAGGCTGACCAGCCCCATCTCTCTCAGTCTGTCTCCAGAGCAGAGGGGTTCCAGCCCTGTGACCATTCCAACAGGTCAACATCTTTGTGTCTTGGGGGCCCCAGAGCTGGACAGAGAACCCCAGGTGGGAAGAGTGCTCTTCATTCTGAAGCACAGGATAGAACTCCCCAGCTAGTTAAAGTTAGAAAGTGGTATGTAAAGTTAGAAATTGGTAAGCTTATTGACAGAGTTGGACACACGGAGAGTACCCTCCCAAAGACGTGTAAAACCACAAAGCCCCAGCTCCTTTATTGTAGGAAATGAATTTGTAGAAAATTGTCTAAACTTGATAGAAGGCTCACAGTGTGCATCTGTATGCAAACCTTGAGATGAGAAATGCTGACTTAGAAATGCCATGGAATAGGACAGACATCGTTGAGAGAGAAATGGAACTAGAAACAAGTTTCAAAGGATGGCNGTGTTCCATGAAACTTTTTTCCACTCCAGCTCAACATCTCCTTGAGCAACAAATCCTGTCTGCCACACACTTGTCCTAAATTAGGAAGGATATGACTTGAATTTCAAATACATCTGTATTTATTAAATCACACACTTTAAAATGCAAAAACAAAAGAAAAAATAAGTGTTAGTGAAGAAAATTATTCTCTATCTTGGCTGCTAGGTTCTTGAGCTGCCTGTATTTAATATTAATGTCTCTGTATTTCTAGGTCTTGATTGCAACAGCTCTGCTAATTGTGGGTATCAGTGAGATATTATCTGACTTTCACCAGTTCAGGTGCTCCACCTACACTTACTCACAGTCAAAGATTTGGTTTGCTTTTTTTTAATGTTTAAAATATTAGAATCCACCACTCCAAGCTGTTATGGGCAAAAGAGCACATTTTAAGTGAAATTGAATCATCCTTCTCTCGATTTAAATAGAAAAAGTTAGCTCTGCTGGTACATTCCTCCACAAGAATGGTGGCACCTGCAACTTCATAGACATCCATAAAATATTTTTGTAAACATCAAATTCCTAAACATAGTACAACACCCTATGCAATCAATCAACATTTTCCTTTTTTACTGAAAAATTTATGTCTCACAAGCCTGAACTAATAATCAATCCAATCTGAACCCCAGGTTGTGGTCCCAGGGAATGAGCACAGCCCCGAGGCTGCCAGGGCCCCAGGAGTGTTTGGACAGCACTCTTAGGGACAGGGTGGGATGGTTGGGGTGTCTGTGCAGGGCAGGAGTTGCACTTGATGATCCCTGTGGGCCCCTCCCAGCTCAGGAGATTCCATGATTTTATGATTTCCTTCTCAAGCTATCAGCTGGCACTTGCTGCCTAGCAAGAATAAAACCAATTCCATTTGCAAGAAGCGCAGCACTGAGTGAATCTTCTCTGTGAAGTCCTGTATTCCTAGAAAGAGCTGTAGATAATAAAAATCTGCAGGGCCTGCTGCCTTAGGGACATGCTGTGTTTTCTGCACAGGGCTTGTGGATGAATCTGCAAACTGTTCTGCACTGCAACTCTCTCTTGGGCCTGTTCCCTTTCCCTCAGTTTGGTGTGACAGCTCATTTCACCACAAAGGTGAACCACAGAAGTGGCCCCACACAGGGAAAGGCAGAGGAGAGGGTAAGGGAGGAGGTGAAAAGGAAACACACAGAGCAGCAGCTTTGCCTTCCATCGTGAAAGCTGCAGCCCACTTGAAAACCACATTTCACAGCCTTCAGAGTGAAAAGCACAGAATCACCAGTAATAACTCATGGAATCACAGAGTGGTTTGGGTTGGCACCACAAGCACCATGTCCTTCCACCCCCTGCCTTGGGCACGGACCCACTGTTCCAGGCTGCTCCAAGCCCTGTCCAAGCCACCCTTTGACACTTCCAGGGATTGAGCAGCCACAGCTCTGGACAATCTGTGCCAGAGCTTCTCCACTCTCGTGGAGAAGAATTTCTTCCCAATATCTGATCTAGCTTTCCTCAGTGTGAAGCCATTCTCCCCTTGTCCTGTCACTCAAAGCCTCTGTCCAAAGTCTCTCCACAATTTTCTTTTTCTTGTAAGCCCCTTTAGACACTGGAAGGGCCTCTAAGGTGTCTCCAGAGCTTTCTCTTCTCCAGGCTGACCAGCCCCATCTCTCTCAGTCTGTCTCCAGAGCAGAGGGGTTCCAGCCCTGTGACCATTCCAACAGGTCAACATCTTTGTGTCTTGGGGGCCCCAGAGCTGGACAGAGAACCCCAGGTGGGAAGAGTGCTCTTCATTCTGAAGCACAGGATAGAACTCCCCAGCTAGTTAAAGTTAGAAAGTGGTATGTAAAGTTAGAAATTGGTAAGCTTATTGACAGAGTTGGACACACGGAGAGTACCCTCCCAAAGACGTGTAAAACCACAAAGCCCCAGCTCCTTTATTGTAGGAAATGAATTTGTAGAAAATTGTCTAAACTTGATAGAAGGCTCACAGTGTGCATCTGTATGCAAACCTTGAGATGAGAAATGCTGACTTAGAAATGCCATGGAATAGGACAGACATCGTTGAGAGAGAAATGGAACTAGAAACAAGTTTCAAAGGATGGCTTTGCAAATAAGACTGGATACTTTAGAGAAACAGAACTATGAAAGATGTATTGTAGTAGGACTCATGAGGGGTAATTTTAGATGATTGGCTTTAAGGTATTTACAGCATGGTGTGGCAAAAGCTGATAGGCCAAGAAACGCTTATAGTGTATTGTAATTAGGAAATAGTTGGCTTCTGATTGTGATGGTGTAAATTATAACATCTGTGTTGTCTCACCCTTCACATGAGACTGAAAATGGAATAAAAGTTTTTAAAACGCCTCTCAGTTGCCCCATCTCTGGGTCAGAAAAGTGTTTAATCCAACACCTTATTTATCCAAAAAAAGTCTTACATATTCATATAATTTCCAGGAACACCTATACATATTCATTACCCAACCCCACCTACCCCTGCTTCATATTAAAATATATTAAAATTTATTAAAATGAGTTCAAAGTTCCTTCACGCCTGCGCAGTTCTTCACTTACAATAGGTCGGTGTGTTTCAAAATGGGGAGTCATCTTCTTAGGATGAAGGCAAAGACATCTTCCTCCATTTGGCCTTTTTACTTCTGTGTGTTGGCAGGTTTCTGACCCTGGGCTACAGTCCAAGCTCCTCAGCTTGCTCTTAGCTGGTTTCAGGGCACAGGTGCAGCCATGGTTTCCTCATTTTCACTTCCCTTTTCCTTCATTTTCACATTTCATTTCCTTCATAGCTCCAAATTTCTATCCTGCTTCTTCAAACACACTAAGACAAGTAAGTGATTTATATCTTAGCCTTGACCAATAATGTGTTAATAATTAACTACTCCCCATTACTTCTACTCTTCTTGGTATACTTTTAATCATTATAAATGGTTTGTATCCTCCTAACTAAATCTAGCTAAACTTTTAACTCTTTCTTTAAACCCTTGATTCAATACCAGCACCACTGCTTTGGGTAATTTTGGGTTCTGGAGAGGGATTTGACAAACCCAGGCTGGCATGCAATGAGAACCAGATGGCC
Organism: Irena cyanogastra; assembly: GCA_013397155.1. Taxonomy (NCBI): domain Eukaryota; kingdom Metazoa; phylum Chordata; class Aves; order Passeriformes; family Irenidae; genus Irena; species Irena cyanogastra. The sequence goes on from VWZV01007738.1 coordinate 24,289, forward strand.
AGGTCAGGCAGCAGGAGACTTTTCATTGGTTTCCAACAAGAGCAGTGCAAGTCTGGTGGTGTGTCAATGGCATTTCTCCTCTGCAAAGCCAAGGAGCAAACATTAACCACACCTCACACAGGAGGGAGCAAACTGAGGCAGGACAACACATCGGCCCCTTTCAGAGTTTCAACACTCAAGATAAATGGAGGGGAGAAAAGTAAATTTAAACAGTGGCCAGTGGCAGTTTTATAAAATGCATATACAGGCCTGAGCCAAACCTCAGAAAGACTTTCATGACTGTTAGACCAAAGTCCAAACTTAAGTGATAGATTCTGCTTGCCAAATTGTGAGAATATAACTTAAATGGGATACACAGGAATGAGAAAACACCAAAGGAAATAGAGGAGGTTGCTGTTTTCCTCCAGCCAGCCTTAAGGTGGCTCCAAAGTCACTTTAAAAAATAACAAAATCCTTATGCTGGGATGTAAAGACACCACCTTGGTTCCCACACAGAGCAGCAGAGGTGGCCCAGCAGGATCATGTACTGTCATTCCAGTCAGATAAAGAAAGGTGCAGGATATGTTTATGGGGCTGGTTTGATGCATCCCTTCCATTATGTGACAGCCTGGGAAAGGATGTGGTGGGACCTGAAGTTAAAATAGGTGTTGAACATCACTGTAACTCCTGGGTTGCTTTCATCACTAAATTTAAAAAAAAAAATAAAATTGCTTTCTCCATTGTAGAGGGAACAGGAGCTCGCAGGTGGATTCCAGCCACACCTGCAGAACAGTTGGCAGGTGCCTGACTTTAAATGTGTGCTTAAATCCTGCCCATGGGTCATGTGAATCACCGAGACCTAAGAAAGAAGGAAAATCTCCGGGAAACGCTGCACTCCCTTTTTCACTCCTGAAGGGCACCACTTTCACATTTCACATTAGGGCCAGTGTGGATGGGCTTAGCAGCTGGTCTGCAGGCCAAACGACTGAGTTAACAGAAGAAAAAATTATAAAATACAAGTTTATCCAAGCAAGTAAGAAAGCAAGGCTGTTAGCATGGCAACTGATAAAATAGATACATAAGGGATATTTGCAGTTAGAGGATACGTGCCTTAATAATTTGTTGTAAACTCATGCTAATTTATTATTGATGTTAATTGCTTTGTACCAATACAATACAATAAGCTATTGCTTTGTTCAAATGACATAGTTCGACAGGGGAGGACCTAAACCACTACACCAATGAATATAATGAGCTCTTTTGATGTAACTAATGACTTAAGGTCACGCTTTGTTAGGGGTATAAAACTTAAGAACAACTCATAATAAAGAAGAACTTGTTGTCACTACACAAGGGTGTGTGTGTATGTCATGCTTCCATCACACAGCGACAGCCCCACACCCTGGAGCTTCTCAGACTCCAGCTGGGAAGCTGGAACATTGTCCTGCCCCAAGGTGGCTGCCAGAGCCGTGGCACAGCCAGGACAGCAGCTCCAGCCAGGATGGCTGCACCCATCAACCCCCCCAGCCAGGACTGCTCAGGAAACAATCCTTCTCTGACAGACCTCGGCTTTGGATAAACATAGTGGATCCCATAACTTAACACACAGGTAAACACTGGATCCTACAGCAGCTTAACAGCAAAGTGGCATCAATGGAGCTACAAAAATAATTGAGCAAGGACAATGCAAGATCCTTTCCACTTTCCTTTCATATTCCAGCTTTGCACTTGGGAATATAAACCACGCCTCCAGCTTGAAAGTTGTGTAGTGACATGTGCAGGGACAAATGTGCTCGCTGACAACATATGAAAAGAGGATAAAACAAAAGAAAGAGAATGCAAAAAATCTTTTATCATTCCTTTCATTTAGCAACATCTGATCACTTAATTGTCCACTATTAGTTAGATATGATTTCCCATATAATATTTCAAAAGGACTCACTCCTTCTGGGACTCATGGAGTGATCCTTACCTCATCAAGGCAGTGGGTGAGATATGTGACTATTTGAGTTTCCAGGCAAAATTATTATTGTTTTTTTTAAAGAATCTTGATTCATTCTTTCCACCTTTTCACTAGCCTGTGGTTTCCAGGGAGTATGTAAATCCCATTTAAACAGGAGGAATTTTGATACTCCTTGAACAGTAAAAAATTTCCTTCTGAAATAAAATGAGGGCCATTGACTGAGGACAATCATTCATGAATTCCACGTCTGGGGACTATTTCCTTTCATAGTGTCCTGGATTGAAAGATAGGTGTGTATTCTATTTGCCATCTGTTAGAGGTATGACAGTTAATGTTCTGTTAATTGGGCAGTTTTCTTTATCTCTTCCACAAACCAATCCTCCCTCTGGGAAATATCTTCTGTTAATGGCCAGTGAGTGTCACTGCATGGCTGATAAAATTCCATCATCCCAGTGGGAGATGCTCTGCCCAAGGGGGAGGAGCCAAGGATTCCTTTCTGGATATAATCTGAGATTTTGGGACACCAGGGCAGCCTTCTCCCCTGAATTCTCAGAGGAGCAGCCCTTTCCCACTGGATTCCCAGAGGAAAACTCCACCCTTGTACAGGATCACTGCTCCAACAGAACTAAATCTGTCACTGCAGGAGGGCTGCAGCCACCATTTCAATTGGACTGCTACCAACACCCTGACCAGCGGGGTATCAGGTCGTATTCTGACTCTGGCAGTGTTGTTTTATATTACTCTATGGTTTATTTTATATTTTTTTTCTTCCCTAATAAAGAACTGTTATTCCTGCTCCCATATCTTTGCCTGAGAGCCCCTTAATTTCAAATTATAACAATTTGGAGGGAGGGAGTTTACATTTTCCGTTTCAGGGGAGGCTCCTGCCTTCCTTAGCAGACACCTGTCTGTTTAAACCAAGACAAAGAGTACTTTGACAACTTCCCTACCATGATTGGTATGGCAAGGGAAGGCTCCCGCCATCCTGAAAAACTGTCCACTAAAACAGGGATATATTTATATTGTTTACACTTTGGCAACTCAGAAGAATCTATCAGCCAGTGTTGCCTGGGAAGTATTACTCTTTTCACATCACTTATTTGCAGCTTTCTTTGTATTTGAGTTATTTACGCAACGCATTTGGCATCTTTTTACTACTGTCTCTGAACTTAATTGCATTTTTGGTCTTAGAGCATAACTCTTTTCAGAGCATCAGGTCCATCTGAGTTCTTGCTTGTAACTTCTTGATTAGCACTTCCATCATATTAGTGATTATGGGAACTCATTGATTTGTAGTTATCTGAGTTGTCCATTTCCATTTATTTTATGAATTTTAAGGCTCTTTGACATTTCCAGTTCCCAGCTCCTACAGGGTGAGTTAGCTTTCCCAGCACTCTCAGGAGTGTCGCGGCATGTTTGGGACAAAGGCCAAAGGGAAGTATGATGCTTTCTTCAGTGAAAATCCATAAGAGAGCTGCTTATCCTTGCAGGACTAAGAATTCAAAAGGGACAGATACACAGGAGAGCTGATTTCTCATACAGGATGGGCTTTTAGTGCATTTGTGACAGTCAGCCTTCTTTGCCTCTGCTGCTGTAGTTTGAACTTGTTATTGTCAGGAAAATTAATCCACAAACACCAGAGGTTTATGTCCAAAGAGGAGACAGAGGAGTCCTGCGACTTTATCTGAATAAAGGGAGAGGTCGTGGGCATTTCCCACGGGGTCTCTCAGATTGTTAGAGGACCCAACCTCCTTTTTATCCCAATTTCCTAGCCACATTTCTCTCTCTCTTTCCCCATTGGCTGAGGCACTTGAGAGGTACAGACTTCCCAAATCACCTAATACAGACCCCCTTCTAATGTGTACCCCCACCCCACTTTTTTTCTTTTTCTTGTGTCAATCAGTGGAGTTCCTGTGGAATTCATGGTTATTCCCATTGTTTCTTTCATCTCTCATTATCTAGCTTTATCTACCAGCAGACTCAGTTTGTTTTGTGAGAAATGATACTCACTTCTAAAAATTCAAAGGGTTTATTAAAACCTTATCAAAAATACAATGGAAGACTGAATAGAGAAAATAATATAGCGCAGGGAGCAAAGGATTTTTTCCACCATGTGCTCATCGGCACAATGGATGAGCAAGGCAATTTTCTGCCTTTTAACCTCCCAGATTCTTGTCCATCGACTCCTTCTTCGCTGTCCAGTGGTGCAGTTCACTTCCTTACATCTTGATTGGAGGCCAGGTGTTGCCATAGTAATGAGCCAACCCTCCCAAATGCCCCAACCACCCATCCCATTATAACAATGCAATGGGATGAAACATAACTATAAGTCTATAAAACTTCTCCCAACATATACATGATATTTGCCTTTTAATTGTGAGAGTCAACTATCACATTACTCATCTATCACAGTTTGTAAACCCAAATCCCTTATTCCTTTCATTATGGATAGAGTGGGAGCCTCAGACAAGCACTAATGCTCCTCTTGCAGCCTGTGCACTGCACACACAGCCACGCTGCTCTGCAGGTCTTTTCTCAGCCTGATGAAGCATCACTTTTTCCTTAGCCCAGAGTCCCAAGTGTCCACCTACTCTCACTCAGCACAGCGTGCTGGCACAGCAGCAGTCCAGCCCACTGCTCGAGTCGAACATGCTGTGCACATTCCTTATCAGTTCCACCATCACATTCCATCTCTCGTTGTGCTGGGGTTTGGATGCAGCTCCAGGGATCGCGCGTCCCGTTCCGGCTAGCTCTTGCTCCGATCCAGCACAAATGGGTACAGTTCAGTACCTCCTCTGGTTTCATGGGTTTCTGCCTTCAGCAGAAGCATGGCAGTGATGAGGAAATGAAGAGAGGACTTTTGCAGGGTGTGACTCTGGTTTATTTTGCCCAGAGGAGGAACCCCCACAAAAGTGAGGTCTCCCCTCTGTGCAGCACCTTATAAACGGGGGTGGGGACAGGGGGGGGGTACAGGCATGGGGCCAATCAGGGATAGGGGGGGTGACCCAAAACGAAAGGAACCTCAGTAAACAATAAAATTAATAAAAGGAGGAGGGAGAAACTGAGAACCTGTTGAGTCTCTGGGCAGACTCCCTGGAATTCTCTAGACCCAGGGCGGGGCTGCAGAGAGACGACAAGTCTCCAAACCTGTGAAGTAACCAGGTTTAACCAGTAACCTGTGAATAAGCCAATAACACACCACAACATCTCTTGTTAGCCCGACTCTAAACTGAAAAGTTTTCAGTTACATCTCACACAGATAAATGCACCAACACAAGAAGGTTGCTCAGACCATACCCCTCACATGATGCATTACACAAGTGGAGACCTCTCTCCCTGTTGCATCCTATGAACTGCATTCTCACTCTGCTGCTCTGCAATTTTCCACTTGACTTCAGGTAAGAACATGCGCTTTTCAATTTGCAGACACCAATGTGTCAATGTGCTTTTGGACACAAATATGTGCCAGAACAGAAGCACTTGCTAGTATGTCTTTGTTTCAGCAGTATTTCAACAGCATGTGCCAGGAGGGAAGCAGTTCCTGAATTAGTTCTTTAATCTCTAAGCCCTTGAAGAAACCACTACAATCTGGGCGACGAGAAGAAAATGTGCTCTGGCACATTTTTTCTGTGCGAGAGGTATATCTGGATATTTGGTCATTATGAGCAGTAAAGTCCCTGATGACACTTACAGCTGAGAAGGAATGTGCAGAACACAGCAGCCTGGTGGCACTTCATGGGTGGTAAAGGAAAGAGAACTTCCACTTGACTGTGGTGCAGATATGGGTTTTCATGCATAATAGGCAAGCTCCAAGCAAGCTTCTTGTCCTGGCACAGTTATCTGCACGAGATGTAGTCAGAAAACTTTTCCTTTTAGACTCAGACTCAAGGCTGATATAATGTGATGGTACTTAGAGCTGAGAAGGGAAGTGCATGGCACTGGCCCGTGTCGACAGAAGCCGTGTGCTGGAGGCCTTAGTGCTGGCACAGGGTTCTGTGTGAGGAGGAGATGGACATTTCACACTCGGGGAGAACGAAACCTTACAGAAGGCTGAGAAGGAACAGATCACTGTGGCTGAGCATGCAGGGTACAGGCTGCAGGAGGAGTGTGACTGCTTCTCAACTGCCCTCCAAATCCAAGTTATCAACAGTAATGGGGAAAAGTCAGCAAAAGCTACCTGATCTAGAACATTTTCCTGTCCGAGCCCTACGTGGAAACAATTCCATTTAGCTTTAGACTCCGAGATCTGAGAACATTATGGTGAGATGTAGCAGACAAGGAAAGTTGCAGAGCGCACTGGTGAATTTGATGTGGCTCTCATGCAGCAAGGGGAAGGTGCAGCCCAGCACTGCCGTCTTCTTCTTCTTCTTCTTCTTCTTCTTCTTCTTCTTCTTCTTCTTCTTCTTCTTCTTCTTCTTCTTCTTCTTCTTCTTCTTCTTCTTCTTCTTCTTCTTCTTCTTCTTCTTCTTCTTCTTCTTCTTCTTCTTCTTCTTCTTCTTCTTCTTGAGTTTTTTTTATGGCAGCAGCTGCTGGGTGTTTGAAAGAGAGAGTTGAAAAATGTGATGGCGCATACATGTGAGAAGGAAGGTGCATAGATAGCCCCAGCATGCTGTGAGCAGTTTAAATGCTGCTAGAAGAAGGGGGTAATTTAGAAACAGTTTCTGTCCTGACACTTTTCTGTAAGATATAGCTGTGACACTGAAGGTGTGTAAATGTGATTGTGTTGAGAATATCACAGGGAAGAGGGAAGGTCATCGAATACTTTCTGTCTTGGCACATCTCTCAGACTGAGCTGCAGCTGGAAATGCTTCTCTTCAGCGATGGACTCAGCCACCTTGAGAGAATGTATGTATTCTCTATATAATATATACATTCTCTATATAATATATACATTCTTTATATAACTGAGAAAGAGAGTGTGAGTCACCAGTGTGTACAGAATAGTTTACGGACTGCAGGGTGAAGATGAACATGAACACTGTTTTTTTGTTCTAGGACTGTTCTGTATGAGAGCAGTTGCAGGAGGTTTTGAAGGGGTTTGGGATCTACAAGAGTGACAGAGTAGATAGTACACAGAGCTTGAGGGAAAGTTGCATATCTCCAGGATTGCAGTCCAAAGGATGTGAATTACACGTTGAGCATGTCCCACAGAAAATGTTCTGAAAGAAAGAGGCTGTGCTGGAATTCCCTTTTCTTTTCCAGCCGATGAACTGCACAGCCAACCACAGAACCATTGCTCTTCCTTCCCAGCTCCATGCACCATCACATTCTGTCCGTCTCCAAGAGCCGGGATCCTCAGCAGAGCTCTTCCCCACACCAATGGGGCTGGGCCAGGGAAGTTCTTGGCTTTTTCCTGGCCGCTGTCAGCGCTCATCACAACAACCACACGATGCCGCTGCCGACTCGCAGAAGAAGGAAACGCTCCCAGCCCAGCTCGGAACTCCCGAGGGCAGAGCCAAGGTGCAAACGTCCCTGCTCTCAAATCAACTCTGTCAGGACAAAATTATTTTGCTGATCTTCCCCTTCCAGGTGCAAATTCTTATTTTCACCGCACTCAAACAGCAATAAGAATTCCTTTGTGCTAGCAAATGTTTTCAACTCTCACAGAATCTGGTTTCAAACTTGAAAACATGGGCAAAAGCAGAGCTCCTTTCCTTTCCTTTCCTTTCCTTTCCTTTCCTTTCCTTTCCTTTCCTTTCCTACTTGCTCACTCATCCCTCACCCTGACTTCTATAATGCTTTTTCCAGTGACTCTCATTGCCTTGCCTACCCCTCCCTTGCCTTTCCTTGTCTTTCCTGCTCAGCCTTGCATTTCCTTGTCATTCCTGACTACCCCTTGCCTTTCCTTCCATACCCCAACCTTACATTGTCTTCTCCAGGCTTCCACGTCATTCCTTTGCACTTCCTGCAATTTGCACTGCATTGGCTGGAATTGTCTTGCTCACCCATGCCCACAATGACTTCCTTACCTTTTTTTTTTGCAGGTTTTGAGTTGAATTGCTTTGTTGGCTCCCCTAAAGACTGTCATTACTTTATTTATCCCTTCCTTGCCTTGCCATTCCTAGCCAGCCTTGAATTCCCATGTAATTTTTGATCATCGCCTCCTTTGCCTTTCTTACCCGTCAATGTCCTTTTCTTTCCCTTCCTTCACTCAGCTGCCTTGCATTGGCTTGCTCAGCCATCCTCCACCTTGACTTCCCTACCCCATTTTCCAGTTCTTGCCTTGTTGCCTGCTCGTCATATTTCCTTGCTATAGCCCCAGGGATTCAGGAGCAGATTGCACACGGGTCATGAGAGGTCAAGGGCACGCCAGACCTGTCTGTCCTGGCAGCTTTCCCCTGGGAGCAATACCACCATGGAACTCTCCCTTGCCTGGCTTTGCTCTGCTAAGCCTCCCGTGCCTTGCATTCCCTTGCTCCACCCTTGACCTGTTTTCTTCCAGGGCCTTGCCTTGCCCAGCCTACACCTCCTTTGCATTTCCTTACCATTCCTACACACCCTTGCATTTCCCATTCATTCCTGGCTATCGCTTCCTTTGCCTTCCTGACCCTCCCAACCACTGCATTACCTTGCACTGACTTGCTCACCCATCCCCCAGCATGAATTCCCTGCCCATTTGTTCAGGTCCAGCCTTGCCTTTCCTTCTTCTTCTGGGACTCTCACTGCCTTGCCTCCCTCTCCCTTGCCTTGCCTTGCCTTTGAATCCCTGCCTTCCTGGTTTAGGTTACAATGTAAGATGAAACCAAAGTGAGAATTCTACCACCATCTACATAAGCTGTTGAAACAGGTGAGGTGGTGTTCCTTACCCCCTTCATGGCTCATCCCTGATAACTCTGGGAAATATCTTCTGTTAATGGCCTTTAGTGTCACTGCATGGCTGATAAAATGACATCATCCCATTGGGAGATGCTCCACCCAGGGAGAGGAGCCAAGCATTCCTACCTGGATAAAATCTGAGACTTGGAACATCATGGGCAGCCTTACCTACTGAATTCCCAGAACACAAGAGCTACATAACCACCACTCAACATTCAGAGAAAGACCAGACCCTTCTACAAGATCTCTGCTTCAACAGAACCACATTTATCATTTCACAAGCGCTACAGCCACCATTTAATGGGACTGCTACCACCACCCTGACCCACAGGGTGTCAGATGCTATCCTGACTCTGTCAGTTAAGCCAGTGTTTCTGTATTATTGCCTTTATCCTAATTTTCCTATTCAATTGTAGTTCTGATCTGGGACCTCCCACTGGCGTGCTTTCAGACTAGCACACTTGCCTTGCAGTACCTTACTCTTACCTCCCCACCTGGATTGATTACTCCTTTCCTCCTGCCATTTCCAGGCCTTGTGTTGCTGTGCCTGCTTCTCCTAAACACTCTGAAGGCCTTCACAGACCCACAGTGTTTCAGAAGCAGATGAGAGGCAGCCCAGGGGAGGTCACATCCTGCCAGATCCATCCGTCCTGGCAGCTTTTGTCTGGGACCAATTCTTGCATGAACTGAAATTTGGACAGGCAATCCACATTTTGCTGTGACTCTGGAACCAGAATTACAGTTCTTTCCCATAGGAAGGAAAGCATAAAACCCTGGTGCTTGAGGTGCAGATTAGAGGCAGCCTATGTGATCGAGGCTGGCCAGGCCACTTTCGCCTGGGAGCAGTCCTTGGCTATATTGAATTTTGAATGTGCAATCCGAATTCTGGCCATGCAAGCTGCAGCAAGGCCCTTGGGAAACCATTGAGCAAGGAATCCAACATGTGGGAGAATGTGGAAGAGGTTTTACAGGGACTTCTGTGAGCCACAGAGAAGTTTGATAAGAGGATCCATGTTTACCCCTGAAAGAATTTTCTACCAAGGTAATTGACATAAAAACCAAGAAAGAAGGAAGGATAAATAAGAGAAACTTGCAACTGTCTATTCAAATAAGCACTTTGTTTTTTGTGAACAATGAGTAAAGTGTAAACTTATGAGTTCTGTAAGAATGTATAAAAAGCATGAGTGCTATAATAAAGACAGTTTGAAGCCTTCGGAAAATGGAGTGTGTTCTGTGTTGTCTCCATCTCAACTATGACTGTCTCAACAACGACAGGAGAACTGGCTGTCCTAGAGATCATTTTCTCAAATAAAGACCAAGCCACTGAAAGTGCAGACCTTTTAAAATGTGCACCACTGGTGTGGCTGGAACTCACACAGCTCAGACAAGCACCCTCCCACTTACCTGCAAGGCTGCAATGGGATGAGGAGAACAGGACAGTGGGTGCTGTGACAAGAAAGCTCCAGATGTGTGAAGATACTGCCCATGCCCCAACAAGTTTTGGCCATGGAAACAGACCAAATCAAGCATATGCAGAACTGGAAGAGAGGATTGAAGAGAGCCATCAGAAGCTCAGGAAGGAGCTTAGGGAGGACATTTTCCATGTGCCACCAGTGCAGACCAGGGTCTCTGCTACTGGGCGACTTGAGAAAACTCTCGATGGACAAAGTGGATTGAGTCAGGCTGCTGGGATGAAAGGTGTCCAGCTGTCTTTGAGTATTGCTGAGCAAGAGAAGTGGACATCCCTGTACTGGCTCATGGATGGCGGCAAACACTCTGGGGGAGTGGCTGGCACGATGGAAAAAGCCCAATTGGCAGTGCAGAGGGAAACCCACCTGGGTTACTGAAGTGTGGCAAGACATCTCTGTCTGGCTGGACTTACCTTGCTATGCCCAGCCTTGTCCACAGCTTCTGAACCTTCTCTCACCCAACATTCCATTTGCTTTCCCCTCACTGGACTTGTCTTCCCTACCTCTCCCTTGACTTGCCTGGAATTGCCTACACTTTGATTGCATTGCATTGCATTGCCTGATGGAAGGCAGGGCATGGCAGGGCAAAAGAGCTGTAGGAAAAGCAAAGAAAAGCAAGGAGATCATAGGCAGGGCAGGGCAAGAGAGACATAGGCAAGGGAAGGCAAAGCAAGGGTTGGCTGGCAATGCCTAGGCAATGGTGCTGAAGGCAAGGCAAGCCCAAATGACTCAGAGTGCCCGGAAATATTTCACACTGGAGGTGCTATCCACCTTTCACTTGGTAAGTTCCTGAATGAGGACAACAGTGCTTTTGCACGGGAAGGGAAGCACGTAACCCCAGTGTTCCAGAGGAGAAGCTGCCTAGTGGAGGTAAAGGGTGTCACCAACTTTCTATCCCTGCATGCTTGGCATGGAAGCATCCTGTCGACTTGTACAATTATGGAGCTGGTGTCTGTATTGGAGGTGGCCTGCTGAAAGATTCAATTTGGTATGTCATTTCTACTTCTCAGAGGGGTTCTTCTGAAATTTTTGGCAATACCTTGCTTTTGGGCAATCCTCATTTTTGCTGTGCATCTGACATAGTGCCCAGGGAAAGTACTGTAAGAGTGTAAGAGTGTTCTGGCAACTTTGAATGGGATCAATTCATGGAATTTTTCTCTTTTGGAGGAGACAATCCCATTTCTTTTGAGAGGGGCTCATAGCTGCATTCTTTGGCAAAGAAAACAATTTTGGATCCACACATTGGGTGGTCTTGATGATATTAATTGCTTTTCCTACTGCACAGTTCTGTTGGTTAAAGCTGTTGGACTGTTACAGTGCGAGTGCAAAAGCCAAACTGCTGAGCTTTTTTTCCTACTACTTTTAGTGTCTGAGCACTCAGGGGTGGTGCTCAGTTTTGGATACTGTAAGACAGAAGAATCGTGATGGTAAAGCTGAGAAGGCAAGTGCAGATAGCAGGGGGAGTGGTGCAGTTTGATGGGTGCAGCTGAAATTGTAGGCAGCAAAAGCTTTCTCAGCTGGCACTTCTGTGAGCTAGGTTTTTGACAAACGTTTTCAAGTTTGTAGCATCACTCTGCAAGAATGAAAAAACATATTAGCAGAAATAAGTTTGTGCTGCCATTTGAATGTGATACAAAGAAAGGATTTGCACTTGGAAGGGGAAGATCAAGAGAAATAATTTTGTTCTGGCACTGTTGAGAGCAGGGACGTTTGCACCTTGGCTCTGCCCTCGGGAGTTCCGAGCTGGGCTGGGAGCGTTTCCTTCTTCTGCGAGTCGGCAGCGGCATCGTGTGGTTGTTGTGATGAGCGCTGACAGCGGCCAGGAAAAAGCCAAGAACTTCCCTGGCCCAGCCCCATTGGTGTGGGGAAGAGCTCTGCTGAGGATCCCGGCTCTTGGAGACGGACAGAATGTGATGGTGCATGGAGCTGGGAAGGAAGAGCAATGGTTCTGTGGTTGGCTGTGCAGTTCATCGGCTGGAAAAGAAAAGGGAATTCCAGCACAGCCTCTTTCTTTCAGAACATTTTCTGTGGGAACAGCAGCTGGATGTTCTCAGGTTTGTAGCTGAATTCTGTGAGACTGAAAGTGCAGAGAGTACGCAGAGCTGGGCACACAGACCTGTGTGTGCCACAGTTTGTAAGGTGCAAGGGAAAAGTGAAAGCCAATGTTTGCTTTTCTTTCTAGGACTTTCGGTATGTGAATTGCTGGATGTGGTAAGTTTCGAAGTTGGGCTCTGCCAAAGTGAAAGAATGTGATAGCACAAAATTATTTGGAAAAAAAAAAAGCCCCAGTTTGCATGGTGTTGTTGATACCCTTCAAAGTGAACGTGAAATGTGTGGGAAATGAATTTGCAGAAAATTCTTAAAGTCTGATAAAAGGTTTATATAGAATGTATTTCTATTTTATATAGCGTGTAGTTGTATTCTATATAGTACATCTTTTATATAGTATGCATTTGTTTATAAACTTTGAGATAAGAAATGTTGATTTAGAAATGTTATAGAATAAGATAGATGTTACTGAGACAGAAATAGAACTAGAAATAAATTTTAAAAGATAGCCTTATAAAAAGACTAGATATTTTAGAAAAATAGAATTATAAAAGATATATTGCAGTAAGATTTATGAAGAGTAATTTTAAACTATTAACTTTAAAACAGTTATAGTATAGTGTAGTAAAAGCTGATAAGAAATGCTTATAATGTATGGTAATTAAGAAAGAGTTAGTTTTTCACTGTAATTGTATAAATTATAGTATTTTAATATTATAATCCAACAGAAACCCACAGCTGACATAAACTGCATAACACCAATGTGAGCCATGCAGTTTAAGACTGCAGAGGAAAAGTGATGCCCAGCATCATCTCCTTTGTTCTAGGAACTCTTTTTTTAAGTGGATCTTGAAGGTCTCTATGCAAGACTGGAAGGAGAGGATCCACCTTCATGCAGCTTAGAAGAAACTCCAGCTTCCTTTTGAAACTCCTAACTCTCACCACAGTCAAGGGACAATACAAATTCCCATGCTAGGAAAGAAACAGTTGCTGGATTACCACTTGTTCTCCTTGCAGCTTTTCAATTACACAAAGCAGCATCAGCCCATGCACCACCTTTCTCACCTATTTGTACAGTCACATTCAGAGCCCAGGGACAAAATTGCAATTGCAGAATTGGCATCGTGGAGCCTTGTTGGCAAAAGCGTGATGTGGATCGTGTTAAGATTCAGAATTTCATACAAGGTATAAGGCCACAGAAATTTTAATCACATTTGGCCTGTCCCAAAACAGAATTGGGAAAAGACAAAAAGAAAAAGTGCCTTGAATCAGAAAGGAAACCAAAGAGAAATATGAAACTACATCAGATATCATCCTTGTGCCTTATTACTTCATTGTTTGCCTTCAGTAACGTGATCCTGCCTGTGAGTCAACCAAAAACCAATGTTTGGGTGACCTTGGCCAATGCATCAGGCTTGGATTTCATTTGTTTGACTTATTCAAATCCAGAAAAGCCATTCTTGACCTGCTTGGTCGCCTTGCCAGTGGACAACTGGCCCATACCACAGAATGTCTCTGCAGATCTTCCACGATTCACCATCAATCCCACTGAGGGATGGGGTGTCCGGGCCAAATTTCTCCCTGAAGCACCCTATGAACCTCAAGAATTGGAAATCCTTGGCTCACTGAAACTGGATTTTTTCCAATGGTCCAGCAAAAAGCTCATTCACAAGCAGTGCCAGCTGAGACCTCTCTTGGCTGGCTCAGGACAGAACTCTCACCTGCTGAACTGCCCCGTGCCCGCTGGAGATGTGCAGGGTTCTGGGCACCACCCTGTTCTTTCCTTCTCACAGACACCACACACCTCCAAAACACCCAGCAACTGCTCCCATACAAATGTCCTACAACAGTTTAGGGCAAATTTGGGAGAGAACCTCCAAAGGGGTTTCCTCTAGAAAGCAGATTCAACAATCGGCCCCTCCCCACAACCGGTTTGGGAAAATACTTCCTTGGAGAAAAGTGGAAAAAGCTGTTTATTTCACAGGCAAAGCATTCATCAACACAAAAATAAATTAACAATATTAAACAATAAAACCTCTTGCTGCTCCAAAAGAGATGACAAAATCAGACAGTCCCTCCGTGGGCTGTGGCTCAGCTCACTCAGTCTCTTATCAGAAAATGCCCCAGGTGCAAGCTGCCGCTGCTCTTCTGGGTGTTCAGTTCAGAGCAGCTTTAAACAGGTCCAAGAAAAAGAAAACTCACAGTCCAGGGAACTTCTCTGCCTCAGCTAGCTAAACCTAACTAAAAGCAAAGGACAGCTCTGTCCTGCCGTCTGTGCGTCCGCAGACAACACAGGAGCAGGAATGTGGAGGAGTGAGAGAGTTTCTGATCACAAACTCTGCACTTCTTCTCTCGCCCCTGTGCTCTCAGAACCAGCCTTAAAGGTGCAAAACTTCTTATCCAGCATGATCAGAACAACAATTGAGGATACAGGCACCACATAACCCAGGACACCCTTGCAGCCTATAAACTAGACCAAACACACTGGTGGTTGACTTTCTCTGCTCCATAAAGCTTCACTTTTTCTCAGTGTCACAGAGCCCATCACTAAACCAAAGCATTTCCAGCTGCAGCTCAGACTGAGAGATGTGCCAGGACAGAAAGCACTCGATGACCTTCCCTCTTCCCTGTGAAAACTGCTGTTCACTTTCACACACAGTGTCACAGAGTTCAACCAGCTCTGTCTCACAGAGAAGTGTCAGGACAGAGAGAGTGTTGGAACCCTGGTCACTGAGAATTTCAGACTTTCTGTGCTGGCAGGCACTGACCCCCAGGAGAACACTGCATTTGACCTGAGGCCATGGAGAAGGCTTCCAAAATTGATTGATAGCACTGGGATTGTGGGTTTGGAGTTTGAATAGAAGTGTGTGATATCACAGGGTGGAAAACTTAGAGTTTAAGGTGTTAGAATGCAGTAATAGATATAAAGCAAGATGGATGTTTTAGGGCAGAGGCTGCTCCTTCTTCTTCACCTTCTTCTCCATGGGTTTGGGTGGTTTTGTGGAATTGGATAAAAAAGTCCCCATTGTGGGCACAGGTGGTTGGTTATTGGGTTAAAAGTAAAAGTAATTGAGGTGTCATTTCTTAATTGCACAGTTCATCCTTAAAAGGCCTTGCAGAGAGAGAGATATGGCTCCATTTTTAGTTTGTCGAGTGAAGTGCTGCAGAACTCAGGGTGTGTGAAACTGTGACAGAGATAAGAACTAACAAACATCTGAGTCCCAACAAGAAATTCCATCTTGTGCATTTAATCCTGACCTTGGCAGAAATGAAGCAAAGACTCTGCACGTGAGTTCCTGGGTTATCCCCTGCTCCGAGCAGCCCTTAACCTGCCCACAGCACACTTTGCCTTTGCACGTTCCTTCTCACATACAGGTTCCGGTGGGTTTTCCCACTCTCACGGCTCTCTTGCAAACACGCAGCAGCTGCTCCCATCAAAGGGCGCTGGAGGGAAGAGGCAGCGCCGCTCTGCACCTGCCCCTGCCGCAGGTGAGGCACAGCCCCGGCCGGGGGGAGCCACCCACGGGAGTCCCCTCAGACCCGGGAGCTGAACTCCCTGAGCCTCGCGGGTCCCGCCCGGTTCGGGATGTTCTGTGACTCCGAGGGAATGGGAAGTGCGCGGGAATTGCCTGGGATTTGCCTGCCTTTATTTATTTATTTATGCTTTTAGGAGAGTGGTGCCAGAGAAGTCCGTCTGTCCGTCCGTCCTGGGAGATGCAGGGGGATGTCTGTCTGTCCATCCCGGGAGAATGCAGAGGCGATGTCTGTCTGTCTGTCCATCCCAGGGGATGCAGAGGGGATGTCTGTCTGTCTGTCCATCCTAGGGGATGCAGAGGGGAGATCTGTCTATGTGTCCATCCCGGAAGATGCAGAGGGGATGTTTGTCTGTCTGTCCATCCCAGGAGATGCAGAGGGGAGGTCTGTCTGTGTGTCCATCCCGGAAGATGCAGAGGGGATGTCTGTCTGTCTATGTGTCCATCCCGGGCGATGCAGGGCGGGGTATCTATCTGTCTGTCCGTCCCAGGAGTTGCGAGGAGGGATGTCTTTCTGTCCGTCCGCCTCCACGTGCTGGCGCCGTACGCTGGGAGGGCAGGGGGCGGGGACCTCTCTGTCGATTCATCTATCGCGCTTTCTATCCGTCCGTCTATCGGTCTGTGCGGCTGTCCATCCGTCCATCGCTGTCCGTCTGTCGGGGGGCGTGTCCCGCTGGGCCGGCCGAGGCGGTGGCGATTGGCTGGAAGAGCTGTCGCTCAGAATGCGGCCACGCCTCCTGCGCAGAGGCACAGCCCTGCCAGCTCTGATTGGTTCGCTCCTTTGTCAATCACCGCCCACCTCCTCCTGTGACTGGCTAGCAGCGCTTGCACGACGCGTGTGAACCCGCGCCCTCCCCAATCCGGCCTCTAATCTACCCAGCGACAGCCTCTGATTGGCGGGAAGCGCCGGAGCGATTTTTTGATTGGTCGAAGCCATAGGGAGCCCGCCCGAGCCATTCACAAAGAGCGAGCGGGACCGGCGGTGCGGGGGCCGGGACTGAGCCGTGGCTGGACGGGGCACAGGGGGCTGGGGCTGTTTCTGCGCGAGTGCCACCGTGGGAAGCAGCAGGGTTTGTGTTCCCTGGGACACCGGCACAGCCACGCCGGGACAGGAGCCCCGGGACGATGAACCGGGACAAGGGGCGAGCTCTCCGTCCCAGTCTGGCCCCGGCGCTCGTGCCCCGTCTGCCGTTCAGGACGGGCCGGGTCCCGTTCCAGAGCCAGCCCAAATGGGCTGTGGGGTCAGGAGTGGCCTCGCACTCCACAGCTGAGCCAGAGCCAGGCTCAGGGAATGGCTGCCCACAGAGAAAAGCCCATTACCGGGAATTGGAGTCTACCTGCAGGGCCAGGTGCTGGATCCAACTCCGCAGGGCAGCGCCTGACGATCCAATTTGTTCCCTTTAAACGGCTCTGGAAGACGAGACAGGAATTCCCACAGGAATTCCAGGAGGGCACTGGGCTCTGCTGGAACTGAGGTTATCCAGGGACTGATTTTCCAGATTTTGCTTCCCTTTCTGACTCCATCTAGCAATGGCAAGAGAGAGGAAAACCAACAGGAGAGGCGTTCTTCCTTCTGGAAAAGGCAGAGACTGGAGCTGGGGGGAGATTTGGCTTTGCCAGCTGATGAAACACATTTCCTCATTTCCAGCATTATGTTGGGGAAAATGTCCCTATTTCCTAGGACAAGACCTGTCCCAGCTATACCCAGCTCTTCCACACCACCAGTGCTGCTTGGTTCAGGGTGATATTGTAATTTATCCTGAAATTGTAATTTATCCTGGAATTTGATTCCCAGGCCTCTGCCCTTCTGAGGGCAGCCCAGAGCCAGCACCAGGACTGAGGCAGAGCTGGCTTTCCCCACAACCATGATTTTATAGGAAAATACTCTTTTAATCTTAATTTATTCCCTTATCAGACCCATCTTTGATTCCTATACACTGTTTTGAGGACACAGAGAGAGATTTTTGCTGGAGAACAAAAAACTAAATGGGATAAGCAGGAATTTTCTGGTGAAAAAGAGGGTTAACTGTGAAAAGCCAGTGTTACCTGCAGGATTTCAGTGGTGGGGGGCTGTCTCAGCCTGTTATCCCTGTTTCTGCTTGGTGGGCTCTGATCTATCAGTTATTATGGATTTTTTTCAAGCCCTACCAGAAGGAAACACAAACCCTGAGGCTGATTGTAGATTTCTTTGCAGGGAAGGAGATGGAGCTCCAGGGACTCTTTTACAAATAAAAAAAAAAAACCACTGGAGAAGAAGGGAGGAATGCAGTGAACAGATTAAAAACTCTCATTTTTTTAAAAGAAGTGTGGATGACACCTGGATTTCCCCATGGACAGCACCACGAGAGGGAGACTCACTCCTGCAGCAGAGCTGGCAGTGCCCTTGGCACAGCTGCTGTCCCAACCCACCCCCAGTTCCAGCTCCAAATCCCTGCCTTTCCACCTTTCCCCCCTGCTGAGGAGCCCAATGAGAGTAACAAAATTATTTATTTCATTCCCTCCTGGGGCAGAGCTCAGTTCTGTCCAGGAACGGTAAAAAACCTCTGGAGCTGGCAGGAGCAGCAGGTACAGGAGCTGTGGGGAGGGAAGTCCCAGGAGCTGGGTGAGCTGGGCCAGTTCCTTTGGTCAGGGCAGGGCTTGGAGCTTTTGGGGCCTCTCCCTCTTTTTCAAATATCCTTGATGACCTCCTCAAGCTCCTCTTTCGTGTACATGTGGAATTTCATCCCAGGCTCCACCGTGGCAAGCTGGAAGAGAAGGAGCAAGGGTTAAATGTGGCTGAGGAAAGCAGGAGCAGCTGTTCCTTCTCCTGATCTGCCAGAGCAGCAGGATCATTCCAGCCCAGAACACGCTCCAGGATTCCCTAAAATAGCTGCCTGCTGCACAAATAGCTTTGAATTGACTCAGCCTCCTCAGAGGAGCAACAGCAGGGAACTTCAGTGGGAACAGGCAGGCACTGCTCCCACTTGATGGGGGAAAAGCCATCAAAACCTCCCAGGAGAGAATTCCTGCCTCTCCAAAGGATTCCTCTCCCCCAGGAACCAAGGGGACAAATCCTGGCCTGTCTGGGAGCTGAGGGGATTCAGTGTTGGCTCAGGGAAACTGAGGCAGAGATCTCTAAGGAAAACAGGGAGAACACAGTGTCAGGGCAGACAGCCAAAACATTCCAGAGGCAGCACCAAGGATGAGGGATACTTGAATGACAAGCCTGGAAACGTGAGCAGAAATATTCACACCTGGCTCAGGGATGGGAGCCCAAAACAGGGACAGCTGTGCCAGTGGAAATGCCAAGGCTCCAGAGAGAGCTGAGATGCCCTGGAATGAGCTGGAGTATCCCATAACAGGTTGGGATGGGGCAGGAGAGGGCTGGGATGCTCCTAACTCACAGGCACTGGGCACATGGTTTGACTCTCCAGGGATCCAAGTGTATGGATGCAACCAAGAAGCAGAAGGAAAGCTCTGGAGCATCCCATGGGATCCCAGAGCTCTTCCAGGGTGACTTCTCCCAAAGCTCCCCTTCAGCAGCACAAGGGAACACCTGATCCAGGGCAGGGAGGTACCAGGAGGTGTTTCTCCAAGTGGAAACATCCCAAAGCTCAGCTTGAGAGCTCCTGCCTGCCCAGGTTTCACCCAGAACTCTCAGACAAGGCAGAGACACTTGGAGATGCCACTTTAGGCCCCTCAAATCATGGAGTAGTTTGGGCTGGAAGGGACCTTAAAGCTCACCCAGTCCCACCCTGCCATGGCAGGGACACCTTCACTGTCCCAGCTGCTCCAAGCCCTGTCCAGCCTGGCCTTGGACACTGCCAGGGATCCAGGGGCAGCCACAGCTGCTCTGGGCACCAAACCACCTGTGCAGGGACTGGACTGATCCTGGGCCCAACCAGACTCTACAAGACCCAGATTTATGCACCAAAACCAGCTGTAAATCCCCCCCCCCCCCAAAAAAAAAACCTTTATGAAACCAGCAGAGGCACCAATTCCTTTGCTTTTCCACACCTCCTCAAACCTGTCCCTCACCTTCTCCCTGCCAAAGCTTCACTCCACCATTCCCTGACAGGCTTCACAAGGAAGTCATTAATCTAAAATAGTGAAGTCCTTTCAGGCTCCTGACCTTTGCCATCAATGGATTTAACTCTTCCACAGCCACACTTTCCCTCTTCTCCTAGTTCCTAGATGGAACCAATCATGGCTGGAGCCAAGAAATGGGAGAGGCACATACTTCTAGGAAGCAAAAAGCTCTTCAGGTGGCAGATTTTCAGCCAGGGGGTGACTTGAGTCAATAGAAACCTTTTAATCCTCAGCACATTCCTGCTGTCCTTCCCCCTGCACGATTCCACCCCACTCCAGGGCCGTGCCAAGCACAGTTAAGCCCTGTTAAACAGGGACATGACATCAGGATACTGTACACATTCCTCTGCCTGCACTGTACCAGGAAAAAATGTATGGCTAAGGGCTGGAAGAGCACCTGGGAAGGAGATTCCAGCCACATGGCAGGATTTTGGGACAGAGAATCCAAGGTTCCACGTGCTGTTGGCCTTCCCCTCCAAAGGAAGTTGTTGAATCCCACCAGGAATGGTCCCCCCACAGCAACATTTAATACAAAAAAGGGGTGAGTATCTTGGGGCTGTTTGGGAAAAGGTTTCCCAGCACTCAGAGGGAAGGAAGGGAAGGGGAGAGCAGCTCAGGAGCTGGAATGCCACACTTTGGAAAGGTCTGGTGTCTCATAACCCACCCGAAATAGAAGCAAACTCTATACAGCAGCCTGACTTCTCATCTCCCAGTCACCCCACCCAGTGCAGAGGGTTTGTACCTTTGCCACCCAAAAAGGAGCCAAGGGAGCAGCTTTGGGGGGCCCAGCATCCCCAGGTCTGTGGGCACTGCTGGGCTCCAGGGGCACAGCCATGCCTGGAGGATCTCTGTTGCTCCCACTGTCCAAGGGATTTTTGGCACTGCCCCAGGACTAATATAGCAGCCCAGGAGCTGGGTAATTTTCATTCCTTCTAATATTACAAGCAGCAAGGCAAAAAAGAATGGCTAGATGCAGGGGAAGAATAAGCAGTCTGGGTGGTAATGTTGGGTTCTGCTGACTGGAGAAAGTCAGAGAATCCCTTCTGCTCATCATGGATTAGCCACAAAAACAGACCAGGCTCTGCACCCCTGGAAGGGAAAAGCTTCAACTTTTCCAAAACGCCCCACAGGATGTGATGAAAAGCAGGAATATCTGCAGCAGGAAGCCCTGAGCTGCTCCATTCCTTGCTCCAGGGGCAATCCTGACTCCAGGAGGACTTACCTCGATGTTGGTGGCATTTAGTTTCTCCTCCATGACCTGTTTCAGGATGACCAGGGAAGATTTGATGGCTTCCTTTAGCGTCATGGACTGGAAAACAAATGGCTCATGGATGACATGCTGGAGGCCCAGGACATGGCCCCTCTCCCTCCCCTCTCCTAAATCCCTTGAGCCAGGCAGCCAAAGGAGCAGCTTAACAAGGGGATTGGAGCAGGCAGGGCAGGATATCCACAGGGACACTGAAATCCTGCCTTTCTGAGATTTAAAAATGGTTCATTTGGGCACATAAATCTGATGGGACTGGGACAGGAGGGGCTGTTTCTCATCACAAATCTCCTCCCAAAAAGCCAGATTCCCTCCAGGCAGAAGCCTCCATGCTGCATTTAATCTGATAAATCTCATGCATCCCTAGAGCTGGAGGGATGTGCAGCACAGCTGTGTTTCACTAACTTTGCACTTAAAAAAGGGTTGACAATCCAGAATTTGGGTAATTTGGAGAATTCTAGTGAACAAAGGAGTCTTCTCAGCCACCATCACTAATTGTGCTTTTCATTTGGGTTTGATTTCTTACCACCCAAAATGGACAACTCTGTTCTCATGGGGGAAAAAAAATCCTGTTTAATATCAAACATGACCAGAACTTGCAGCACAAAAGCTGTCCCCTTCCTGAAGGTGCTGCTGTGAGCTCAGGATGCTCCTCGCTGTATCCACACAGAGCCTGATGGTGACAGCAGCACTCAGAGCTCGGCTCTTATTTATAGAGAACTTCCTGACATGGCCTTAATTACCTCACAGGCAGAGAGCTGCCCCTCAGAGAGCAGCTGCTGGGGGCAGCTCTACTCGTTGTACAGATCCTCAGCACCTACTCACAGGATCCTCTGCTGAGGAGTGATCCTGCCCTGAGCGGCTCAGGCACTTCCTCTCCAGCCCAGCCCTAAATCCTCACTGGGGAGGGAATTAGGGGATCCTGGTAGGTGGTG
Source organism: Irena cyanogastra (assembly GCA_013397155.1). Classification (NCBI taxonomy): domain Eukaryota; kingdom Metazoa; phylum Chordata; class Aves; order Passeriformes; family Irenidae; genus Irena; species Irena cyanogastra. Next base: position 46,365 of record VWZV01007738.1, read on the forward strand.
AAGTACCCCAGACCCACAAGAGGTGACCCCCAATCCCACATCCAGCCCTTACCTTGTGGTAAACCTCTTGCAGGGAGCTCTGGGCTCCCTCGGAGGCGGAGCCGATGGCTCTGGCATCGCACTGCACGAACGTTCCCGAGGGATCCATGTGGAACCTGTGGGGACAGGGGGTGACTGCCTGCACCCCACCCCGCTCCGGGGCATCCCAAGGACTCTCCCACCAGCCCCCCAGAGCTCCCTGCACAGCTGGAGCTGGGATTCATCCCTAGGAGCTCCCTGGCAGCTTACACACTCTAACACTGCCCTCTTCCCGCAGAGAACATTTTCCTTTGGATTTCCCATCTTATCCTTAATTTCTTTTAATAAATTCAGCAAGTTTTTTTCCCTGCTGGAAGGCAGACCTGACTGGTCTGACTCTGCCAAGCCTTTTCCACTTCCAGTGGGGCCATTTGAAGCCCTGAGTTCAGGTTACAGCTGCTCCAACACCTCCCCAAGGAATGTCACAGGGATTATGTTACTGGTGGCTCTGCCGGTCCTTTAGGGAAAGGTAAGAATACACTCAAGATGAGGAGAGCTTTAACACTTCCCTCCTCCCCAGGAAACCACATTTTTAATTAAAAAAAGCAGGGGTTTGGGGCAGATATGATGATTTTCCATGCCAAATGAGCAGGTGGGGCTCTGGAAAGGGTTTAACAGGATTAACAAACATATCAGGACATAAGGGGATAAAGCCCCAGGGTTTGGCTTAAGGAAAATCCCAGAATCGAGTTGTTAAAACAGCCTGGGAATTTTGCAGTGGAGGTTTGGTCTTTTCCCTGGATTAAGAGAGCAGAACTTACAGCTGGGGTCCCTTCTCATCCACTCCTCCAAAGAGCAGAGCGACACCGAAGGGGCGGGACTGCGGGAAAAAGGAGGGAATGGGTCAGACAGGGGCAAGGACAGGGGGGATCCCCAGCACCCCCCAATCCCCCCAGATCCCACCATGGCTCCTGGATCTGCATCTTCCTCCCCAAACTGCAGGGCCAGGTTCGACACAGCCTGTGTCACACTCTCCACAGTCATCGTCTCGTTGTAGGTGAACCAGTGATTCTGCAGGAAAATCCAAATGAAGACCCCTATTATGCCCATGTTCCCAAAATATGACTGCCCTGCATGGCTGAGTGAGACCCTGTGGGGACACAAGGATAACTCCCCTATAGGACTCAGGGCACAGCCAGTTCCCCCATGGAAGCATCAGGGAGAGTGGGATGTTCAAAAATACACAGCAAATTGGATATCAAGGCTTGGGATGCCAACAGGGAAATGCAAGGCTGAAGGGCTTTATCCCAATATCTGCTGTGGAAGTAATGTGTTACCCAGCTCTCCAGAGAGTAGAAAAGTGCTGATATGCAGGAGAAAACCCCAGGAAAACACTTTGCACCAGCACAGATTTGTACCTGGGACCTCCAAGCATCTGAGGCATCCAGGAAATTTAAGGGGATAAAAAGAAAACCAATATATCCAGTATTTTGCCAGAACAGTCAGCCCCTACACTCCCAACAAGCCTCCAGCTTCTTTGATGGAATGATCTTCCTTTTCCCAGGACTTCCAAGGAGTTCCTGGGATTTGTGCTGCTAATTTAGGAACAGAGATGTCAGATCTTACCTGAGTCTCCACTCTGGCCTTGTCAATTAAAGTCTTTGCATCAGCTATTAGGCCACTCATGGCACACCCTGAAAGGGAAAGGGGAAACAGGAGTCATTCCACACATTATGTGGGATGTGTTTTCCCCCAGACTGCCCAAAGCCCACGTAAAACACAAAGGGCTGCAGGGAGAAGCTGGTCCCTGAGTGGGAAGGTGGGGAAGAGATTTGTCCCACAGTGCTGGGCACTGGTGAGGCCACACCTGGAATCCTGGGGTCAGATTTGGGTTTCTCACAAGAAGGACAATGAGGAGCTGGAGCATGTACAGAGAGGGGAACAGAGCTGGGGAAGGGGCTGGAGCACCAGGGGCAGCTGAGGGAGCTGGGAAAGGGGCTCAGCCTGGAGAAAAGGGGGATCAGGGGGCACCTTGTGGCTCTGCACAACTCCTGACAGGAGGGGACAGCCAGAGGGGTCAGGCTCTGCTCCCAGGAACAGGGACAGGAGGAGAGGGAACAGCCCCACACTGCACCAGGGGAGGTTCGGGTCAGATATTCTGTAAATTTTTTCATGGAAAGCATGGTCAGGCCCTGGCATAGGCTGCCCCTGTGAACAGAGGTGGAGTCCCCATCCCTGGAAGGGTACAAAAAGTGTGGATGTGGCACTTTGGGACATGGATTAGCAGTGGCCTTGGTATGGTTAGGCTCAATGATCTTAGAGGGCTCTTCCAGCCTCGAGGATTCTGTGGGATTGGAACAGATTTGCTCCAGGACAACCTGCTGGGAAGGGGCCCTGCCTGCCACACAGGCAGCAGATGCTGCAGGAGGCCCCAGCACAGATTCCACTCTGGGAAGAGAGGGCTGCATCACAAGCTCCTGGGAGGAGGAATTTGGACTCTTGGAGCTCCTCCCATGCCCATGGAGCAGCAACACAGGAATTCTGGAGGTTTCCTGCCCCTTCAGGGTGACATATTTGGTCATGAGCCCATTGTGGGCCACTCATGGCTCCAGGGTAGCATAAGTGATCCTGGAGAAAGTGGCCCCAGTCAAGCCCACTGTAATTCCCTGCCCTCCCAGAGCTAAATTTGGGATGAGCTTTCATGAGGGAGGTTACTGAGAGAGGGGGCAGCGCTTCAGCTGCCTCTTTCTGCTTCCTAGAGCCCGTTCTGCTGCCTTGGAGCCTGGAAAACCAGTGACCAGGAGCTGGTGTGCACTGGGAGGGCTCATCCCAAAACACAACTTCCCAAATTCCCAGGGGATGGACTCATGTTATCATAAACAATCCACAATTTTAGGGGTGCCCCCAGATCTGATCCAGAGGGACCCCCAGGGCCATACCAATGTGGGAGTCGATCTCCACAATCTTCTCAATGCTGCTGGGCTCCATCAGGGGAGATGTGATCCTCTTCTCCACAGCCAGGCAAACTCCCTCTGAAGTCTGGATCCCGATGGCTGTGGAGCCAAGCTGCAAAACACCACCACAGCTCCAGCTCACACAAATATCAATGCTGATTCTGACTTACTTGCAGGTGTGTTAGTCTGGATTCAATTGTGCCACCTACACATAAACCCACTCTGGCTTTGCTTGGTGGATTTTAAAGCTCACTCCCTGAAGCAGGAAATGGGGAAGGTGAAATCCATGTGATTCCCATGAGGACCCCAGGGGGCTGCTGCACATCCTTCAAGCAACAGCAGTTTGTGAAGCCCGGTGAGTGTAAGAGGCCCTGGGAATTCTCCTCTGCCAGAGGGAAAAGAGAGTTTTAAACTCTTTTAAACCCTTAAGGTTGAGAGAATTTCCCACATCAGTACAAATCCCACTGCAGCTCTGGCTTGGGCACATGGATTTCCATAAGCTCCTGTTCTCCCCAGAGTCCCAGGCAGCAAGTTCCACCCTGGGACTGCAGGACACCTCAGTGCCACCAGGGCCACAAGCACAGGGACAGATCCTGGGGGCTCCTGGCAGCCCTTGTCTGGATCCTGCTGTGATCTCACCTGCATCCCATCAGGCCCTGCCTGGATCCCACCTCAATTGCACCAACTCTCACCTTGACCCCACAAATCCCTGCCTCAATCCCAGCAGCCCCTACTTTGATCCTGCCTTGATCCCACTTTCACCCCAGCAGCCCCTGCCTTGGTCCCACCATGATCCTACCAATGCTTTTCTGGATCTTTCCAGCCCCTAATCTGGATCCCACCAGCCCTCACCTCAATCCTATTTAATCCCACCAACCCCAACATTGGTCCAACCTTAACCCCACCTTAATCCCAACTCCTAAACTCAATCCAGCCTTGATTCCACCAACAATTAATTGCCTCCATCCCACCTTGGTCCCAGCAGCCCTGCCTGGATCCCACTTTGCTCCCAGCACTCCCAGCTTTTCCATACCACAGAATTTCCTGGCAGAACTGTCTCAGCTGCAGTGTGGAATGCTCGCTCCCAGCACCCTCTCCAAGACATGGGGTTTAATTTTAACCCCGAGATTCCCTGGAAAGCTGCACCTACAGCCACAGGTATGGCAGGAGATCTCCCTGTTCCAGGAGATCCATTTTAATTTATCAACTCAGCATGGGCACCAACATCCTCCTGGGAGCTTTAATTCCCAAGTCCTTGATAACTTTATTACCTTTTCTGTTACATTATTACTTTATTCCTCTTTGTAGTGCTCCAAGCAGCTAGAGGAACACAGGGAAAATGAAATCAGGACCCTTCTCCCCAGATCAAACACCTCAGAGCTTTTTTCCCTTTATCACTTGACCTGTTTCTCCCAAATTTAAACTAATTACCAAACAACACCCAGGAATATTTATCAATTCCTGGACAAGAATATTTATCAACTAAGGACATTCCTCAATTAAGGATATTGAATCCCCAAAGGCCATTTGGCCCTGCAAAAGTGGGTTTGCTCATAACAACCTTCACATTTAAATCCACCCAAGAGGTGGTTTAGGTTTGATTTGGGGATAAACAGCTTTGGATTGCATTTTTTTTTGAGGATAAATCACTTGGTAGGACAGGGTAGGACACATTCCACTGAACTTTGGGGAAAATCAATGGGTTTTGGTCCTTCCTGACCCATAAAGAAGCAGAGCTGTGGGAATGTCTGGCTGGAGGAAACAGACACAGCCTGGATTAGCCCTGAGCAATGCATACCTGGGGTTTGAAGGAGCCCCAGATGTCACAGTTTGGAAAATTTTAGAAGTACCTTAATGGCCTCGATGGCATATTCCACCTGGAAGAGCCTCCCCTCTGGAGAGAAGGTGTTCACACCCCTGCAAGGACAACACAGATGAGAACAGCAGGAAACCCACGGAAGGCAAGCCCTTGCTCAGGGTGAGGCCACCTGGGCACAGGTGGGGCAGCAGGGACGTGTCCCCCTGAGCACAGGACACCCACAGGGTCAGGGCTCAGGATGTCCATGTCAGGAACACAGGGAAAGCCAGCAGCTCAAGGCACGGGTGAGAAGCAGTCCTGACACACTCCAGAAGCCAAAGGGAGCACCAGGAGCCAGAAAGGCCTTGCTTTACCATGGAATCCTTGAGATTGGAAAGGTCCTTTGAGACCATGGAGTCCAACCTTTCCCCAAGGCCACGGCTAACCCCTGTCCCCAAGTGCCACATCCAGGTAGTTTTTGAGCCCTTCCGGGGATGAAGACTCCACCGCTGCCTTAGGCAGCCTGTGTCAGGGCTGGACTGCCCTTTCCATGAAAAAAGTTCCCAATATCCAAACTAAACATCCCTGGCCCAGCCTGAGGTCATTCCCTCTCCTCCTGTCCCTGTTCCCTGGGAGCAGAGCCCGACCCCCTCGGCTGTCCCCTCCTGTCAGGAGTTGTGCAGAGCTACAAGGTCCCCTCTGAGCCTCCTTTTCTCCAGGCTGAGCCCCTTTCCAGCTCCCTCAGCTGCCCCTGGTGCTCCAGCCCCTTCCCAGCTCCGTTCGCTGCCCTGGACACGCTCCTTTCCCTGCATACCCCATCCCATCCATCCCCACACCCCACGAGCTCCTCCCGCCCTCGGGTCCGTCCCATCCTGGCAGCCCCCGGTCCCGTGGCAGGGCTGCGGGCTCCTGGAGCTCCCGGTGCGATCCCAGCGCGGGAGGCGCCGGTCAGGGCGCACCGGACCGGTCGGGCCGCGCCGGGCGCAGGCCGGTGACTCAGCCGCGGGAGCGGGCGGCACTCACCGGTCGTACTCGGAGCGCGTGAGGAACATGGCGACGGCGGGGCCGGGTGGTTCCGGCGGATCCCGGGGGCTCCGGAGGTGCCGGGGGGGCTCGAGGGTTCCAGGGGCACCGGGAGCGCCGCGGCCTCACCGGGGGCTGCAACGCCGCTTCCGGCCCCGAGCAGCACTTCCGCCCGCGCCGCCCGCCCATTGGGCAGCGGCCCTGAGGTCCGGCCAATGGGAGG
>VWZV01007738.1:78788-117501 GCA_013397155.1 Irena cyanogastra
ATTTCCCATCATGTCTCGCTCTATCGAGGCGGAAGTAAAGTGCTTTTTCACCCATCATACTCTGCTTTAATATGGCGGAAGATGATGCCTTATCCCATCATGCCCCACTCTACCGAGGCGGAAGCACTCGCACTATCAGTCCGCAGGACTTCATTTCCCGGCGTGCCCTGCGGCAGGACCGGAAATCCGGCGCCGCCTCAGGAGCCGCCCGGGCCGAGGCAGCTGCGGCCCCGATCCCGATCCCGATCCCNAGCACTCATTCAAGTTTGGGGGGTCTCTGTCACCACAGCGGAGGACTGGGGGTCCTACGAGTCTTGCTGATGTGCGTGGGGCCCTTATTGCTGTGGGGGATTGCGGGTCCCACCAGGCTCATCGGGGTGTGGGAGGGTCCCCATTGCTGCCGTGGCAGGTGACTGGGGGGGTTCCCACGACCCTGGCTGGGTTGATGCGGCAGGGGTCAGCAGGGCCGCCACCGCGGGATCACGGGTCCCGTGGCACCACTGTGGTTGGGGGCACAAGCCCAGTGATGGGCCAGGGATAAGAGTAGGGGGCTCGTGTTTGGGGTCTCTCCAGAAGGGGTGGTCCCTCTACAGCCAGAGAGGGGCGGGGAGGGGGGGGCTGCCTGCGGAGGGGGTCCCCTCCATCCCCCCATGGCCCTGAGACCCCTCCTCAGCCCCGGAGACCAGCTGCCATTCCCCCGAGCCCACCCCGCAGCCGCGGAGCCGAGGCCCGGCTCTATGGGGGTGCGGAGCCCGGATCCCNGACTTCATTTCCCGGCGTGCCCTGCGGCAGGACCGGAAATCCGGCGCCGCCTCAGGAGCCGCCCGGGCCGAGGCAGCTGCGGCCCCGATCCCGATCCCGATCCCGGCCCCGATCCCGATCTCGGTCCCGGTCTCAGCCCCCCCGCCCTCGGCCGCCCGGCCGCCCCCGCCGCCGCCATGGGGTGCACGCTGAGCGCCGAGGATAAGGCGGCGGTGGAGAGGAGTAAAATGATCGACCGAAACCTGCGGGAAGACGGCGAGAAGGCGGCCAAGGAGGTGAAGCTGCTGCTGCTCGGTGAGGAGGGGCCGGGGGGAGAGCGGGATGGGGCTTTCAGGTCTCCGGAGGGATTTTGGGGGGGCCTCCGTCCTCCGGAAGGAGCTTGGGAATGGAGAAGTGGGGATCCCCGGATGGGCTGAGGCGGTGCCCGAGGGATCCCCGGGGGAGCTGAGGAGGGTCCCGAGAGGGATTCCTGGATGGGCTGAGATGGTTCCAGAGCGATCCCTGGGGAGCTGAGGAGGGTCCTGAGGGTTCCATGAGGGAGCTGAGGTGGTTCCCGAGGGATCCTTGTGGGGGGCTGAGGAGGGACCCAAGGGATCCCTGGGGGAGCTGAGGAGGGACCCAAGGGATCCCCGGGCGCTGAGGAGGGTCCTGAGGGTCCCCTGGTTCCCTTCCGAGGGAGAGGGCATGGCTTATCCCATCCTAGTGGGAGGCGAGGGTGTTGTGAGCTGGACTGGGATGCGGCCCATGGGCTTTTCGCGATGGAATGTCTCCTCCGTGTCCCGATGGAATTCCCCGTGCTCCCTCCGGGCTGCTCGGGGGGAAGGCCGGGTCCCTGCCGGGTGGGATTGGCCCAAGGCTGGAGAGGCACGGCTCGTCCCGCGGCTCCCGGCACGGAAGGGAGGGAATGCTGGGGCTGGGATTAAATTCCAGTCAGGGAGCGAGAGTAAAAAGGTAAAAAGGATTTCCCTTTAGGAGGGGTGGCAGATTTCCCTTTGGTGGCGTTTTGCTGTGTTTGAGCTGTGTTTTGGAGTTCTTGGAAGTGATGATGGGAGCTCAGGGGAGGCACAAGCTGCCCTCCCTGAAGGCTGGGGGAGCAGCCTGAGATGAGATACTGGGAGAAATTGGGTACTGGGGGGAAATCCCTCCTTGTGAGGGTGGGCAGGCCCTGGCACAGGGTGCCCAGAGCAGCCGTGGCTGCCCCATCCCTGGAAGTGTCCAAGGCCAGGTTGGACAGGGCTTGGAGCAACCCGGGATAGTGAAAGGTGTCCCTGCACATGGCAGAGTGTGGACTGGGATGAGCTTCTAACCCAAACCAGTGTAGGACTCTGGAGTTCTGTTCAAATCTTCACAATTTTATAAGCACTACTCGGGACTGATGAGCCATCTGCTCATGCTGGTTTCTCTTTTCGAGGTCTGGGTATATATTTTTGGTTATCCTGATTTTTCTGTCTCGGAGGAGACAGATGGAGTCTGTGAGGATCTGAACAGCAGTGCTGAGTGGGTCCTGTTAGAGCAGGATGTGTGAAGGAACCATCCTGCTCCAGGAATCCTTTTTCTTTCCCATTTAGCCCTTTTTCTTCGCTCCCTGCAGGAGCTGCTCCGAGCTTTGTATTTGGTGTGTCCATGGAAAAGCTCTTGGCTGTGTGTCAGGAGAATCCTTTGTTCTCTAGGTGTTTGTTTTGGTGTTAATAAGCAGCACTTGCACATTCCCTGAAATGGAATAATTCTTTCCTCGTATTTTTGTATGACATTTTTTCCAAAGCATCGAAGGCCTTGAGGCTGAGATTGGTTTTATCAGCAAACATGGAATGGGGGAAGTATCCCAAAAATTTTACAGTCATCGGTTGGAATATGTTAAAAACCAGGTGAGGCTTCAGAACTCAGAGCAGCAGCTGATTTTGGGTCACTCTTGGCTTTGGATGGCAGGAAAATTCCTGCGCTTCCTGGTGTGTCTGCAAGTGAGGAACTTCTTAGGAGTCATTGCAATGTTGATCTGGACCTACCTCTCGATCTACCTGATCCCAGGTCAGGTTTGCACCTGGTTGTCACTTGCAAATCTCTCTCAGGTATTTCCTGGTTGTAAAACTGAGTGTGGTGATTCCTGGGAATACCAGGGAATGCTGGAATCTCCCCACACACATCCTTCTTGATGTGCAGGTAAAGCAGAACAGGGGATTCCCAGGAGAAATTTTCTGCAGTGGGAACATCCTTTCACTGAGGCACTAGAAGCTGATGGAAAAGTCCATGAGGATTTTTCCATTGTTTGAGGAAGGGTTTTTTTATCCCACATAAAACTGTCTGGACCTGCAGGGTCTCGTGTCACTCCCTGAGTAGTTTCTGCCCCTCTCAGAGAGGGTTTGTGAAAAAAAAGAATGGATTTTTCCTGAAGTTTGGAGTCCACACATCCTTCCCAGCTCCATTAAAAGTGCTGCCCCAGTTTGAGATCTGCAGAGTTGTGATGAGCAAGGAAAGGGCTGTGCCTGTGCTGGATCCTTCCCAGCTGGAGTGTGAGGAGGCTGGGGAGGCAGGGATGGACCCAGAATCTGGAGGATTGGAAGAGGAGAGGGAGAAAAAGGTCCCTTTTAAATACAGTGAAATTTGGGAGAGGAGAAGTGAAATACAGCCCAAATCAGGAGATTTGGAAGAGGAATCAAATAGACATGAAAATCAGGAGATATGTGGGAGAGGAGACAAAGTAAAATACACCTGAGATCAGGAGATTTAGGAAGAGAAGAGAGAGAGGAAGGTGAAAATTGGGAGATTTGGAGAGAAGAGAGGAAGTAAAAATACAGCCAAAAGTGGAAGATGAGAGGAGAGGAACGGAAGTCCAATACTCCAAAAATCAGGAGATTAGAGAGAGGACAGGAGGTCAGAAATCCCCAAATCAGCAAACATGGAATGGGGGTTTAGGTTTAGGTGTGTTTTCCTTTCTCTCCTCCATAACCCTTATCTTCTCTTGAGCTGGGGAGGAAGGAGAGAGAATTCCAGTTGTGTTCCCTTCTTCTGGGAGCTTTGGCTTGACTTTTTCAGCACCTTCCACCTGGGAGAGGGTTTGGATGCTGGAGGAAGTGGCCCCAGCACCTGGATAACTGCAGGATTGCTGGGGTAAAGTTAATTCTGGAGCTGGTCCTGGCAGCTTCTCCTCAGGGATTTCAAGTCCCTCTGTTGTGTTTCCCTTTCACAATGCTGAAGTTTGTTGAGCAATTCTAAGTTTTGGGGATATTTTATAAAACAAATGAAACCTGAGTATTGAATAATGACTGACCCTGGTTGTTATGACCCTGTGGGATGTAATTATTGTTCTGTGTTGGAATGTCACCAGCAGCTCTGCTGGCATTGGCACTGGCATGGTTGGAATGATGGCAACAGTGGATTCACTCTGGAACAGCAGCCAAAGCTCCTGGGAGGCTGGGAATGGCTGGGAGCAAGCTGGAGATGGCCCAGGAGCCCTCAGTCCCATTTTTCTCCTCCCATTTGCCCCCAGGAAAGGCTCTTCTGCAGGCCCACACAGGGTTCTGCTGATGGGGAAACCTGGCAGATTTTTCCAGCCAAATTGAGGAGAGTGCTGGAGCTCTTCCTGGTTGGGTAGGAGCTAACCCACAGAGCTGATCCTTGCAGTGCCTTTGCAAAGGTCTGGCTGTTGTTCTGGGCCCTGTCTCAGGGGTCTGTGTGACCCCGAGTGGTAAAGCTGAATTCCGGAGCTGTCCCATTCCCAAATCCCTGTGTAAATGGTGGGTTTGTGGCTCTGGCTCTGTGGGTGCACCAATGTTGGACTGTTTTTGCCCAAAACACCCTGTTCCCCAGCCTGGACAGCTTCCCTGGGTTTGGATATTCTGTGTAATTATGTTGAAGGGGTGCTGCTAATTAATGCAAAAACAATTAAAAGCATAAGTTTGTTTTAAAATAACCTTAATTTGCATAATTCACTATCTTCCACTGCTCCAGGAGCCCTTGGCTTTTCCCTGACACTGATTTTTCCAACCTTTTTTCTTTCCTGAATTCCCCAAAGCTTCCTCAGCACTGTTTCGGTTGTGTTTTGGTATAAGGTAGGAAAGTGTTTTCTGGGGATGCAGATCCAGGCAGAGCTGGTGTTGCAGTTAATGATGGTGTTAATTGAAGTGGCTTTTCTCAGAGCACAGCAGCTGTGCCTTGGATCCCTATTCCAGAGGATCCATCTGGAGGTCAGACCTGGCTGCTCCTCAGCTCTGGAGCTGCTGGATGCCTTTGGAATGGTGATTTGAAGCTCTGTGGTGGGTGTTGGTCTCCAGATGTTGTCCCAGCAGCGGCTGCTGCTCCAAGTGTCCTTCCTTGTGGGATCCTTGTAGGAATCCTGCTGGAGAAGCTGCAGGGGGCTCTTGTTTCTCTGATCTTGAGGGTATCTGAGTCTGCTGGAGGTTCCTGGTGACTTGTGGCCATGGGAGGATTCTCCTCGCACAGTTCACAAGGACCAGGGAAGGTTTAGGTTGGATATCAGGGAAAATTTCTTCATGACAGAGGTTGTCCAACCCTGGCACAGGCTGCCCAGGGCACTGGTGGAGTCTCCATCCCTGGAAAGGCTCAAAAAACATGTGGGTATGGCACTTGGGACATGGATTAGAGGTGGACATGGCAGTGCTGGAATACAGTTGGACTTGATCTCAGAGGGCTTTTCCAACCTTAACAGTTCCATTATTATAATTCATTTGACAGCAGGTCAGAGCTCTTTGAAGACGCAGCTCTTCTCTGGGCTTTGAGCTCCATGGAGGTCTTTCCACAGCTGCACTGGAGGCTGGAACTTCCCTGCCCTCGGGTGTGGGAGCTGCAGCTTCCACCCACATTCTCTCACCTTTCCATTGGGTTTCTGTGTACCTTCCCCTTGATTTTCTGTTCTGCCCTTTTCCCACCAAAACCAGATGCAGGGCAGGCAAAATGTTCCTTATCTCCAGAATACCTGAACCCCTCGAGTTTTTCAGGAATCAGCCATTTATTTAATCTCCTGGAAAAGAGAATTTGTTCTACCGGGGTCAGATGCCCTCTTTTCTGCACAGTGCCATTTTCCAGCTGTGGGATGGGAATTCTTCTATCCCCTGTGTTGTGTGTACATCATGTACTCATGTGAGGACACATGGGTGAGCGTCCATGCCCAGCACTGGGATTTGGGGATGGACAATTTCCAGCAGACAGCTTGGTTGAGGAGTTGTGATTCCATCTATGCTCCAAGAGCCCTCTGGATATGGTTCAAGTTTCATTAAATTCTGAGGCAGAGCATTGAAATAACTTTTCTCGGAAGAGCAGAGAGAGCTGTAAAGAGGAATTTTTTAATTAGATCATGGATCTAATCTTCTGGAAGTTTGGAGTGAGCAGAGCTGTGCCCGCACCTCCTGGGATGCAGCACTTGTTCCCTGCAGAAGTGGGATGGAAAAATGGAATTCATGACTTAAGTGGGGTTTGGAGCTGAAATGAGGGACAGATGCCGATTATTTTTCCAGCACGCTCTTTGTGGTGATCCCTGTGCTGTCTCCTTTGTTCCTGGGGATCCGATGCCTGGCTCTTGTTTCATGTTTTCCCAGTTGGTGTTTGGTCACTTCAGTGCATCCTTTAACCTTCTCTGGTTACCGGGGTGGTACTGCCTGGGTCAGCTTTAGAAACAAACACCAAATGCTGGGACACGAGGTTGGCCTCCTGGAGCTCGGTGGTTTGGGGTCTCCATCCCCTGCAAGCTCCCGGTGTTTGGGGAATGAGCTTATCCCTCAGCAGGAGCTGCCAGGCAGAGAGAGCCCAGCTGCATGTTTGGAACAGCTCAGGGTTGTTGTTCCTGCAGGAAATTCAGAGGGTGTTTGACTTTTAAAAATGGGCCCAGCATAAGGTGATGCTTGATAATCAGGAAAACTGAGAAATACCTTTTCCAATCCCAGGTCTTCCCACCGTTCCCTCTCTTTTTCAAGTTATCTGTTGCTTTATCATCCAACTCCTGTTTTACAGGCCTTGCTTGGCTGTTTCTCTGCTGTTGCCACCGAGACTTGGATCCAAAGACACCAGACCTGGCCTTTTTATCCCATATCTCCAAGCACATCCATTTATCATGAAATCCTGAAGTGGACTGAGTTGGAACGGACATTAAGGCTCATCTCATTCCGTGGGCCGGGACACTTCCACTGTTCCAGGCTGCTCCAGCCTGGCCTTGGACACTGCCAGGGATCCAGGGGCAGCCACAGCTTCCCTGGGCACCCTGTGCCAGGCCCTCCCCACCCTCAGAGGGAGAATTCCTTCCCAATATCCCATCTAACCCTGCCCTCTAGCAATGGGAAGCCACTGCCCATTGTCCTGTCCCTCCAACCCTTCTCCAAAGTCTCTCTCCCTGGAGCCCATTTAGACTCTGGAAGGGGCTCTAAGATCTCCACCTCTGGGACTATCCCAGTCCAAGTTGGATGTGGCTGGGAGGAACCTGGGACAGTGGAAGGTGTCCCTGCCATGGCCTGGGGTGGAATGGGAAGAGCTTTACAGCCCCTCCCAACCCAGACCATTCCATGATTCTGTAATCCCATGTGTGTGGATGAGGAGCTGTGGGTGCCCAGGAGGCCGGATATGGTGGTTTGATGTTCAGCCAAGAGCAACACAAGGCCTCTCCATGGGGGTCTCCAGCCACACTGGTCAACAGCAGCCATAACTCCTTCAAAACACTCCTGAGGGAGATTAAAGAGCTGGGAAAACAAATTCAAATCTGAGGTCTGTGCTCATAGAATCCCAGGATGATTTGGGCTGGAAGGGATTTTAAAGCTTGTCCCATTCCATCCCTTGCCATGGGCAGAGGCACCTTCTGCTAAACCAGGTTGCTCCAAGCCCCGTCCAGCCTGGTCTGAAACACTTTCAGGGGTGCAGCAGAGGGGTGTTTGCTGCTGGTTTGTGGCTATTTCACCAACTCCTTAAGGAATTTCTCAGAACTGTCAGTGGTCACAGGTCTGGGTGTAGGGGACAGGGGCAGGTTCCTCCAGCCTGATGTTTCCCAGGAATGGTGCAGAATTTCTGGAGATATTTCAACCTTCTGAGTGGTCATGGGATGTTTCTAGGCTTTAAAGTAATTGTTTAAAGTAAAGTAATTGGTTGAGGCTCCAATAGTTTCAAGGCAAAAAGGAAAACCCCTCTGTTCAGTCTGGGGGAGCTGGGAATGCTCAGCCTGGAGAAGAGAAGGCTCCAGGGAGATCTTAGAGCCCTTTACTGTGCCTGAAGGGGCTCCAGGAGATCTGGGGAGGGACTTTGGACAAGGGCCTGGAGTGCCAGGATGAGAGGGAATGGCTCCCCACTGCCAGGGGGCAGGGCTAGATGGGATATTGAGAAGGAGTTCTTCCCTGTCAGGGTCGGCAGGCCCTGGCACAGGTTGCCCAGAGCAGCTGTGGCTGCCCCAGCCCTGGGAGTGTCTGAGGCCAGGCTGGATGGGGCTTGAAGCACTCTGGGATAGTGAAGGTATCTGTGCCCATGGCAGGTTGTGGAATGGGATGGGATTTAAGGTCCTTTTCAACCCAAACCATTCCAGGATTCCTTCTATGATTCTAAATCTTCTGTTGGGGCTGCTGCTCTTCCTGTGCATCTCCTGGGTACCTTTTGGTGGGAAAAGCCATGTCAGCTTCAGCCCATGTGCTCCAGTAGGCCCAGGAATGCTTGGAATTTCACTGATGTGATCGTGATCCCAGGGTTAGTGTTGCTCCTGTTTTCAATATGCCATTCCTTACCCAAGCCTTCACTTTTTTCTCCTCCGGAGGCAGTGAGAGCCTCAAGTGGTTTATCCTGTGCCATTGGCTCCTGTTCCCTCTGCAGTGAGGCTGTAGCCAGCCCATGTGCCCTGTTTTATTTGAATATATTGTTTTCCCCATCATTCTTGTGGAACTAGGAGTGTCAGCCTAATCTTTCCTGGTTCCTGTTGACTTTTCCAACAATAGCTGGTTTTTTCAAGCCTGGTGGTACAACACTACTGCTCTTTTCTCCAGTGTTTTTACCTTTCTCTTGATTCCCAGTGCAGCAGTTCTCTTGCTGCATGTGATTCTGTGCTGTCCAAGAGTTTTCTAGGTGTCCATTGAAATAAAAAACCTCAACAATGGAATATGGGATCTATATTATCAGGGATGGCAGCACTAGGAAGGTCAGGATGTTGGGATATGCGTTCCACACGATGAGGTTGGAGGGAGGGAAGTGGCGAAGAGGATGAGGATTTGATACTTCAGCTTTCCCCAGCTGTGGCTGCACAGCTCCATGGGATGCTGGAGGCTGTTGGGGAGATATTCCTTGTGGAATACAGTTCAGGAATGCAGTGCTGTGGAAAGCTAAGGAGAGTGTTGGTGGGTAAGGGGAGGTGTCCGTGTTCCTTGTGGGGTGGGATGTGAGATGTGTGTTAAATAAAGGAAATGTGTTTATGAGGGAGATACCCATGGGGATTTAGGGTGATTTGAACAGCTCCTGCTCCACGCTTCCAGTGGCTCTCAAGCTATTGGGTATTTTTGGACCTGGACTCCTCCCAACTTGGTTGAGCTGTTGTTTGGGCCCCTTTCAGCCTGTCTGAGGGGAGCTGGTTCCGTTTGGGATTCGGGAACTGTAACCACAGCCAGATGATCCGGCATTGCATCCAGCCTGCTCCTTGTGTAGAGGGTCCTGTCACATTCCCAGGTCTGTAACTCACCCCTGGAGCTTCAAGTGAACTCCTGGGGTTATTCCTGAGCTGTTTATCAGGGGATGTATGAACTACTGAGAAATACTCCTGGATCTGGGAGCTCACCAAGGGCTGCAGCACTTCAGGAGTGGGCTAGTGGAGTTCCTGCCAAATCCATGCAGAGTTTCTGAACTGGCTGTTGCTGAAGGTCCAAGCTACAGGTCAGGCCCTTCAGTTTTATCTTCCTCACTTGTACTTTAATGGATTTTCCGGTTCATCCCTGTTCTGTCCCTGGAAGGATTTGTTTCAGCAGTGACCTGGTTTCTCTTCAGAAACTTGCAGATGTTCCAGGGCTTTTCCCCTTAATTATGTGTGTGGAATTCCTATCCTGAAGTACAGTTTAATGCAGTTTTGATACAACTTTGGGAAATAAAAAAACCACTGAAAATAGGATTTTTAGGACCTTCTGGAGTAGGAAACTGGATGCTTGTGTCTGGAAGATGTAGGGAGTCTGACCTACTTCCTTGGAGAATATTTAAAGCAAAAATATAGGGTTGTGTGGAATTCCTCCCTTGAAATTCCCAGTCCAAGCTGTGTTTTGTTGCTCTCTTCCCTGTAATCTCCAGCACACGGCCATGCCAAGTTGCTTCCCATCTGCTGCTCCAGGAAATCCTCTGGCTTTCTTAGGGGAAGTGGTTGGATGATAATTTCCCCCCTGTGTATCCTTTGCTTTCCCAGGGTCAGTGCTGATACAGCTGTAAAGCTGCTCCACTTTGCTCCTGCTCGAGAGGGAGAAGGGATCTGGCTGCAGGATCTGGCAGCAGGAACGTGTACAGGGATTGCCACCCTTGGAGATGGAATTCCAGCACTTACATGCTGAGCTTTTCCCTAAGAGCTTGTGGTGTTACTGGGATGTTATTGGGATGTTACTGGGATGGTTTGGGATGTTATTGGGATGTCACAGGTGGGGTCTGGCACGTTACTGGGTGAGGTGTGGGGGTTTTCAGAAGCTGTGATGCCTCCTGGCTCCATCTGGTTTCCAGAGGAATAGTTGAACGCTTGTGGGAGGATGCACTGGGGACAGGGACATTGTGGAATTTTTGCCCAGTGTGTCCGTGGAGTGGGAGAATTTCTGTAACAGCTGCTCTTTGTGTCCAGTGTGGGATGAAGAGATTCCTCACTGCTATTTTGGGAAAAGAGAAGTTAAGGCTTCTGAAGCAGTTTTTCCATGGGGTTATGGCATTCACACCGAGCTCAGCCCTGCTTTCTTGTGGCAGAATGTGATCCCTGTCTGGCTGTGCTCATGGGAGCAGAGGAGAAAGGTTTTCTTCACCTTGGACAGGCAGAAATGTCCCATGAACACCCTGATTTCCATGAGTTTGAATCCACTCTCACATCTCATGATCTTTGAGGTCTTCCTGGCTCCCCATCTAGTCCCTGCCTAAGATCCCAGAGTTGAAGACTTTGCCTGCGGAATCTGTAAAAATTCCAGTGTAACTCTGTCCACTCTTGATGTAAATTTCTAGTGTGGAGCATCATTTTGCTGTAGGGTGAAGGAGTGTTTTAGTAGCATTTAAATTCCCATTTGTTATTTCCCTACCAAAGGATTCAGTCTTACTGGGTATGAACACCACATGGAAGTCCCCAGAGGTGGGAATGAAGGGTGCAGAGTAAAAGCTGCTGAGTTGGTCCAGTATGGATCCCTTCAGGCAAACCCTTTCCAGTGGGTTGGAAAAAGGGGAATAGCAGCTTGTCTGGCGTGAACATCTTCAAGTGTTCGGAAAAGCATCAAAGGACAGAAGTGATACCTAGAGATGTTGAAATTAGATCCAGAAAGGAAGAGTAAAATGGGAATGATTGGCTGGAGTGGAGTGAGAGAACCTTCCAGGCATCCCATTCCACCCCCCACCATGGCAGGGACACCTACCACTATCCCAGGCTGTTCCAAGCTCTGTCCAGCCTGGTCTTGGTCACTTCCAGGGATGGGGCAACCACAGCTGCTCTGGGCAACCTGTGCCAGGGCCTCACCACCCTGACAGGGAAGAATTCCTTCCCAATATCCCATCTAACCCTGACCTTTGGCATGGGAAGCCATCCCCCCTCATCCTGTTCCTCCTGGTCCTTGTCCAAAGTCCCTCTCCAGCTCACTTGGGGCCCCTTTAGGCACCAGAAGGGGCTCTAAGGTCTCCCCAGAGCCTTTTCTTCTCTGGGCTGGACACCACAAGTTCTCTCAGACTGGCTCCAGAGTAGAGGGGCTCCAAAATCATGGAATCCAGGATTATTTGCGTGGGAAGGGACCTTAAAGGTCATCTACCCTCTGCCATGAGTAGAGACACCTTCCATTAAACCTGGTTGCTTCCAGGGATGAGGGGGCCACAGCTTCTCTGGGAAAGCTGTGCCAGGGTCTCACTACCATCACAAAATTTCTTCCCAATATCCAATCTAATCCTCCTTTTGTCAGTAGGAAGCTGTTCCTCTGTGTCAGACTAGACATGGGCAGCGTTAATCTCTTTTCCCCTGGCATTGCCCGTCTCCTGGGCCGTCCCAGCAGGAGCTCCAGCCGTCCATTCCAGAGCTGGAGCTGGAGGGGAGATGTTTTTCAGTGAGTGTTAATGAGGTCCCTTGTCTGGTGGCTCTTGCCTGAGACAGACAACCTGGAACAACTGGAAAAACTTCTTTAGGAATAACAGCTCACTGCTTGGCCGTGGCTGAGGAGCCAGTTTGGGGTAGTGTGTTGATGAGGAGACAGTTTGGAGATGTGGGTTCCTACTTTCTCCCTCTGAAGTAAGGTGTGAGTAACCTTGGAGAGGGGAATTCCTGCTCTACCAGGCAGTGTTTGGGGCTGAGGGGGAAAGGGAAGGGATTAAAGGAATCTGGTTGGAATTAGTGCTGTATTGGCAGGTTGGATCTGGTGGGGATGGTGACAGGTAGAACAGCTTGGCTGTGGTGGGAGATTATTTTGAGATAATCTAAGGAGGAAACAACAGTAAATGATGCTGAAAAGGCAAAAGCAGACAGGTCATGTCAAAAGTCCCTTCTCAGTCTGGATTCGGGGCTGTTTGGGGATACTAAAGATTTGAAATCTCAGCACTTGGATCCTGGGAATGTGGAGAGTGGGTGTGGGAAATAAAAATAAGGATTTGTATCCTCCCAGGGTAGAAGTGCTGAGTCCACAGAGCGTTAATGTTTTCACACCTGACCGCAAACACTGAGCTGCTCTAAGAGAGCTGGCAATGTTCACCCTGGAGAAGGGAACGATCCGGAGAGACCTGAGATCTAAAGGGGCTTCAGCAGAGCTGGAGAGGAACTTTGGACAAAGGCCTGGAGTGACAGGACAAAGGAGAATGGCTTCCCAGTGACAATGGGCAGTGTTAGATGGGATATTGGGAAGGGATTCTTCCCTGTGAGGATGAGGAGGCCCTGGCCCAGTTTGCCCAGAGCAGCTGTGGCTGCCCCATTCCTGAATGCATCCAAGGCCAGGTTGGACAGGGCTTGGAGAAAACTGGGATAGTGAAGGTGTCCCTGCCTGTATCAGGGGGTGGAACAGGATGGGATTTTAGGACCCTCCCAACCCAAACCATTCTGGAATTCGAATGATTTATTCCATCTGGGCTCACCTGAGTCATCCATCCAAATCCAAGCAGGTCCAACATCATTCCTTGCCTACAGCCAGCCCAGCTCTGCAGCCTGGGGAGTCTTGAGGCCAAGGAGCCCTCAGGCAGTGGCAGAGCCAGCTGAGCTGAGCTCCTGCTGCCACACGAGGTGAAGTCCTGCAGTTCTGCTGACTTCAGGAGCGCCATGCCTGCCTTTGGCACGCTCCTGGCTGGGACAGGCATGTGAGGCATCTCTGCTAAGCTCCATAAACCAGGATAACTGATAGTTTGCAATCCCAGGTGTCCACTGCCCTGAGCCATGCAGGAGGGTCTTGATTTGGGAGCGCCATGAGATCTGGGACAAAAAAAGTAGGAAAACCAGGGAACTTGCTAGGTTTTGCAGTCAGGAATAACTGACCATGCTTCAAGGGGTACTTGAGCTCCCCAGGATAACTGACCCTTCTTCAAGGGATAACTGCCCCCCCCACACTCTGCAGAGGTTTGGAAGCCAGGTATTCTTTGCATTCCTTGAAGGAAGGCTGTTGGGATGCAGACGTGCCTGCAGCTCTGAGATTTCACCTGGAAATCACCCTGTGCCAGAGGGTCACTTCCCACCTGGCTGTTCAAGGCCTTTCCTGCTCAGCTCAGGAATGGTGGCAGCATCTGGTGGTGCTGGTGCACTTTGTCTGTCTTGATCTGGAGTGAGGGATGGGAGCTGCTCTGTGGGATCAGTCCTTATCCCAGTTCTTCAGACCTGCCTCTCAGTTGGCTGCCCTTGCTTACCTCTGGAAATTGAGAAATTCCAGGGTTTTTAGCCAATGAACTCGTGGTGGCTGTCGGCATCTGTAAATAAAATCCGGGAAGGATGTGCCAGGACAGTTTGGTGGAACTCTACTGCCAGCAGCAATGTACAAGGAATATCCTACTCCAGACCCCATCAACTTCTCTGTGGGAACTG
The DNA here is from genome assembly GCA_013397155.1 of Irena cyanogastra. NCBI lineage: Eukaryota > Metazoa > Chordata > Aves > Passeriformes > Irenidae > Irena > Irena cyanogastra. Next base: position 92,719 of record VWZV01007738.1, read on the forward strand.
GAAAAAGCACATCCTGCTTTTCCTTCCAGTTTCATATGGTTAACTGGATGTTTTTTGTGCTTTTCAGGTGCTGGAGAGTCTGGGAAAAGCACCATTGTGAAGCAGATGAAGTAAGTGAGTGCAGGCTGCAGCCTTTGTTTTTGTGGGATAAAAAATGTGTGGTGCCCTTCTGGTTTGGCTTGGGAGTAATAAGCTGGTTTCCTTCCAGGATTATCCATGAGGATGGCTACTCAGAGGAGGAATGCAAACAGTATAAAGTGGTTGTGTACAGCAACACCATCCAGTCCATCATTGCCATCATCAGAGCCATGGGGAGGCTAAAGATAGACTTTGGGGAAGTTGCCAGAGCAGTGAGTATTGCATTTATTTCCTTAGCCTAAACTGTGTTAATGAATCCTGGAATTTCAGTCTGGGCCAGAATATGTTTTTTACAAGATAAAGTAGCAAAAAATCTGTCATAACTTTAGTGTGTTGTCAGTACAAAACATCAATATTTTACTGATGTTCTGGGTAAGAACCTTCAGTAGTTTGAATGCTCAAAAAAAAAAAAAAAAAACCAAACCCAAATCTTTCTCTAAATTATTTGAATTTTTGGGAATTTTGAGTTTGGGGGGTTTGAGGCTCTTCTTTTTCCCTCCCTTCTACCTCTGCTCATTCCCTGGCCTGTTTCTTGCATATATGTCCAGCACTTTGAGCTGGAAGTCAGGAAGCCTTGACCGTTGTGGTGGTGGGAAAGGCACAGAGGGGGAACTAGGGATTCCTGGAAATGTGCAGGAGAAAGGAATTGTGTCAGCACAGGGTTGCACTGTGACTGTTCTGCCTTGTGCTGCAGTTGATCTAGCCCCGGATAATTTGAATTTATGGTATTTATTTTGGATGTATGGTTCCAAGTCCTGGCCAAAGGGCACATCTTCACTCACATATTCACCCAGGCTGTTGTTCAGCTGCTGAATGCCATGAATTTTCACCATCCTGAAGGGCAAAAACCTTGCCATGCTTTCCCAGGAAAAGGCCAAATGCATTGAACCATGGAGTGACCTACAGAGATTCAGAACTGGGGTCCCTCTGCATTTGGCTGTTAACACCTCGATAAAGTGGGTTTAGGATCAGCACCCTGAGCTTAGCACATGCGGGTTTTGGGGCCCAGGGGAGAGGAGCTGGGTTAGGAGGAGAATGCTGGGATAATGGAAGGTCTCTCACAGGTCCCAGAAGGACCTGACAGGTCTGATCAGGGTAGGAATAAAAGCAGAGGGGGCTATAGGGCAGCGTGGAGTTCCCTGTCCTAATCCACTGGATAACCTGGACAAGAGCACGGTCCTGCTCTGGCTTCTGAGGGGGATTTTTCATGCTCAGATCCCGATCAGTCCATCCTGTCTCCTGATGAAATGTTTTGTTAAGGAATCAGTGTCCCTCACTGCCAACAGCTCTGGCAGCAATAGGCAAATCCTCAAAGCTTTGGTCCCATCATCTCTCAGAACTCACTTTTTTCCCTTTTCCTGGTGTTGTGCCACACCAGCAGAGGTTTTCCAAGTAAGACCTTTAGGTCAGTTCATTGGTCTGTAGTAGCACATCAGCATTCCCACCTTTTCTCAAAACATTGCACCAAATTACTGAAATCCCATGGTTTTGGTGGGAATGGTGCCTTCAGAGCTGTGATCCCTGTGGAAGCACTGTGGCCGTCCCTCATCAGGGCATCTCACCCCCCAGCCTGGAGCTTCTTCCCCAAAAATTCCCTTTCTGGCTGCAGGAGGTAAACAACTCCATGCCTTTGGGAGAAAACTGGATGGACTGGACTGTGATAAATTAGAGCAGTGATTAATTAATGCCGAGATGTTGAACCTTGCTGTTGGTGGTGAAGGTGCCCGTGGGTGGACGTGCCAAAGATGTGTTCGTGTCCTGCAGGACGATGCCCGGCAGCTGTTCGTGCTGGCTGGGAGCGCGGAGGAGGGAATGATGACGGCTGAGCTGGCTGGAGTCATCAAACGGCTCTGGAGAGACCCTGGAGTGCAGGCCTGCTTCAGCAGATCCAGGGAATACCAGCTGAATGATTCTGCATCCTAGTAAGGAACCAACACCAGCTCCTGGGCTCTGCCTAGCTCCCACAGTGGTCCAGGAGGGGCCAGTGTGGCTGGAGTGAGGTGGGACTGGGTGGGAAGACCCTGTCTACACTGGTTTGACTGGGTGACACTGGGGATGGGGTGCTGTTTGTCTTCTCTCTATGGAGCATTGGGGAAAACCCCACATTCCCTGTTTTGTGCCTTGGTGAATTTAATCCTGGAGTGGTTTGGGTTGGAAGAGACCTTTGACATCTCATTCCACCCCCTGCCATGGGCTCACTATCCCAGGTTGCTCCAAGCCCCATCTAATCTGGCCCTAAACACTTCCAGGGAAGGAGCAGCCACAGCTCCTCTGAGCAGCCTGTGCCAGGGCCTCCCCACCCTCACAGCGAGGGATTTCATCTAATTTTGATAAATGTGATTTTTGACAAATTTGCTGGTTTCATGGAAGAAACTTGACATCTTGTGCTAAGGTGAACATGACCTCAAGTGTGCCCAGGGGGCCAAGAGGCCAGTGGAACCTGGCTTGGTTCAGGAGCAGTGTGTCCAGGGCAGTGATTGTCCCTCTGTTCTTGGCACTGCTGAGGCACCCCTCCAATCCTGGGGTCAGTTTTGGGTTTCTCCTGACAAGAAGGACATTGAGAAGCTGGAGCTTGTCCAGAGAAGGGAATGGAGCTGGGGAAGGGGCTGGAGCTCCAGGAGTAGCTGAGGGAGCTGGAAAGGGGCTCAGCCTGGAGAAAAGGAGACTCAGGGGGACTTTGTGGGTCTGCACAACTCCTGACAGGAGGGGACAGCTGGGTGGGAGTTGGGCTCTGCTCCCAGGGAACAGGGACAGGAGGAGAGGGAATGACCTCAGGCTGGGCCAGGGGAGGTTCAGGTTGGACATCAGGAGGAATTTCTTCATGGCCAGGCCTTGACAGGGGCTGCCAAGTGAGGTGGTGGAGTTCCCATCTCTGGAGGTGTTCATGGAACTACTGGACATGGCACTCTGCTCTGTTCTGGTGGCAAGGTCAGGGGTTGCATCCTGGAGGTCTTTTCCAAGCTCAATGATTTTGGGATTCCATTGAAGTGGCAGTTGCTTGGCTGTGTCACCTCCATTGTCTCTGCAAAGGGGAGCAACACTCTTTTTAAATTTAAACCACCACTTTCCTGATATTCAGCAATTTCCAAAATGGGATCTCCTCACCTGGCAGGTCAATATTCTCAGTTTTCTCCTTACAGCTTTCCCTTTCCTCCTATCCCTGTGCCTGGCACTTCACAGGCAACGCTGCCTCTAAACTGTTCTGATTCTAAAATCTTCTTGTCCTGGTCCTAAAATCAACACAGCTGCTGAACAACTGGAAGGTTCTGAGTAGATAAAAAGGCTGCTAATGGAATTTTTGATGAAATGCCTCATCTTTTTCCGAGGGCAGGTTAGTGCAGGAAGGGGAAACTGTTCCTTTGATGAGTAAAACAGTTGTTACTTTTTTTCTTCTTTTTTTTTTTTAAACTCACATTCTTGGTCTCTCTACAACAAATGTTTGACACTCTGAAAGGTGATTTTCAGCATTTCCAGCTGAAAACTCATCTCAATTTAAGCTTTAAGCCTTGGAAAAATGAGTTGTGAAGAGCTTTGTGGAGAAGTTTTAGCTGCACCACAGCTCACTGCCTGCAGGGTTTTTCTGTTCAGAGCATATTTGAGCTTGAAAATAAGGCAGAATCCTTCTTAATTTGCAGCACCTTGGCAGGGGTTTGGATCAAGGGAAGGGCTGACAGGAGTTTTCTTGGATTTGTGCATGCCTTTGCAGCAGGAAAGGAGAAAATTTAGTTTCCAAAGGAGGAAAGAGATTGCTGAGGAGGGGGAAAGGAAGGAATGATTTAATGGAAAGATGCAAAGAAGAGGAGGAAAGCTTAAGGACTTGGGCAGAGAGCAGGAATGGGGCTGAAGGAGGAACCTTGGTGTGTGTCTGGATGGCTTTGGAAGAGGAGGAAGATGAAGGCAGCTGGCAAAATGGAGCAGATTGGGCAGAGAGGATGTTACCCTGCTTTTGTAGGTACCTGCTTGACCCAACAGCCTTCCAGAGGTGGGATTTTGGCGGGTTCTTCCTGTTCCTGGATATTTGTCACCCACCCGTGTCCAGGTCCAGGCTGCTGCAAGGAGCTGGCGCAGCCTGGGATGCGGATGTTACACCCAGGAGGAGCCACCCGGGCATTTCCTGAGAAGTGCCCCAGAAAATTCAGCTTCCTGTCCCAAAACCACAGGAAGTTGCAGCAAACCAACGTTCTGATGCATCTGCAGCTCGGCAACTCCGCAGTTGGGACATGCCGCCAGTGGGTTGATTTCTTCATGGCAAATTCAGCCCTTTAAAGGGCTGGTTCTTCCACAGGACTTGCAGAATTCCCAGGATTTTCCTCTCCCTCCACATATGGCTCCTGACCTGCCTTATCTCTGGTATTCCCCAGTTAATTCCCTTGTCCGTGCTTAGAGTCATGGAATATCCTAAGCTGGAAGGGACCCACAGGTATCAAGTTCAACTCTTGGTCTTGCACAGGATATCCCAAAATCCCACCCTGTGTTTGAGGGGATTTTTTTCCATGGATGAGAGCATTGTCCAAATGCTCCTTGAGCTCTGCCAGCCTTGGGGCCGTGACCATTCCCCGGGGAGCTGTTCAAGTGCCCAAGCACCAAGGATGGATGTCCTGCACTCCTTTTTGTGGTGGGATGACACAGGCTTTGTCACTTCTCTTGGGAATTTCACTTCCCAAGTAATTTCATTACCTCCTGCAAACAGCACTGAAATCTCAGTGTGAGCAGCTGTTAAATCTGTGCCCCATTTGCTGCTTTTCCAGCTGAAATCCAGCTTTGTGCTGTGTTTCCAGACCAGTTCTGGCTCCACATCAGGTTCCAGGGCTGAGACACATGGAATGGAGGAAGAGAGGAACAGACAAGTAACTGCTTGTGAAAATCAGGTAGCATCGAAAACAAGGGTGCTGTGGCAGAGAGCCGAGCATTTCAGCATGGAATCCTTCCAAAAACTTCCCTTCCTGCTGTTTCCTGCATCACTGGGCACTTCTTCCTTGTGCAGGCAGAGATCCTGCCTGTCAGAGCACTGCCCTGGCAGGCTGGAGATGGTATGGGAGGAGAGGAGGTGAGGGATAACACTAATCCAAGCAATCTCTCCTGGCATCATAGTGTTTTCCATGTTTTCTTCTTTTTATTTTTTTTAAAGAACACTTGAGTAGCTCCTGGTCCAAGCTGTTGATGTAGAAATGCTCAGTGCCTTTCCCAGCACCATCTGCTAAAGCCCCCTGCAGCTACCCTGGGTTTTGTGGAATGTTGCAAACATTTATTTTTTTAACTTGCCTTTTTGCAGCTTCCTATTTGTCTTTCCCTCTGATGTGAGCAATGGCTCTGTGGTTCCCAGCTCCTGCCTCCAGCCAGGGCCGTGGAGAAGGACCTCTGTGCATGCTTGAGGGAAGGAACTTAAATCCCATCTGATTCCATGGGCAGGGACACCTTCCACACCTCTCCAGGGTGCTCCAAGCTCTGCCCAGCCTGGCCTTGGACACTTCCAGGGATCCAGGGACAGTCACAGCTTCTCTGGGCACCCTGTGCCAGGGCCTCCCCACCCTCACAGGGAGCAATTCCTTCCCAATATCCCACCTAACCCTGCCCTCTGGCAGTGGGAAGTCATTCTTTCTTGTCCTGTCCCTCCATGCTCTTGTCCAAAGTCCCTCTCCAGCTTTCCTGCAGCTCCTTTAGGCTCTGGAAGGGGCTCTGAGGTCTCCATCTCTAGAGCCTTCTCCTCTCCAGGTGAACACCTCCAGCTCTCTCAGCCTGGCTCCAGAGCAGAGGGGCTCCAGAATCGTGGAATCTCAGGATTAAGGGACCTTAAAGCTCGTCCCAGTCCATCCCCTGCCATGTGCAGGGACACCTTCCACTATCCCAGGGTGCTCCAAGCAACGTCCAGCCTGGCCTTGGACACTTCCAGAGATGGGGCAGTCACAACCTTCTCTGGGCATTTCATTCCAGGGTTTCACCTCACTCACAGATAGGAATTCCTTCCCAATATCCACTCTAAACCCCTGTTTGGGGTGCAGCAGGGTGAATGGGAAGGATATTTCCATTTCACACATCCCCAGATTTTCAGGATACTTGGAAATGTCACCAAGCACATAGTGCTTTAAAGTGTTTTCATTCCTAATTTTCATGCTTTTCCTGGATTTCAGGCAGATCCCAGCCTGTGGAAGCTGTAGGTAATTATCTGCAGTCTCATGGGCAATTAGCACAGTTCCTAATCAACCTTCCTCTAATCCTGCATGTCTTCTTGTGTTCCCAAGTGCCAGTTCTGGCCTAAATTCTCTTACATAGTGCTGGATAACACCTAGATTATTTCTAAGTGGGATTTTTCCTTCCCCTCCCTCTTTTTTCCCCTCCTCTTGTTTCCCCTCCCGCTTTTGTCCCTCCCCTCCTCTTCCACCCCCTTTTTTCCCTCACCTCTTTTCTCCCCTTCCTCTTTTTCCCATCCTTCTCTTCTTCCCCATCCCCTTAAGGACTTTCAGAGCCATTCGTGACTTTGAAATCCTTCTTCTCAGCACCAAAAGGAGTGAATTGTAAGGAAAGTCACCATTCCAAGGTTGCTGTGAGCAGGATGAGGAGGGGAGCTCTGTTATCTTTCTCGTTCATTTCCCAGCATCCTTGTCCTGCCGTCCGTGCTTCCTGGAGCTGTCTGGGTGTGGGATTAGACAGGACTGGCATGTTTCCTGATCAGACTGGAATTCCAAATACAGTGTGATCAGAGAGCTGGAAATTACAGCCTGGAGAAAAGAAGGCTCCAGGGAGAGCTGAAAGCTCCTTCAAGTACCTAGAGCTGGAAAGGAGCTTTGGACAAGGGCCTGGAGTGCCAGGACAAGGGGAATGGCTTCCCACTGCCAGAGGGTAGGGTTACATGGGATATTGGGATGGAATTCTTGGCTGTGAGGGTGGGGAGGCCCTGGCACAGGGCCCAGAGAAGCTGTGACTGTCCCTGGATCCCTGGAAGTGTCCAAGGCCAGGTTGGACGGGGCTTGGAGCAACCTGGGCTAGTGGAAGATGTCCCTGCACATGGTAGGGGGTGAAATGAGATGAGCTTTAAGGTGTCTTCCCACCCAAACCATTCTGGAATTCTGGGATTCAGTGATCTCTGCACACACTGGCCTTGTGCCATCCTGGCACAGGATGTCCCAGGAATGCTTGGAGAGTCAGCAGGACAAATGAATGACACTGTAGGTTTGATCAGCACTTTTTTTGTACTTAGGGCCTCATTTTAAGCATGAGAAAAAGAAGGAAACCAAACCCAAGTTGGCTTTTTGGAAGCTTGTGGTGTTGAAGGATGAGGAATAGCTGGCTCTTTAAACACAGGGATCCAAGGTGGGGAAGGAGGGATGCAGCCTCAGCCTTCAGGAAGTGGAGAAGGTGCTGGGAAGGGCTTGGAAGTGCATGGGATGAGGGCAGACACAGCAAGGTCAGTGTTTGCTCTCAGAGATGTTTGTGAGGGGTGTCTCTGACTGAGATCCAGACTGTGGCAGCTGGGGGCCAGGAGCCACTGGGAACAAGGAGATTCAGACTCTGCTTTTCCAGCTCTTTGGGGTATCCTTTTCAAGGTCCACTTAATCTGAAATAAAAGTGGCACTAGCTGGGCTCCACAGCCTGGATTTTTGGGAGGGCATAGCTGCTTCCTCTGCCCACGCTTGGCAGGACTTCCAGGGTTTCCCAGAAATCCCCTTTGCTGGGTTTTCCAACTGCTTATATTTCCATGGGATTTGCCCTTTAGGTCTCCCCGGAATTAGTCTGGCAAAGTTTATTGTTTCAGGCAGCACCACTGAATCTGATATGCTTTATTCCCTGATTGAATTTGTTTGCCAGCTCCATTCCCTCCTCCATGGCTGATCCCAAAGCCTTAATTAGGAATTGTACCACTTTCAGTGCCCAAACCTCCAACTGGCTGTTGGGAGCAGGTGCTTTACAGCTTCAGCTTGGGCTTGACAGTGCTGAGATAAGAGTGGGCCTCTATCTTAAGGGACTTTTCTGCCCAAATGACTTTATGATTTATCACAGCAGTGGTGTGACCTGTATCAAAGCCAGGCTTTGAGGAGCTGCTGAGTCAGTTCTTAGCATTCCCACTGGCTTTTGATACATTGTGTCTCAGCTAAACTTACACTGGTAGGAGAGAGAGAGGACAAAGAAAATCTGGGCATATTACTTCCTCAGCAGAAATATTACTTGGTAGAAGATGAGGAAGGTAAATACCTTCCAAATCATGTTTTACTAAACTGAAACTAAAGCCAGGCCCAGCCCTGGTCACACAGCAGCTCACAAATCTGCCATCCTTCTGGAGTTGAGAGAGGGACGAGAGGACTGTCTCTTCCTGGACTAAATCCACTCTCACATCCCAGCTCTGTGGGAAAATCCCCATGGCACTGGGCAGGTCCTGGCAGATCACTGGGATCTGGGGTTTGGAACCAGGGCAGGGCTCTGCAAGTCCTGACCGGGGCAATGCTGGAGCTGTTGGAGGAGGGATGTGTTGCTGAGGTTCCTAGCACAACTCCCAGGCACATGGGAAGAAGCAATTCGTGGCTGACAATGGATCTGTGATAATAATGTGTGATTTAGGGGGGTTTATTACACCCATCAGAGCCCTCGTGCTCCTGAACCCTTCCAGTGACACAGGGCTGGGGTGATTAAAACCTGTTCCCAAGAAAGAACACAGCCTGTGCCATCCCAGCAGAGCTATGGGATCCATCTCATCTTTGTGAGAGCAGGAGGCTGAGCCTGGAGGGAAGACAAGCTCAGAGGTCCTGCTGGTTGGAGTGGGATTTCTGATCCTGCTGGGAATCATCTGTACCTCGTGCTGGTGTTCCTGAGAGCTGAACTCCAAAAGAAATGTGCTGGGGCTGGAATAACGGGAAAATTTCTGCAAGGATGCGGCTTCTTCCAGGGCTGTAGCCTCAGAGTCAGCTTGTTGGGGAAGGAGGTGACTGGATCTGCCTGGTTTGGGATGGTTTTTAAGGCTTCATCCTTCCCTTCCAGCTCCTTTGACGCATCCCTGCCCTTTAACAGCAAACCCTTGGATTGATTGCCTTGTGCTTTGAAGCAAGAGACCTTGACTGTGGATTGCCCTGGGAGATCCAGCCCTGGCATAGCTCTGCATTCCCTCCCTACCCTCCCCAGCCAGCTCAGCTCCACCAGCACTACCTCCAAGGTCATCCAGGGAGGGGTTAAAATCCCCAAACCCCCAAAACATCCCTCAAGAAGGCCCCAGGGGGTTGCTTGCTTCGGGGGCTGTGCTGTGTGAGGGAGATAAATAAGTGCTGCGCTTTGTTCTGCAGTTTATAAAAGATTCATGGTGAGGCAGCCGACTAAAAAAAGCCTCTTGTGTTGTCTCTTCTGGTTTAGTTACCTAAATGACTTGGATAGAATATCTCAGCCGACCTACATTCCGACTCAGCAGGATGTGCTGCGGACCAGAGTGAAAACAACAGGAATCGTGGAGACTCACTTCACCTTCAAGGACCTGTATTTCAAGTGAGTGAAGGGCTCTCTGCCCATGCCCTGCACTGGGGGCACATTCCACACTTGCTCCTGGTTTAACTGTCCTCCTTCCCTCCATTATCCCTCTCCACTTGCATCACTCACTGGAGAGACCAGTTTGACTTTGATTTGCCTTCTGTTCTTTTCAGCTGCTTTTATGTTGGAATCGCAGACACAGGTACTGACTGCTCGTTTCCAGGATCCAATCCCAAAAATAATACTAAAAGGACACTGACTGGAGTTTGAGTTTGAGTTTAACCCTTTCCTCAGAGCAGAGGAATCGAGCTGTGTCCGTAGCCAGGCTGTGGCTCCGGGATGCATGGTGTGCTCCATGTGTTCCTCTGGGAATTGCCAGCCTGTGCCTGGCACTGCAGGGGCTGGGACTTCCCTCTGCTGATCCAGTCCCTGCCAGGCTGTGGATCCAGCCTGCTCCTGGCAGTGTCCCTTTACATGTCACTAACGAGCTTCCTCTAACCTCAGAGCAGCTCCCACTGCCTCCATAGGCTGAGGCTGCATGCCTCATCCCTCACCTTGGATCCCTGTAGCTCCCCTTCCTACTGCTTAGGAATTCCTTGCTTCAGATCCCACTTGTGCTCCTGACAAACAGCTGGAGTCCCACAGCATTCCCGTGCTGGAGGGTGGGTGCAGGACAATGCAGTGCCTGTGGCTCAGCCCCCTTCCCTCTGTCTGTGCCAGTGGTTTGGAGTCTTTCCTGCTCACATTGCTAAAAAGTGTATGTTGGCTTATTTACAAATGGGCTGTAAACCACTTTGATGGAGTTGAAGCAAAATCCAAGCGGTGCTTCTAAAATCCAAGGGTTTTAACAAGATTCCAGGTTGGTTTGGATTGGATGGGACCTTAAATCCCATTCAGTCCCATCCCCCTGTCATGGGCAGGGACACCTTCCACTGTCCCAGGTGGTTCCACAGCCTGACCAACCTGTCCATCCCCTGTGTCGGGGATGGAGCAGCCACAGCTTCCCTGGGCACCCTGTGCCAGGACCTCACCACCCTTGCAGGGAAGGAATTCTTCCCAATATCTCATCTAACCCTGCCCTCTGGCAGTGGGAAGCCATTCAGCTTGTTGTGTCTCTCCAGGCCCTTGTCCCAAATCCCTCTCCAGCTCTCCTGGAGCCCCTTTAGGCACTGGAAAGGACTCTCAGGTCTCTCTGGAGCCTTCTCCTTCCCAGCTGTCCTGGATCCAGAGCAGAGGGGCTCCAGTCCTTGGAGCATCTCTGTGGTCTCCTCTGGAGAAGGAAACTTTTGCAGTTTCTGGGAGAACAGCATTTTGGCTTCAAACTGTGCAATTCAAGAACATTTTTAACAGAAATGCCAAAATACTCGGCATCATTGATTTATTTATGCAGCTTCTGCTCCATCCAGGGAATAACTTGTCTTCCTGTGGTGATGGATCAGGATTAGCATCTCCAGTGTGTCCTTTAATCATCTCCCCCCTCCTTCCTGATCTCGCCCAGAGCCATTGATCATGTGCAGGGCCCCAGACACACGAGGTGCTGTCCCAGAGGGATTTGCTCCACAAAGGGAAGCATTAATCCATCAGAAACCCTGGTGCTGCCAGCTCTGCTGTGATATTCCATCTTAGACATTCATAATGGGATAGGGAAGCCACAGTGACTGGAATTGGGATGAGCTGAGTTGTCAGGGATGCTCTTCCTTCATTAATCTCTCTGTGCTAATGGCAAATGATTCAAGCCATGGAAATATCCTGGATTCTCACAGAGATTTCCATCTTTCCCTCTAGACCAGAGGGTTAAGTAGAAGATGGGAGTTAGTTTGGGATCATTAAATCCACCCCTGGACAGCTCCTTATCTGCTCTGGGAACAAATCAATATCTATGACTTAATAACTCAGATATTAACTTGATTTAATTAAATCCCAATCCTGAGCTCTCATCAAAATATTTGGATGAGCAGGGGGGCTGGAACTACCTGTGACCCAAATTCCTATTTAATTAGAAACTAATGCAATTTATACAGAAATTCCATAAGCAACTGCTCAGCCTTTAACGTCCAGTACCTCAGATTATTTTTTTAATAAATGAAATTATTTCTTAACCCCCTTAATCTCCTCCTGGGTCCCAGCAGTAGCTTGCAGGTAGTGTGTTCCCAATAATCCATTTCCCTGGAGGTGCTGTGAGAAAATGTTTGGAGTCTAGTCAAGCAAATTGGTTGTTGCTAAGGAAGTAGGAAAGAGAACAAAATCAGCAGAGCTCTGGATGGTCACTTCCAGTTCTTCCTGCTGAAAACCAGACTCATGGAATGGTTTGGCTTGGAAGGGATATTAAATCTCATCCAGGGACACTTTCCACTAGCCCAGGTTGCTGCAAGCTCTATCCACCCTAGCTTGAAAGAAAATACAAGATACTGATTTAAAATCCCCTCTCCCAAGAAGGGAATTTTAAAACTCCCTCTCCCGAGGGAAGCTCCTGAAACCCTGAGTGTTCCCAACCCGCTGCTCAGCCTCCCCATCCTTGGGGACGCCACGGGGCCGGGCAGGAGGGGTGTGCCCAGCTCCTGAGCCACTTCTCCTGCCTCTGCCAGGATGTTCGACGTGGGAGGGCAGCGCTCAGAGCGGAAGAAGTGGATCCACTGCTTTGAGGGAGTGACAGCCATCATTTTCTGCGTGGCCCTGAGTGACTACGACCTGGTGTTGGCTGAGGACGAGGAGATGGTGCGTGTCCTGGGGTTTGTGGCTGCATGGAAGGGAGCTGGGAGGATCCTAGCTCCATCCTGCACCAGGCTGGAATGTTCGTGGTGTACTCCTCCTGTTAAATTGTCTGAGAGCTGCAAGGACAAGCACTCCTTGGATAAGCCAGTGGAATCTTGCCCCACAAAGTGATAAATACAACCCATGCATGAGGTTTTCTACCTTCCTGCTTGCTGGGAGGTGCCTGGAGGTGTTCTCATGCCTTGTTCTCTACATGTGAGTCACTCCAGGAAGGAACAGGAGGAGATGAATTGTCCCCCTGTGCTCCTCCTGGGGCAATGGCAGTGAGGATGTGTCAGTGACACCTCAATTTTGGGTCTGGCCTGTGCAGCACAGCCTCTGTCCCCCATCCCACCCTTTCCTAACGTCTTCCCCACTGGATTTCCTTTTCCAGAACCGGATGCATGAGAGTATGAAACTCTTTGACAGCATCTGTAACAACAAATGGTTCACAGACACCTCCATCATCCTCTTCCTGAACAAGAAAGACCTGTTTGAGGAGAAGATTAAGAAGAGCCCGCTAACAATCTGCTACCCAGAGTACACAGGTAGGCTGGGATCACTGGGATCATGGGATCATCTGTGTCACTGGGCCAGGAATGGGTGAGTCAGAGCCTTGGACAACCCAGAATCAGTTACAAACTTTCCCCCCAATTCCTTCTCTGTGCCTCCTGGACAGCATCTCTGCTCTGTTCAGTTGGCTGGTAGCTTGTTTTCTTGGAAGAGCTGTGGTTGGGAACAACCTTTGTCCTTCTTTGGAATAGTGTTACACTCCAACAAATTAAGGTCACTTCTCCATTTCCATGCCTTTCTGGGGCAATAATTCCATTTAAATTCAATTTTAGAGGCTGTGGAACTTAACCACGTCTTGTTCTAGCTCCTGTCCGCCCTGCCGTGTCCATGTTCAGCCAGATTGTTCTGGAGCCCATCCCTGCTTTGGCTCCACACAGGTGGAATGTTTTACCCTGGGCACTGCTTGAGGCATTTACATGTTTAAAAAAATCCTTCAAATCTCTTCAAACCTGTTGATTTGTGTGATTCCCAGAGAAGCTGTGGATTCCCTGTCCCTGGAACTGCTTGAGGCTAAGCTGGACAGGGCTTGGAGAAACCTGATGTAGTGCAAGGTGTCCCTGTTCCTGGCAGGGGGTGGAATGAGATGGGATTGAAGGTCCCTTCCAATCCTATGATTTGTTACTCTTTGTGGAGCGTGGCTGTCCCAGTATCCATGTCCCCTGGATCCCATGTCCAAGGTCACTGCTCAGAGAATAGACTTCAGGTCTCCCAGAAGGAGTTAATGGTGGATTTGGCTTTGTAGCTGGATAAGGCAGATGGTTGCAAGCAGCTTAATATGGACTTAAAAGCTCCCGTGAGCCGGTGGGCAAAGCCAGGGATCTTCTCCTTTCCAGGCTCCAACACGTACGAGGAGGCAGCCGCCTACATCCAGTGCCAGTTCGAGGATCTGAACCGGAGGAAGGACACCAAGGAGATCTACACCCACTTCACCTGCGCCACCGACACCAAGAACGTCCAGTTCGTCTTCGACGCCGTCACCGACGTCATCATCAAAAACAACCTCAAGGAATGTGGGCTCTACTGAGAGGTAAATGCAGCTCTGGGTGTCCCGCTGGGAATGGCTCTCTCTGCTCCCTTCTACATTCCTGGTTTCCTTCCCAGTGTTTCTGCCTGGTGAGCCCCAGCCTCTTGCTGCCTCGTGGGGACAGCGACGAGCATGACCCAGGAGCAGAGAACATGTGGAATCCTGGAATTCTTTAGCACAATCTTCTGTCTTAGGGACCTTTTATTGCTGTGGGATGTGGAATTAGGGCACAGTGAAGCCACGTAGTGGGAGTAGATCCTCCTGGCATCGTTGGACAGCGTGATCTCCAGGATGTGCGGTGGATTCCAGCTGGATTCCAGACCTTGGATATGTAGCTTTTTCTCTTCCTTTGGTTAACAAGCCACCACTAGTCTGTTTTTAAGGTTATTTTTTTTCCATCGAGAAAACTATAACTTTACTAAACTTTATTTCTTTATTTGCAAACCTTGTTTTAAAAATAATAATAATTAAAAAAGCAACAAAAAAAATCACTTAACTATGCACATGTGAGCAGATCCTGCAGAAAATATTCCTCTTAGCAGGAATTCCTTGTTTTTAACACTTGCTATGGCCAGGATTTAATATTTCTGCAGCTACTAAGGGATCCTTCGAGCTTCGGCTTTTTTTCCATGCGTGATTTGTTACCATCCTGCTCCCTCCAGGCTTTGGGAAAGGCTTCTGCAGCAGAAGGAGGGTTTAGGTTCTGTTGGGGGTTTGAGCCCAGTTTTATGCCAGTATGGGAAGGGATTTGTGCTCAGCATAATCTTAGCTTGGTGGGGAGAGGAGCTGAGCCCTCACTGGGGGGAAAACTGCTGCTTCCCAGCTCCCAAACCACTGATTCCTGTGCATTTTTTGGGATGAAAACGGTGGATTATTCTGTGCTGCCTTTCCCATGGCCCTCCCTGCCCAGCCCTGTCCTGAGCATGCCTTTACTTTGTCTGTGTGGTGCCAAATCCCTGTTTCCCTCTAGTGCCATCCCTAACCAGTCCTACATTCCTTTGCTGATCCATGATTGCATCCAGACTCCTCCCAGTTTGTCATGTGTACAGTTGGATCTGTTAGACTTGTTGGCAGTATTAAAATGGTGAGTAAAGATTGTAGCCTTTTCTCCACTTTATTCTTCCTTTTTCCAGGAGTGTTCCCAGCTTTTGTGCTTTGCTGGAGAAGACAAGGAAGAGCTTTGATGGGAATTGGGTGGAATTATCTGGACAGGGAGGTTCCTTGTGCTTTATGACCCACCCACTGTTGGTGTTGTGCTGCTCCCAAAGACTTGAGTCGTGCTGGCACAATTGGAACATGCCAGGAATCCCATTGCCCATAGGATCATTGGCAGATGAATAATTACTGCTTATTTATAGCCCAAATCTCACTGGCTGCTGTGACCCCCATGGGAATTCTCTGGGCACTTCTGTGGGACTGTTCTCAGAACACTTGCTTAGAAATCCAGGATAAATTCCTCAGGGAGGCTGGTGCCTGCTGCCAGGGGGAGCCCTGAGGGAAATTCCCTGTTCTGGAATCGTTTCCAAGCTGTCTGGAGCTGTGTCTGCTTGACAATTCCCTTTCAGCCATCCTGCATGGGATAACTCATCCTTTAAACTCATCCAGGAACTTCAGCTCATCCAGGGGTTCTGGCCAGGAAGTTTTTTGGGATGGTGGCCCCCATCCCACTCCCCAGGAGCCCAGCAGTGGCCATGGGGTGATCCAGGTGAGATCCAGAGGTCCATACGCCCCCAGAATGGATGCAAAGCAGGTGAAATATCCCTTGGTCCAAGCTCTGGGACACAGGAATGGAGCAAAGTGGAAGTGGGAGAAAGGAAGAACATCCACGTCATGCATATTCCTTTATTGTGTTTTCCTACAGTTAAGTGAAGCTGGATGGGAGATCTCTGCAGGAAACGGGGAGAGGATGGATACAGGGCTCATCTACGGATTATTTACAAACAGACAGAGCAAATGCAGCTCTAAGTAGCAGAATGAAAATCTTTCAAGTAACCATTTCCTCTTTATCCAGCCCTTTGCTGGACTGGAGTTGGGATTCCCTTCCTCAGCCCCTCCTGCCTGAGAAATTCCCACCATTTAGGGCCCAAAACAACCCCACAAACTCCTGATCTGTCCTGCCCAAGGGCTGAGGTTGGTTCCCAGGAAAGACTGAGGTTGGTTTCCAGGAGTGACTTGGAGGTAACACAGCCTCCAGCTTCCCCAGAAATTCCATCCTGGATTAATCCAGCTTTGATCAAGGGTGGGAATGAGCTGCAGAGGGACAGGCAAGGGGGCAACGTCTATCCTACCTCCCAAATTTCCTCAATATTCCTATTCCTGGCTGTGCTCTCTGGTGTCAAACCTCCTGTAAAACGCTGAGAACAGGGGCTCTTCCTTGGAAAAAAAGAGGAAATGGCCATGAAAGGAAGCAGGAAGTTGAGCTTCAGCCCCTTCCAGGTTTGGGTTTGGAAGGAGGCGGATTTGGGCAGGTCATAGAAAAAGTGGGAGCGAGTGACATGGTGGGGGTTGGTTCTTCCTTTGGCTCTGCTCAGCAGAACGGTGAGATGGGAATGTTTTCTTCTTCTGGGAGGGAGGGAGAGAGAACAGGGAGTTAAACACACCCAGGGAAGGGCTTAGAGGAGCAATTTTATGGAAACAAGGGAAAAACTCAGGTGGGGTTCAGGGACATGTGTCACCTCATCCCTTTGCCTTCCTCCGTGGTGATGAGGATGGAGCATCCCCTCCCTCCCCCCCTTCCAAATGTCACCTTCTGGTGCCTCCTGCCTGCAGGGAACCTGCTTGAGGGTTTTTTTTATTGTTTTGGTTTCTTCTTTTAGCTTTTTCCTGCTTTTTTGTTAGTATTCAAGGATAAGGGAAGCACCAGAGGTTCCCTGAAATGCAGAGTGCCAGAGCCAGTGGCTGGGAGCTGCTTGGAAAGGGGGGAGAGAGGATGGAATTCCTGCTGCTGCTGCTCAGAATTAGTGCAAGACTTAGGATGATAAACCCTAATTAGGGTGATAAACCCTAATTAAAGTTTTAGGATGATCTAAAAGGCTGGGAGCAGCAGAGTGTGCCTTGGGATATTCCCATCCACTGAGGCTGGGCAGGTGGAACTGCAATAGAGAAATAAAATTATTCCCTTTAGCTCAGATGGAGGATTTGGGGATCTGTTTTCATCACTCCATGTGCAAGGGTGGGAATTGCCTGTCTGAACCAACACCACTGTGGGATGGGACTGAATCCCATGGGAGCTCAGCACAGGGATGTGACCATGTCCCTGGGCTAATGGGACCCCAGACTTCCCCCTCCCCACTGCTCCCAGTCCATCCTCCCCTCCCCTTCTCCTAGGGTTTCCAGGACTTGATGGCAAAACCAGGGGGACCTACATCCCACCACCACACAAAGCAGGATGGAGCTCTGATCATCCTTATCCACCTCCCAGCCCTTTTTTGGAGGATGGAGCCAGCTCTGTTCATCCTCATCCCCAGCTCTTTTTTTTGGGATGGCGCCGACTCTGCTCATCCTTACCTCCAGCCCCTTCCCCAGCCATTTTTTGGAGGGGATGGAGCTGGCTCTGCTTTTCTTCATCCCCTTCTCCTTCCCCCAGCCCTTTCCTTTGGGGATTGAGTTGGTTCTGATCATCCCTCTCCTTTTCCTTCTTCGCCAGCTGTTTTTTGGGGATGGAGCCAACTCTGCTCCTTCTCATCCCTGTCCTCCTTTCACAGCCCTTTATGGGAGGGATCCAGGTTTGATCATTTTCATATCCCTCCCCTTCCCCAGCCCTTTTTTGTGATTGAGCCAATTCTGCTCTTCCTTCTCTCCTTCCCAAGCTTTTTCTGGAATGGAACCAACCCTGATCAGCCTTACCCCTTCCCCAGCCCTTCTTCTGGGATGAAACTGGCTCTGCCCTTTCTCACCTCCCAGTCCCCTTCCCCTGCCCTTTTTCCAGAGAGATCCAGGTCTGATCATCTTTATCCTCCTCCCCTTTCCCAGTCCTTTTTGTGATGCAGCCCATATTGATCATCCTCCTCTTCATCCCCCTTCCCTTTCCCAGCTCTTTTTGGGATGGAGCTGGCTTTGCTCATCCTCATCCACCTCCCCTTCCCTAGCTCTTTTTCTAGGATGGAGCCAGCTCTGCTCTTCCTCATCCCCTTCCCCAGCCCTTTTTGGGATGGATCCAGCTCTGACCACCTTCCTTCTGTCTCCTGTCCCTATTTTCTGTCTTCAGCCTTTCTCCCATACCTGCTGGTGCTCAGAAGAGGCCGCAATCCTTGAGGTTCTCTTTGATGATCACGTCTGTGACGGCGTCGAAGACGAACTTGACGTTCTGTGTGTCTGTGGCACAGGTCATGTGGCTGTAGATCTCCTTCACGTCCTTCCGCATGTTGAGATCCAGGAACTGGGTCTTGATGTAATTCCCTGCGTCCTCAAATGTGTTTGGACCTGCAGAGGGAGAGAATGCTTCCAAGCTGCTCCCGTGGGGGCGGGCGTCGGAGGAAGAGGAAAAGGGTGGAGTGCTGACCATGCATAGCGCAGAACTCCTTTTTATCCCATTTCCAGTCTTCCAAATGCCTTTCTGAGGCAACATCCATCCTCTCCTCAGCTCCAGCCTCCCAGGATCTGACTCACCACCTCACAGGGATGAATAGAACTGCTTCTGCTCATCCTTATTCCCTTCCCCAGCCTTTTTTTGGGCTAGAGCCAGTTCTCATCACCCTCACCTCCCTTCCCCAGCCCTATCACAACATATCCGAAAACCAAGTTTTGCTGCATCTTTGCTGGGACCACACAACTCCCCAGCTCCTGCTTTGGGGGGTCTCGAGGAGGAGGGGTAAGGCTGGGAAGGACTCACCATCGTACTCTGGGAAGCAGATGCTGAGATGGACTTTCTTGATCTTTTCCTCAAAAAGGTCCTTCTTGTTGAGGAAGAGGATGATGGAGGTGGCAGCAAAGAACTTGTGGTTGCATATACTGTTGAATAGGTGCAGGGATTCATGCATCCGGTTCTGCAGGGAAGCAGATTGTCATGGATTGACACCCCCTTTGGGCCACTGCAGCCCACCCCCAAGCCTCCATTCCCAAGGAAAGAGCTTTTCCCTGTTTGCTGCAGCAGCAGCTGGTCCTGCTGCCTGCCCAGTCTCTCCTGCCCACCCAAAATCACAGATAAATCCATGTGATGCTCAGGGTAGGGACTGGTTCCAGTCCCTCCTGGGATTGTCAGAAATTAAGGATTGTAGTGATTTCACTGGGAAAATTATCCATGGAAACCTTGCAGAACTCAGTGAGCACCACTCCAGTCATCTGGGGGATGCTCGTGTTGGACCGTGGCTTCTGGCCATTATCCACAGCTTCAGGAAGGAGCTGGGAAAAGGAAAACTCCAGTTTTAGAGCAGATGTTGAGTTTGTAGTTTGCTGCTGGGTCATCCTGAGGAGATGAGGATCCATCTAGGCAGAGCCAAGTCCAATGGAAGGGTTTTTTTGATATAAGGGGGATCCTCCATCTTTATGGGCAGCAGGTGGGTTCTCCAGGGATGGTTTTCCCTCATCCAGCTTCCCATCACAGCAGCTTTTCTGTATGCAGAGCACTGACTCTGCCCAAATCCTGCCCTGTCCTGCACTGAGTGAGCATTCCAGCCTCTCCCAAGCGCTCCCATGTGCAGGATGCTCTCCTACACATGGCTGAGAAAAGGCTGCAGGCTCCTGCCTGGCCATGGCAGGGCCCAGGGATGGCAGATCCTGACCCTGATCCAGCTTCAGGAGAAGCTGTTTGGATCCCAAGGAGCAGCCATGGGACGTGGAAGAGATGCCAGGGAAGAAGCCACTCCTGCTCTTCTTGTCTTCACCCCTTATCTCTTATTTCTTTAAAGAAAAACCCATTATGGAGCTTCCATGTTCCTTCTCTCTGGATCTGTGCCCTCTGAGCTGCTTTCCCAGGGCTCTGCTGGTGCATCCTTCACTGGACACACTTGGATCACGTCCTTGTGTCCCCGCACTGGGAGGGTGGGAGCTGCCCCTCCTTATGCCCTCTGCTCACCTTGGAGAGCACAGAGAGGCACGAAGTGCCTCAGGACCAGATTTTCCTTCATCCCAGTAGGTTCCTGGCTCTTCCTGCCCTTCCCTTTAGCTTTGCTCCAGTTGACTGGCTGTATGGGCTATCCTCTGGTGGCTCTCAGGATCTGCTCAGGAGCACTTGGGAGTTTTCTCGTAGGCAGACCCTTGGATTCACGACTCAGAGGAGGTGCCAACACCTTTACCAGGTGCAACTAGGTGGGAACCAGCTCCATCCCACATTTCCCACACCTTTCCTGGATCATCCAGAGCATCTGACAGTGCAGAGTGCTGTTCCTCCCTCCTCAGAACCCCCTTGGAACTCCCTGTTCCTCTCCCCCCTAGCTCCTAGTTCCTCCAGGACCCCGACCCACCACTTCATCGTCCTCCACCAGCACCATGTCATAGGCGCTCAGGGCCCCGCAGAAGATGATGCAGGTCACCCCCTCGAAGCAGTGGATCCACTTCTTCCGCTCTGAGCGCTGCCCTCCCACGTCGAACATCCTGGGGAGGGGACAAGGATGAGGGACACACACCCCCGGTCCTGACACCCCCCCATGTGATGGTTCCAGTGCCACATCCTCGGGGGGGCAGGAATCACTGTCTGTGGGAGGGTATTGGTGGTCTCTCGAGTGTCAGGGTCATCCCAAAATCCCTCCTGGCCATCAGGGCTGGGGGGAATCATGGAGGAGTGTTCATGGAGGTGGGGGAGGCTCTCACCCACCTGAAATTCAGGTCTTTGACAGAGAACTTGGTCTCGATGATGCCTGTGGTCTTCACTCGGGATCGCAACACATCCTGCTCATTGGGGAGGTAGTTGGGGGCCGTGATCCTGTCCAGCTGGTTCAGGTAACTGGGGGGACAGGAGGGGATGTGACCTGTTGCCAAGGCACTGCCCATGTCTCTACCCTCCCCCTGCTTTTTGGGGATGATTGTGGGGCTGAGCTCTGCCAAACACTGGGACTCCAGGGCAGTGACATCCTTGGGGGAGCTGAGGGACATGTGGGGCTGCAGGTCAGCAGCAGTTTTGGGATGGGGATGGCACTGGTGGGATGGATGATGACACCAGTGGGATGGAGGATGTAGGACAGCACTGATGGGATGGACGACGGCAGCAGTGGAATGGGGGGTAGCACTGGTGAGATGGAGAAGAGTACTGGTGGGATTGGCGAATGGTACTGGTGGGATGGAGGATGACACTGGTGGGATGAAGAATGGCAGACTCGGGGTATTCCCAGGAGCAGGGAGGAGACGGATTTTGCCAGGCTGGGTTGGAACCGGCCATGAGCTGTCAGGGGGTCCCCAGGCCAGTCCCTGTGGTGCCCGCCATGTCCCCACTCACTACGCAGCTGAGTCGTTGAGCTGATACTCGGCAGCGCGGTCAAAACACGCCTGAACCCCCCCGTCCTTCCACAGCTTCTTGATGCAGGAGACCAGCTCGGGGGGCATCGTGCCCTCCTCGATGGAGTCAGCCAGGTTGAAGAGCAGCCGGCCTTCATCCTGTGAGAGGGGCCTTCGTCACCAACCCTCCCGTGGCCCCTGTCCCCTCAAAGTGCCCTCAGGACTGAGGGGACAACATGGGGCTGCTTGTGGACGCTGGTTCCGGGGGCTGCCCTGGCCCCACGTGATGGGGTTTGGGGGGACAGGGACAGCACCCGGACTGACCGCGCAGGAGGACTCGGCGTAGTCGATGCCCAGCGTAGACATGGCACGGATGATGGCCAGGATGGACTGGAGGATGTTCCCATAGATAATGGACTTGAACTCCATGCACTCCTCCTCCGTGTAACCATCCTGGTGGATGATCCTGGCAAGCACAGTGGCCTCAGCCCCAAGCCAGGACATCCCCTCTGGGGTGGGAATCACCACCCCACACTGGGAATCACAGGTGCCTCCACCAGGTGACATGGTGGAGGTGACTTGGGGTCCAGCCACCCCATGTCCAAGAGCTGGTGGCTCATCCTGGTGGCCTCCCCCTCCCCAGTCTGACTCAGGCCATACTCACTTCATCTGTTTCACGATGGTGCTCTTCCCTGACTCTCCAGCCCCTGGAAAAGGGTGGGAGGGACACCTTAGTGCCCATCAGGGCCTGTTGACACAGTGATGGGCACCCCATGGGGACCAAAGCCACTGTCCCCCACCCATCCTCTGCCTAGACACTCGGCCTGGCCTCTTCCCGCCACTGCCATCATCCCCACACTCCTGTCACCCCTTGCACCCTGTGTGGGACCAGAGCTCGGGGACCCCCGGGGTGGTGGGAACCTCCTGGGTGCAGGTCCCCCAGCTCCCGCCCACCGTGGGCAGTGCCCAGCAATGCCTTTGGGGCCGTAAGCGGCTTAGGGCAGCACAGGAAGCTGCTTAGAATTAGGGTGTTAATCGCCTTGACCCCAGCCCCCCCCACTGGATAAGGCCCCATTGCTGGCCCCTGCCCCATGGAGTCACCCCCCTGCCCCACAGGGTCACCCCCTAGCCCTGTGGGGTGTGGAGGGACCCCCGAGGAACCATCTCCTCCTGCCTGGCACCCACCAGCAGGTTTCGGGGTGCTGGTGGCAGAAGCTCCCCAGGTTCTCACTGACCCCCCTGACATGTGGCACATCCTCGGTGGGACCTGGTGTCTCGGTCCCTTCCCCATCCCCCCACTCTCCCCTTCGTGCCTGCCATCCCCAAGAACCAATGCCACATCGAGCCCTTCCCAGGGATAACCCTGGGGACATCCTGGTGGCGGGATAACCTCTCCAGGCTGATGGTGGCTTGTCCGAAGGGTACCAGAGACAGGGCAGGAGGAGCCCAGGGGGTCATGGGCTCCCTGTCCCCCTCCCCATCCCCACATCCCCTCAGCCTCAACGGAGTGGAAACACAGGGACATCTCCAGGGGACGTCCCCTCCAGCCTTACCAAGCAGCAGCAACTTGACAGTCTTGGCCTCCTTATCCGCATCCTCCTGGAGCTTCTTCTCCAGCTCCTTGGACCTCTTGGCCATCTCCTTGTCCTCGGCACTGGCCCCGCTCCCCATGGCTTCGTCGTTCTCCTCCTCCTCCAATAACTCCACAAGCTCCTCTAGGTCCCCAGGCTTTTCCAGCTCTTCAAGGAGATAACACGCACACCTCGGGGACGAGGTGAGCGCTGGGGGGTGAACAGAAATCCCAAAAAGGGCGAGCCAGGTACCCCACACCCTGATGTTGGGGTGCCCCAAGCCGGCAGCACTCTTCGGTGGGTCCTCGCTGCTGGCTGACCCCCGCTCTCTCCCTTAATTCCCCATGGATAACCTGATTTTTTTTGACCGTGGGATTTGGGGACTTTTTATCTTGCCATGTGACCCAGGAAATCCAATTAGCCCAAGATGGCAAAGATTAGGGCTCAGGGAGAAAAAAAAAGACGGAGCATCTCAGGGAGGTGGGCAGGGGGCTTTACATAAGGGGGGACATCAGCGTGACACCCCCTGCCCGTGGGGACTGGTCCCCTGATGTGACTTGGGAAGTGGGGATCATTTTGGGGGTCCCTCCTGTCTATGGGCTGTGATCCCACTTTTGGGGGGCATCGAGGATGGGATCAGGCCTTGGTTGTGTGTGTCCCCCACCCTGGGTTTTCCAGAGTGGTGACGGGGGACAGGGCTGTGGTAGGGGGTGCTGGCGAGGGACGGTGGCACTGGGGGATTCCTCCTGCAGGGAAAAGGGAGCTAATTACCCCGGGGGGTGGCTAACGAGGCCCCTAATCCTGCCCCGCCGGGTGCCGCCCTCCCGCTGCCTAAGCTCTTTAATGGGATCGTGGCTCAGCCTTCGTCCTCCCTCTCCTCCTCCTCCTCTTCCCAGGCTCAGCACCCCCCTCCCAGCCCATCCCCCAGCCCTGCAGGGCCCCCAAACCCTGGGGGAGGGGTGGGTGCCTCCCCCTTGCCCTTACGAGGCTGGTTTCAGGTGGGCACCGCAGGGGGAGACCCCGCCCCGGGGTGGGCTTTGGGACCCCCGAAGTCTCAGGTGCCCGATGTTTGGGTTTAAGGTGTCCTAAATCCCTGCACTTCACAGCGCCACTGGGGGCTCCGTGTCCCCGCACCGGTGTCCCCATGTCCCACCGGGCGCATATTCCCTGCCAGCGCCTTTGCTTGGGGACACTCTGTTCCCTCTGTCCCGGCGGACACAAAGCCCTTTCTGAGCCTCTAATGAACTCGGCGCTAATGAGGGGGGTCCAATTAAAATACCAGACACCACCCCCCCTCCCCGCGGTGTGCGGACAGTGCTGGGCAGGGGACATGACTCCGGCTGGGGGTCCCCACTGTCCCCCGTGGCTGTTGTGCCCTCCCAGCCTGGCACAGCGGTGGCCCTGGTGGGTGGTGTCACCTCGCTGTCTCTTCACCTCCTCGACAAGGGGTGGGGGGCACAGACGGGGAGTGAGTGACATTCCCTCCGCTCTAACAGCAGCTAAAAATACCCCCCCGTGCTGGTGGCAGCTTAGGGGACACTCGGGGCGCTCGGAGGGGACACAGCCCGACAGCCACTCCACCGGGAGTCCCGGCTCAGGTAGGGACAGGCGGAGAGCGAGGCAAGGGCACAGGTGACACCCCCGGCACCCCCGCAGCCGGGCTCTGCTTCTGGGGTGGCCCCAGTTTGGCTGGGGGGTGAGTTGGGGGACTTGAGGGGGCAGAGACTCCTTGGGGACATTCCTGGTGAGGGTCAGGGCAACCCCCCAGCAGGGTCTGAGTGCTGAAGGAGTGTGAGTCCTTCTTTTGGGGTGCGGCACCGTATCGGGGGGCGGGGGGGCATCATCACCGTGGAGGAGGCGATGCCCCATTTTGGGGGGTCTTGGCTGAGTTTGGAGGTACTCGGTGCCTTTGGG
>VWZV01007738.1:120143-134181 GCA_013397155.1 Irena cyanogastra
GTCCCCCCCCTCCACCGCCGCCTCCTTGTCCCCAGACTTGAGCCCGACATTTTGCTCAGAGCCAAACAGGACTTCCTGAAAATTGACAGTGCTGCGGACTTACAGTGAGTGTCCGGCCCGGTGTCACTGGCCGGGGCCACGGGGGGGATCGGGGACCCACCTGGCCCCGCTCTGACCCAGCACACCCAAGCATGGAGCCAAGAGGCCCCTTCCAGCCACTCGCACTGACACTGAATGCATCTGGGGAGGGGGGTTGGGGTGAGCTGGGGGTCCCACCTCTGCTGCTGGCACAGGACCCCTGTTGTGGCCCTGTCGTGCCCTTCCCCTGGATGGGGGGTCTGACGCTGTGTGTCCCCCTCCCTCCTGTCTCCGCTTGGGAGCTGTCTCTGTCGTGAGTTTTTTTGTTCTTTGTGCCCTTCCTCCTCCTTCCCACTTTTCATTGTGCTCATCAGGGCTGAGGGATGTGTTTTGGGAAGGGGGACAATGCCACCGCCAAAGAGGACACAGTGGCACAGCTGCCACAACCTCGTGGTGGCATCCCTGGGGACAACATCACCGTCTTGCCACCCCAGGGCTGGACACAGTCTCTGGGGTGGGGCTCATGCTGCTGTTGGCATACATGGGAATGGGGCAGACCTGTCATTGTCCCACTGGCCACGTCTGTCCCCATAGGCTCTTCAAGGAGCAGAACGACAGCCTGGTGGACCATGTCCCCAAGGAGCGGGAGGCACTGCTGGAGCGAGAATTCCAGCGGGTGACCATCTCTGGGGAGGAGAAATGTGGGGTGAGCCTCCCCCTGACGCCCCTGGAACCCAGGCGAGGGTTTCCAAGCTGCCAACCCCAGCTTGGGGTGTGGTTTTTTGTTTGGTGTCCCCTCTCCAGGTGCCCTTCACTGACCTGCTGGACGCGGCCAAGAGCGTGGTGAAGGCGCTGTTTGTGCGGGAGAAGTACATGGGACTGTCCCTCCAGAGCTTCTGCAAGACCACGGCCCGGTACCTGCAGGAGCTCTCCGAGAAGCCCCTGGAGACCCGCGGCTACGAGGAGGTGCCCGAGACCCCCGTGGCTGCTGGTGAGCACAGTGTGGGGAGTCTCAGTGCTGAGCTGGGGTGCTGGAGGAGCTTTTGGGCTGATGTTGGGTGTCTCCTGACTGCAGATGCCCCTGTGCACCCCCCGTTTGCTGAGCAGCACCCCTATGAGATGTGGGATCCCCAGAACATGCCGGCGGACCTGGGCTTCGGGCTGAAGATGGTGGATGGTGTCGTGCACGTCTACACCAAGCAGGACATCACTGACAAGTGAGTTTAGTGAGTGGGGGGGTCCTGCTCATTGGGGTGATGAGTTTTTGGGGGGTCTTTGTGACTCTCACGTGTCCCCCCACCAGGAGCACGGAGCTGGACCTGCCATACCCCGACCTGCAGGAGTTTATCGCTGACATGAATTTCCTCATGGCTTTGATCATCAATGGGCCCATGTAAGGGGGAGGGTCCCACCCTGGGGGGATCCTGTGATGGGGGTGTGACAGGACCCCAGGGGCAGCTCCAAGGACATGGCAGTGACTCTGGTACACGGTGCTGGTGCAACTCCCACGTCCACCCTCACCTGTGTCCGAGAGTCTGCATCTGTTGGGGCACCAGCCTTTTGGGGCTGGTTGTTCTGCTTCCACACCCCCAAACTGAGCTTTCCTTCCCTGTTTTGGGCAGCAAATCCTTCTGCTATCGCCGGCTGCAGTACCTGAGCAACAAGTTCCAGATGCATGTGCTGCTCAATGAGATGAAGGAGTTGGCAGCCCAGAAGAAGGTGCCTCACCGTGACTTCTACAACATCCGCAAGGTACCCGGGGATGCTGAGCTAGTCCCGAGTCCTGGGGAGTTCCTGGCTTGACTGGGGACATCTTGGAGGGTCTCAGGGCTGAGCATCACCTCACTGGTGCAGGTGGACACCCACATCCATGCCTCATCCTGCATGAACCAGAAGCATCTCTTGCGCTTCATCAAGCGGGCAATGAAGAAGCATCTGGATGAAATTGTCCATGTGGAGAAGGGGAAGGAGCAGACCCTCAAGGAGGTGTTTGAGACGATGAACCTCACAGCCTACGACCTGAGCGTGGACACACTGGATGTCCATGCGGTATGGGAGTCTCCCAAACCCTGGGGATGAGCGGAGCCCTCAGCCCATCCTTGGCTGGGGTGCGGGATCTTCTCCAGGGCATTTTCCCAGGGCACAGGGGGTTGGTGGGGGCTGTGGATGGGGTGGGTGATGAGGAGTCTCAGGTCACACCTGTCCCACGATCAGGACCGCAACACCTTCCACCGCTTCGACAAATTCAACGCCAAGTACAACCCCATCGGGGAGTCCATCCTGCGGGAGATCTTCATCAAGACAGACAACCGCGTCTCGGGGAAGTACTTTGCCCACATCATCAAGGTCGGCCGCCTCCCCTCCTCGTGGTGGCACTGCCACCTGTGTCCCCTTCCCGGTGGCCAAACAGTGACAGTTGTCACTTGCCCCTTCCCATCAGGAGGTGATGGCAGACCTGGAGGAGAGCAAGTACCAGAATGCGGAGCTGCGTCTCTCAATCTACGGCCGCTCCCGGGATGAGTGGGACAAGCTGGCCCGCTGGGCCGTCAGCCACCGTGTCCACTCCAACAACGTCCGCTGGCTCGTGCAAGTGCCCCGGCTCTTGTGAGTAAAGGGGGAACAGGAACCCGCAGTTGGGCTGGGGAGATGCAGCCCACCCCACTGCTGGCTGGGGTGGGGAGGGGAGGGGGGAAAGCCAGCTCTGAGTGGGGTCCATTCCCTGCAGTGACATCTACCGGACAAAGAAGCAGTTGGCCAACTTCCAGGAGATGCTGGAGAATATCTTCCTGCCGCTCTACGAGGCCACGATCCACCCTGCCCAGCACCCAGAGCTGCACCTCTTCCTGGAGCATGTGAGTGCTGTGTCCTGCTCCTGGGGACACCTCAACCCAGACCCAGCTGGAGCCTGGGGTGGCATCCCACCCTGGGCTGTCTCTCCTGCAGGTGGATGGCTTCGACAGCGTGGATGATGAATCCAAACCAGAGCATCACATCTTCAACCTGGATAGCCCTTTGCCAGGCAATTGGGTGGAGGAAGACAACCCACCCTACTCCTACTACCTGTACTACATGTATGCCAACATGACGGTGCTCAACCATCTCCGGCGGTAAGGACAGCCCTGGCCCGGAGCCGCGCCTCTCAGGAGATTCTGGGGAGGGCAGAGGGTGATGCTGACAGTCAAACACCCTTTGCAGGAAGAGGGGCTTCCACACCTTCGTCCTGCGCCCACACTGTGGTGAGGCCGGTCCCATCCACCACCTCGTGTCAGGGTTCATGGTCTCAGAGAACATCTCCCACGGGTTGTTGCTGCGCAAGGTGAGCAGGGACGGGGTGCCTGGGGGGCTGGGGGTGTGGTGGGACCCCCACTTACCCTGCTGTGCCCCACAGGCCCCTGTGCTGCAGTACCTGTACTACCTGGCGCAGATTGGCATTGCCATGTCCCCGCTGAGCAACAACAGCCTCTTCCTGAGCTACCACCGCAACCCCCTGCCCGAGTACCTCTCGCGGGGGCTCATGGTCTCCCTCTCCACCGATGACCCCCTCCAGTTCCACTTCACCAAGGTGAGCATTTGAGGGGGCACCAGCCAGTGACCCCCCAAGAGGGGCTGTGGGCTGGGCACAGGCTGGGTGATGGGATGAGGTCAGTTGTGGGGTGGGGTTGATGTTGCAGTGTGGCTGGTGGTGAGATGGGACTGCTGGCAGCACCAATGGATTCTGGAGGGTGCTAATGGTGTAGAGGGGATGGGAGGACGTGGGGAACCCCGTCCTGCCTGAGGGGTCTGTGCCGTGGGAGCTGAGGGGTGTCTGTCCCTAGGAGCCACTGATGGAAGAATACAGCATCGCCACCCAGGTGTGGAAGCTCAGCTCTTGTGACATGTGTGAGCTGGCCCGGAACAGTGTCCTTATGAGCGGCTTCTCCCACAAGGTGAGGCCTGTTCCCTCATTCCCAATTCTGCAGTTCGCCTGTTCCTAATTCCCATTTGCCCCTATTCCCCAATTACCTCATTCCCCCATTTGCCCAACCCCAATTCCCATTTGCTTCCATTCCCATCCCCAATGCCCACATTTGCCCACTCCATCCCCAGTTCCCCCATTCCCAATTCCCATTCATACCCAGTTGCCCATTCCCACTCCCAATTCCCTCATTCCCAATTGCCCATTCCCATTCCCTCTCCACGTGCACTGGGAGCCCTCAGGCAGCCACGGGACCCTCTCCCAACTTCTCCAGGTGAAGAGCTACTGGCTGGGTCCCAACTACCTGAAGGAGGGTCCGGAGGGGAACGACATCCGCCGCACCAACGTCCCCGACATCCGCGTGAGCTACCGCTTCGAGACGCTGTGCCAGGAGCTGACGCTCATCACGCAGGCGGTGCAGAGCGCTGAGCTGGAGCCCATCCAGGAGGAGGACGTGCTCAGCATCTCCCTGGGCACCCACTGACCACCCAGATCCCCCCAGAACCCGCCAGGGCTCCGCCGCCATCCCCCCACCCGCTACCTCCTGCCCTGGGAAGGGGCCGCTCCTGCTGCTGTGCTGGTGTCGTCGGTGCCACTGCAGGGGATGGAGTT
The DNA here is from genome assembly GCA_013397155.1 of Irena cyanogastra. Classification (NCBI taxonomy): domain Eukaryota; kingdom Metazoa; phylum Chordata; class Aves; order Passeriformes; family Irenidae; genus Irena; species Irena cyanogastra. The sequence continues at coordinate 124,789 of VWZV01007738.1, forward strand.
GTTGAGTCCTCTCTGTTTCATCTTGTTTTTGTCATTCTGTGGGTGGTTTTTGGTCCTTTTCTGTTGTTTTTAACTGGTGTCTCCTTGCTGGCTTGGGCCCTGATGGGCTTGATGGCACGAGGAGGTGACACGAGGGAGGGCACAGCCAGGGGGTCCTGGATTTACCTCCCAAGCTGAGGATGCAGTGACAATTCTGGGATCCTGGGTGCTGGTGTGGTGACAGTGTGGGAGTCCCAGCCCAGCCCCACCTGGGTCCTGATGCTCTTTAACCCCGATGCCCTCTCAGCCCGCTCTTCCACCCGTGGGGACAACCAAAGGAACCCAGAGCTGAGGTCTCTGGTGTCAGTGGGGACACAGTGGCCCAGAGGACAGGGGGATGGTGCCTGGTGGGGGATGCTCCATCCTCATCACCACAGCAAGGAAGGCAAGGGATGGCGTGGGGGATGTTTCATCCTCACCACCCCAGGGATGAAGGGAAAGGGGACCAGGTGACATGTGTCCCTGTCCCCAGCACTCCCAGGAGATGTTTGTCTGTGGCCCAGACCGGGCTGGACCAGGCTTCTCCCATCCCGGTAGGGCATTGCCCCCTCTGTCTCATCCCCTTCCTGCTCATCTGCCTCTGGAGCCGGCAGTCCCGGGAAAACTTAATGGCGACTATAAAAACAGTAAACAAAAACGTTTTGGAAAAAAAAAAAAACCTAACCAAGCATGAAAAATAAAAGTATTTAAGTAAAACACTGGAATTGAAGTGGGCTGAGGGAGGGAGGGCAGTCCCAGAGGGAAACTGAGGCACGGAGGGGGATTGTGTGTCCCCTCATGGCTTGGGTTCGGGGGTCCCCAAGGTGATGTGGGAGGGTCGGGGGGCGGATCCGGAGCGGCAGTGGCGGCGCCAGCGCTGGCGGGACGCCCTGGCACCCTGCCTGCAGCCGTTGACACCAGAGGGAGGGGACAGGGGAGGGTCCTGCCCCGGCCTGTCCCAGTCCGTCCAAGTCCGTCGCAGTCCGTGTTCTCGCAGAGCCTGAGCCGGGTGTCACCATGGTGGTCATACTGGGGTACTGGGACGTCCGTGGGGTGAGTGGGATGGAGAGGTGACAGTGGCACGCTGGGGACGGGGGTGGGCGCGAGTATGGGGGTGCTGGAGGTCCTAGAGCGATGCGGGGGGTACTGGAGGTCCCAGGGTGTGTGGGAGGGGTACAGGGGGATTTTGGGGTTCCAAAAGCCGGTGCTGTGCCCCCCAGATGGCCCAAGCCATCCGGCTGATGCTGGAGTACACAGAGACCCCCTACCAGGAGCGCAAATACCACCTTGGCCCAGGTGAGTGGGGGACAAGCAGGCTGGGACCCCCCGAATCCCTCCAGCCCCCTGTCCCCAGCCCCCTCATTCCTGCTGTGTCAGAAAGGGGGGGACGCCCCCACTTGGCGGCGTGTCCCGCTCCCGCCAACCCCAGCCCCTCCTGCCAGCTCGGGGGGGTCACCTTTGTCCCCCACCACCCCCCCAATAAAAGGACCTTGACCCCTCTCAGGGGCACCGTTCTCCCTTATCTGCCCCCGCCGGCCCGGGAGGGGTCACCGGCTGCCCCGGGCCAGAGGGGGACACCCCCAGTGTCCTCATCCCCCCACTGCTGAGGGTGCCACGAGTGGGGCGAGGGTCTGGGGAAGCCTCCCCCAATCTCTCTGCCCCCCAGCCCCTGACTATGACCCGAGCGAATGGACCAACGAGAAGGAGAAACTGGGGCTCGACTTCCCCAACGTAGGTGGTCTGGAGCTGGGGGGGGGCTGTGACTGGGGGTGTCTCCATGTCCCAGTGTCCCCATGGCCCTGTGACCCCCTCAGCTCCCCTACTTCATCGATGGCCCCATCAAGCTGACGCAGAGCAACGCGATCCTGCGCTACCTCGCCCGCAAGAACAACCTGTGTGAGTGGGGGGTCCCAGCGCCCGGGGGGGTCCCCGGGGTTTTGTGGGGGGTGGGTTGAATCCTCCCCTACCCCGCAGGTGGTGAGACGGAGGAGGAGAAGCAGCGAGAGGACGTGCTGGAACACCAGCTCATGGATTTGAGGATGAACTTAGTGCTGCTCTGCAACAGCCCTGACTTTGTGAGTGCCCCGTGGGGGTTACGGGGGAGGGGTCCCCCCAGATTCCGGGGCCGTACCCCCACATGGGACTCGGGGCTGTGCGTTGGGGCACATCCCTTTCCTGGCTGCAGTCAGGGGGTGATGCAGCAGCCCCCCCGACCTGTGCCCCCCCGCCGTGTAGGAGAAGCTGAAGCCGGCGTACCTGGAGCAGCTGCCCAAGAAGCTGCAGGAGCTGTCACGGTTCCTGGGCTCCCGGCCCTGGTTTGTAGGGCAGAAGGTAGGTGGGGGATGCTGGGGGGTTTTGGGGAGTCCCTGTGGGGTCTGACCCCCCTGTCCCTCCCCCAGCTCACCTACGTGGACTTCCTGGCGTACGACGTGCTGGACCAGCAGCGCATGTTCGCTCCGGACTGTCCGGAGCTGAAGGGGAACCTGGCCCAGTTCCTGCAGCGCTTCGAGGTGAGCAGGGGCCCGGGCCGGCCTGGGGCCAGCCCCGTGTCCCCGGTACCATCTCCATCCCTGACACCGCGGTGTCCCCATTCCCCACCCCTCGCTGTGCCCGTCTCCATCCCTGGCACTCAGTGGTTGTGTCCTTGTCCCATCCCGAGCCCCATCCTTAAATTCCCGGTGTTTCTGTCTCCATCCCCGTTCCTGACAGCCCTGTGACCCCATCCCTGACCCCTGGTGTCCCAATCCCTGTCCCTAACACCCCATCCTAACACTGACATCCCCATGCCCCATCTCATTCCTGACACTCCAATGTCCCTGTCCCAATCCCTGGCACCCCAGGATCCATCTCTGTCCCCATCCCTGACCCCCTGGTGTTCTCATCCCTGTGCCCATCCCAGACACCCCAGTGTCCCCATCTCTGTCTCTGTGGTGTCTCCATTGTCCCCACGTGTCCCTGTTCCCCCAGGCCCTGGACAAGGTCTCTGCCTACATGCGCTCGGGTCGCTTCATGAAAACTCCGATTTTCTGGCGCATTGCGAAGTGGTGCAACACCAAGGAGTGAGGAGCTGACCCCCCTGTGCCCCCCAAGTCACCCCCAGAAGTTCCCAATAAATCCTGGGGGGCTCCCCCTTGTCTGTGCTGTGTGGGGTGTGCTGAGCTGCCGAGGGACTGTGGTGAGAGCTGTGGGAACCCCTCATTTGTGGGGTAACCCCTGGGGGGATGTTGGACCCTCCTGGATCCCGGGATGGGGGCAGCCCTTCCCCCCTGTATCCCCAGGAAAAGGGGGAGCCCCATGGAGACTGTGGGGACCAAGGTGGGGTCCCTAAACCCCCCCCCAGGATAGTGAGACCTCCCCTGCAGCTTAGGGGATTGAAAGGGGAAATCCTGGTGAAGCTTGAGGAGGGGGTCACAGAGGGACCCATGGCCCCCAGGATAAGGGGGTTCCCATGGAGTTTGGGAGCATCACAGGGCTCCCAGGAAAAAGGGGAACCCATGGAATTTAAGGGCTGCAGAGCCCCAGAATAAGGGGACCCCAGGGACCTTGTGGGGTTGCAGTACCCCCAGAATAAAGTGGTCCCGTGGGGATGGATGGGGTGTGTCACAGAACCCCCAGGATAAGGAGGGGCCCATGGAATTCAGGGGTCTCAAAGCCACGAGGATGGGGAGGGTCACAGAGCCCCCCGTTAAGTGGGNGCGTTAGGGGTTCTTCGGGGTTCTCCCCGGTGTTTTGGGGTTCTCCGGGGCTCCCTTTGTCTTTCGGGGGCTGCAGGGGATTTTCGGGGGGGTCTGAGGTCCCTTCTGGTTTTGGAGTGGGGGCTGGGGTGGTTCCCTTGTCCTTTGGTGGGGGCTGCAGGGGTCTGTGGGGTTCCACCTTGTCTTGGGGGGGCTGTGGGGATCCCTCGGAGCTTTTAGGGGACAGCGAGGGATCGTCGAGGGTCCCGTTTGTCATGCGGGGGGGCTGCGGGAGGGCCCTTCGGCTTTNGCCGGCGTACCTGGAGCAGCTGCCCAAGAAGCTGCAGGAGCTGTCACGGTTCCTGGGCTCCCGGCCCTGGTTTGTAGGGCAGAAGGTAGGTGGGGGATGCTGGGGGGTTTTGGGGAGTCCCTGTGGGGTCTGACCCCCCTGTCCCTCCCCCAGCTCACCTACGTGGACTTCCTGGCGTACGACGTGCTGGACCAGCAGCGCATGTTCGCTCCGGACTGTCCGGAGCTGAAGGGGAACCTGGCCCAGTTCCTGCAGCGCTTCGAGGTGAGCAGGGGCCCGGGCCGGCCTGGGGCCAGCCCCGTGTCCCCGGTACCATCTCCATCCCTGACACCGCGGTGTCCCCATTCCCCACCCCTCGCTGTGCCCGTCTCCATCCCTGGCACTCAGTGGTTGTGTCCTTGTCCCATCCCGAGCCCCATCCTTAAATTCCCGGTGTTTCTGTCTCCATCCCCGTTCCTGACAGCCCTGTGACCCCATCCCTGACCCCTGGTGTCCCAATCCCTGTCCCTAACACCCCATCCTAACACTGACATCCCCATGCCCCATCTCATTCCTGACACTCCAATGTCCCTGTCCCAATCCCTGGCACCCCAGGATCCATCTCTGTCCCCATCCCTGACCCCCTGGTGTTCTCATCCCTGTGCCCATCCCAGACACCCCAGTGTCCCCATCTCTGTCTCTGTGGTGTCTCCATTGTCCCCACGTGTCCCTGTTCCCCCAGGCCCTGGACAAGGTCTCTGCCTACATGCGCTCGGGTCGCTTCATGAAAACTCCGATTTACTGGAGCAAAGCGAAGTGGGGCAACACCAAGGAGTGAGGAGCTGACCCCCCTGTGCCCCCCAAGTCACCCCCAGAAGTTCCCAATAAATCCTGGGGGGCTCCCCCTTGTCTGTGCTGTGTGGGGTGTGCTGAGCTGCCGAGGGACTGTGGTGAGAGCTGTGGGAACCCCTCATTTGTGGGGTAACCCCTGGGGGGATGTTGGACCCTCCTGGATCCCGGGATGGGGGCAGCCCTTCCCCCCTGTATCCCCAGGAAAAGGGGGAGCCCCATGGAGACTGTGGGGACCAAGGTGGGGTCCCTAAACCCCCCCCCAGGATAGTGAGACCTCCCCTGCAGCTTAGGGGATTGAAAGGGGAAATCCTGGTGAAGCTTGAGGAGGGGGTCACAGAGGGACCCATGGCCCCCAGGATAAGGGGGTTCCCATGGAGTTTGGGAGCATCACAGGGCTCCCAGGAAAAAGGGGAACCCATGGAATTTAAGGGCTGCAGAGCCCCAGAATAAGGGGACCCCAGGGACCTTGTGGGGTTGCAGTACCCCCAGAATAAAGTGGTCCCGTGGGGATGGATGGGGTGTGTCACAGAACCCCCAGGATAAGGAGGGGCCCATGGAATTCAGGGGTCTCAAAGCCACGAGGATGGGGAGGGTCACAGAGCCCCCCGTTAAGTGGGACCCCAATAGAACTTGGGGTGGCCGCAGACACCCCAGAATAAGGGGAACCCCGTGGAGTTTTGGGGTGGTCACAGAACCCTCAAGACCAGGGGGTTCCCATGGGGATGGCAGGGTCGCAGAACTCCCGGGATTCGGGGGGAGTTTGGGGGGTTGCGGAACCCTCGGGATAAGGGGGGACGTAGGGGAGTCACAGAACCCTTTGGTAAGGGGGACCCCACGGAGCTTGGGGGGCACAGACCCCCGGGACAAGGGGGTGTCGCGGTCCCCTTAAGCCCCGCCCCGGGCAGGGCGTGGCCGCAGTCACGGCGGGGACGAGGCGGAGGTCGCGCGCGCCATGGCGGTGTTGGGGTACTGGGACATCCGCGGGGTGAGAGGGGACAGCCGCCACCCCCGGGGACAGCCGCCACCCCCGGGGGTGGGCGTGTTGTGGGAGCCCCTCCGGTGTTTTGGGTGGACCATTAGTCTTGGGGTGGCTGCAGTGAGTCCGTGGGCGTCCCTCTGGTTTTTTGAGAGGTCTTGGGCTGTGTTCCTAATCTTGGGAGGAGCTGTGGGGGCCCCTCTGGTCACTCGGGGGGTCTGCAGGGACCCTCAAGTCTTTTGGGGAAACTGTTGGAGGTCTCCTTGAGTTTTTGGGGATGGTCTGGGATGTCTTGTGGGGGGACTGGGGGGGTCCTGCTGCACTTGGGGGTGGGAGGCTGTTGGTTTTGGGGGGTCCGCCTGTGCAGGGGGTGCAGTTTGCCCTCCCCTGTGCCTCAGTTTCCCCAGGTGTGAGCCAGCTCTGGGCTCACACGTGGGGGTGTTTTTGGGGCCTCTCACCCATCCTGCTCCCCAGCTGGCCCACGCCATCCGCCTGCTCCTGGAGTACACGGAGACACCCTATGAGGACAAGCTCTACAGCTGTGGGGAAGGTGAGGGGGGCCAGGGGGTCCCCACACCACCCTCGAGCTCTTTTGGGGTTTTTGACATCACCTGACCCCCCCTTCCCTTCCAGCTCCCGACTACGATAAGAGCCAATGGACCAACGAGAAGGAGAAGCTGGGGCTCGACTTCCCCAACGTAGGTGGTCTGGAGCTGGGGGGGGGCTGTGACTGGGGGTGTCTCCATGTCCCAGTGTCCCCATGGCCCTGTGACCCCCTCAGCTCCCCTACTTCATCGATGGCCCCATCAAGCTGACGCAGAGCAACGCGATCCTGCGCTACATCGCCCGCAAGCACAACCTGTGTGAGTGGGGCTGGGGGGGATTGAGGGGGGATTGGGGGGGGATTGGATTGAGGTTGGAGTAGGATTGGTTTTAGGGTTGAGTTGGGAGCTGCAGTTGGAATTGGGTTGGGGTTGGGATTGGAGTAGGATTGGAACTTAATTGGGGTTCAGTTGGGCTTGGAGTTGGATTGGGGGCACAGGTTGGAGAAGGGGTGAGCGTGGGGTTGGAACTGAAGGTAAATGGACCCACAGCGAGCAGCAGAGCTGGGATCAGGGCAGGTTTGGAGTAGCAGAGCTGGGATCAGGAAGGGTTTGGAGTAGCAGGGCTGGGATCAGGGCAGGTTTGGAGTAGCAGGGCTGGGATCAGTGAGCGTTTGGGCCCCCAGCACTGACCTCACCCTGTGCAGGTGGTGAGACAGAGGAGGAGACCCTGCGTGTGGACATGCTGGAGAACCAGATCATGGATTTCCGCATGAGCCTTGTCATGGTCTGCTACAACCCCGACTTTGTGAGTGTCCTGCAGGCTGGGGGACCCCATGCCAGCACTGGGGACCCCACATTGGGAGGGTGCTCCCCAGGGTGGCAGGCTGGGCCTGCCCATCCTCACCCTTCCTTCCTCCCTCAGGAGAAGCTCAAGCCAGGCTACCTGGAGCAGCTCCCGGGGAAGCTGAAGCTCTTCTCCAACTTCTTGGGGGACAGAAAGTGGTTTGCGGGGGAGAAGGTACTGCCAGGATCCCTGAGGGGGCTGAGGGGCCTGGGGAGGGGGTTTGTCCTCACCGAGTCCCCCCGGTGTCCCCAGCTGACCTTCGTGGACTTCCTGATGTTCGACGTGCTGGATCAGAACCGCATCTTTGAGCCCAAGTGCCTGGAGCCCTTCAAGAACCTCAAGGACTTCCTGGAGCGCTTTGGGGTGAGCAGGGGCACCCCGAGGTCACCCTGGGGGGGGGCTGCCACGGTGGGGGCGTCCCTGACGCTCCACGTGTGTCCCCAGGCTCTGGAGAAGGTGGCTGCCTACTTGAAGTCCAGCCGTTTCCAGAAGATGCCCATCAACAACAAGATGGCCAAGTGGGGCAACAAGAAGCTGTAGGAGCTCAGCATGGGGCTCGGAGGGTGGGGACAGGCCCAACCCAGCCCCTCCAGCACCCTCCATCCTTGGGGGGGGACGGCAGCACCGGCATGACGCCCCCCAAGACAATAAATTGCTTTTTAGATGTGGCACCCTGAGCCCCCCACAAGCCTTGTGGTGTTGGGGGGGGGCACTGAGGTGGCCCCCACCCATGCTTGGGGTCGGTGGGTGTGGGGTCAGGGGGGAGCCCTGCCCCAGTCCCCGCGTGGCTGGTTTGGTTTGGGGTCCCTGGGAAAGGAGCCCTGCCTCCCTTCTTCCCGCCCCCGCTCCTCATTAGCACATCCCTAATGAGCTCTAATGAGGCAGCCCTGACAAAGGCTGGGGGGAGGGAGCCTTGGTGCCCTGCCACCCACCTGGGGTGCTGCGTGGGGTGGGCTGGGGACAGCCCTGTCCCCTGGGGCCCCTNTCCTTCACCCCTACGGCCAGCCCGGGCTGGGCCAGGGTTCCCTCACCCACAGGATAGCTCCGGGAGTGAGGAGGGGGCGCGGGCCGGGGTGGCGGCCGGCGGTCCCACAACCCCAGGGACACTGGGCCGGAGACGGGGCGGGGGGGGGGGGGCCCCCCCNCAGCACCCTCCATCCTTGGGGGGGGACGGCAGCACCGGCATGACGCCCCCCAAGACAATAAATTGCTTTTTAGATGTGGCACCCTGAGCCCCCCACAAGCCTTGTGGTGTTGGGGGGGGGCACTGAGGTGGCCCCCACCCATGCTTGGGGTCGGTGGGTGTGGGGTCAGGGGGGAGCCCTGCCCCAGTCCCCGCGTGGCTGGTTTGGTTTGGGGTCCCTGGGAAAGGAGCCCTGCCTCCCTTCTTCCCGCCCCCGCTCCTCATTAGCACATCCCTAATGAGCTCTAATGAGGCAGCCCTGACAAAGGCTGGGGGGAGGGAGCCTTGGTGCCCTGCCACCCACCTGGGGTGCTGCGTGGGGTGGGGTGGGCTGGGGACAGCCCCGTCCCCTGGGGCCCCTCGCTGCCATCAGCTCACAGAGATGGGGACCAGGAACGTGCCTTGGGTGCTGCGGGGGGTGAAACGCTGTGTCCCCCTCCCTGCCCTGTGCCTATTCCCCTTGTCCCCTATTCCCCTTGTCCCTCTCCCTGCCCCCGGGGTGCCCCCCAGACTCTGCACACCCCACAGCTGTCACTTTTATTTTCCACAGCAATCCCTTTACATTTTGGGCGTGCGAACTCATTTCACAGCGCCTGACCCCGTCCAGGGGGTGCCTGCCCCCCTCCTTCCTTTGCGGGGGACGTTCTCGAATTTCAAGGAGTGATTCTCTGTCTTGGGGGGCCAGGCGGGATGGGGGGGTGGGCTCGCCCCCAAGTCCAGCCGTTCCCGGGGTGCTCCATCCGGGGCGGGGACATGATGGGGACATAGGCGTGGCCTCGGTGGCTCAGTCCCTGGGACCGATCTGCAGAGAAGGGGATGGGAGAAGTGGGGGGGGGGAGCTCCGGGATGGGGAGGGGGCCTGGGGATGAGGGTCCCTCACCCCTACGGCCAGCCCGGGCTGGGCCAGGGTTCCCTCACCCACAGGATAGCTCCGGGAGTGAGGAGGGGGCGCGGGCCGGGGTGGCGGCCGGCGGTCCCACAACCCCAGGGACACTGGGCCGGAGACGGGGCG
>VWZV01007738.1:140804-177813 GCA_013397155.1 Irena cyanogastra
CTCCCGATTTAGTGCTGCGAGCCCCCCCGGCAGCACCAGGGCACGGCAGGAGCGCGGCCCGTCCGTTCCCACCCCCGGCAGGGACCGAGCGCTCGCCCCGCCCCGTCCCAGCTCCTCCCAGTCACCCCACTGGGTGAGCTGGGAGCGGCACCGGCTGCAGATACGCTGCAAACCCCTTTTATTGTTTTTCTCCTCGATTCCTAGCCAGAGGCAACAATTGCCTGCACACCCCCAACCCGGCTGTGTCCCCCTCGCCCTTCCCCAGGCTCGGGAAGTCCCCAGGGGACACCACCCCGCCTTGGGCAGAGCCAGGGAGGGGCTCGGAGGCTTCTGGAGACACAGAAATCTTTTCCCATTTCAGGTTTTGAAACTCCCAGCATCAAAATGTGCAAAATCTGCGAACTGGGGAGGGAAATGGCTCAATCTGCACCCCCTGTTCTGCTCCTGGGGAGGGCACTCCGCACCCAGCACGGGGACACTTGTGGGGACATCATCCTGTTCCCGCTGGGGACACCCGATAACGCCCTACCCCAGAGACAACACGGGGCATTTCGGGGGGTCACCAGGCCGACGGGGACCACAGAGCCAGCAGCGCCTGGAATTCCCGGTGACACATCGCTCCCGGCCAGGTGCCACGAGGGCCGGGAAGCAGCTGTGGCTCCGGGGGCTGGGTGCCCGCCAGGGACAAACCGCCAGCCAGCCTGGATCCATCCTCACGTCACCAGCCCGGGCTGCGGTGTACCCGGATCTGTCACCTAATTGCTGGGGACCAGCGTCTCGTCGTCATTTTGGGGATGGCTGGGGACATTTAACCCCTCAGGGGCTGGGAAACTGTCGGATCAGTCTCCCCGGGTCAGAGCAGTGGCGTGGCATGACACGGATGTCACGGCACAAAGCACAGCCCGGGCTTGTACCTCTCAGAGATGCTCAAATCCGCGGGTCCTGCCCTCCACGGGGACTCCTTGGTGGTGACAGTGACAAGCTAATGTCCCATCTGTCACAGCTGCTGCGCTCACACGCTGTTTTGAGGTGACACAGGAAAAGACAGAGGGATGCTTGGTGACACCTTGCTGTCATCCTGCCTCCATGTCCTGCTTGGTCTGTCCCTGCTCCATGGTCACCCTGGCACAATCCCCTGATGGTCCCTGTCACCCTGCTGGTCCCCATCACCCTGTCAGCCTCTGTCACTCTGCCAGCCTCTGTCACCTTGCTGGTCCCCTTGTGTGGGTGTCACTGGGTGTTGCATCTCCTCTCCCATTCCTGAAGGTCCCGTCTCAAAACCAACCAACCAAACCCCTCATTCCCTGGGAACATCCCTGGAGTCACTCCAAGAGAATCCCTTGGAGTCTCAGCCCTGGGCCTGCTGCTGTGGGCTCTGTAGCCACGGCTCCTGGCCCACTTGGCTCTGGTTTATCCTGGTTTTCCCGGTGTGCTGCTGATCCCATCTCTGCAGAGGAACAGGAAAAAAACCCTGGGGCTTTTTGAACCCGTGGGCTTCCCCAACCCCCCGGTGACATCCCTGGAGGCTGATTTGTCTCCCCTCTCCCATTTCCAAAGGGTGATGGAGGTGGTGAGTGGGTGACATCTGGGAGTGATGTGCCCATGTCTGGCTCAGCCAGAGGTGCCCACAGCTGGTGGCTCCTGGCTGGAGCCCCATGACCTTCACACCATCAAAAGTTTTTTGCTTTGAGGAGATTGAAATAGAACTTTTTTTGATTTTCATGAGGGAGCTGCACGTGCTGCAGAGTGTTGGGGACCCATCACTTGGGTGATCTTGAGCTGTGATCCCAGGCCAGGGATGGGCCAGGAGCCCTCTGGCCACAAAAAGAGCTGGTTTTCCTCCACAGCCCCATGGCTTTGGCCACAAACCTGCAACAACCTCCTTATTTTTAGAGTGAAGGGGGAGAAACCAACATGCCCATGGCCACTCATGTGTGTGGCACCCATCCTGTTTTCTTCCCACCATCCATCATCCCAGCAGCACAGCCTGGGGATTTCCAGGGATAGTGGGGGCTGAAGGGACTGTGGCACCACACAGATTTAATTAGAGGTGATGAGGGCATGCAAACGAGCAGGTTAAATCCTGCCCGGGGGTGGCCAAGCCCCTGAGAATCCTCAGAGGGTCTGGAGGGGTTTCCCACATTTCCCACGCTCCGGGTGCCAGGGGAAGGTTGGATTTTGGGGTGAACATGGTCTGGAAGTCATGACTGGGTGGGAGGGGGAAGGAGGGAGGTCAGGGAGGTCACACCTCTCACACCTCCACAGTTATTCCACATTCCTCTCCAGTGTGGGGAATGGTTCCCTGATGCACTGGGATCCAAGTGAGCCCAAGGAAAGCTAGACATTTGCTTTTTCTCCTCCAATTTTGGCATTTGGGATGAATTCCCTCATGGAAGAGCTGGTGTCTTCTTTACCCCTCCATCCTGCTTTCCTCCTCCTCATCGCTTCCACACACAGGGGCAAACCTAATCCAAAAGATTCCTGACATGCTCTGCCAGAGCAGGACCTCTCTAGTAGTGGGATCTGGACCTTGGAATGTTCCTCCAATTCTAAATCCCCAAAAATTTAGGGACGAGCCCCAGATCCTCAATTCTGGGATCTGAGTGACCCAGTGGGGTCTTGGAATGTCAGCAAAAGGTGCTCAGCAAAGCTCAGGAATCTCAGCTCTTCCAGGGAAGAAAATAAGGTGAATTTCCTGGCTGGATGGAGCACCTGGAGCTGGTCAGAGACCCAAACCCATCGTCCCCATGGATGAACCTGGGGACACTGAGCTTGTGGCCATGATGGGGAGCAGAATGGGATCAAGGGTGCAAGTGGTAGTTTTTTCCAGGGTAAAAAACAAAAACATTTCCACAGCATCTTTCCAGGGAGGAGGATGGAGGTGGTGGCCGAGCCACGTGGCCTTGGGCTGGTCAGGGGTGGAGCTGCAGCCAGGAGGGCAATGCCGTGGTGGGTGCAATGAGTGGGGTCCTTCCCATGGGAATGTGCTGCTGAGTCAGCATTCCTGGAAACCCCGTGGGTGATGGGATTGGGTTGGGAACCTGTGGAGTCTTTGCTTCTTTCCTGCCAGGGTCGGGATTAAATGTGTGAGATGGAATTTCTCGTTCAGACTCAGATGTTTGTTAGTTCTTATCTCTGTCACAGTCTCACAAACCCTGAGTTCTGCAGCACTTCACTCAACAAACTAAAAATGGAGCCCTGTCTCTCTCTCTACAAGGCCTTTTAAGGATAAACTGTCCAATTAAGAAATGACACCTCAATTACTTTTACTTTTAACCCAATAACCAACCACCTGTGCCTGCAATGGGGACTTTTTTATCCAATTCCACAAAACCACCCAAACCCATGGAGAAGAAGGTGAAGAAGGAGCAGCCTCTGCCCTAAAACCTCCATCTTGCTTTATATCTATTACTGCATTCTAAAACCTTAAACTCTAAGTTTTCCACCCTGTGATATCACACACTTCTATTCAAACTCCACACCCACAATCCCAGTGCTATCAATCAATTTTGGAAGCCTTCTCCACAGCCTCAGGTCAATGGTCAATGGCCTCTTGAACAGAAATAATTGAATATTCTCAAAAAATTAGTAAGAGAACAACTACAAAAAGGCCACATCAAACCTACAAACAGTCCCCGGAATTCCCCAGTTTTTGTCATTCATAAGAAGATTTCTGATTCCTGGAGATTGCTCCACAACCTGAGGAAGATCAATGAGATCATAGAGGACATGGGGCCTCTGCAACCTGGACTGCCCTCTCTTTCAATTATTCCAAGAGACTGGCCTCTTGTTAACTAAAAGATTGTTTTTTCAACATTTCACTGCATCCAGAGGATGCTCCTGGATTTGCCTTTTCCGTTCCAGCCATCAATAGAGGAGAACCACCGTAAAGATATCACTAGATTTTTTTACCACAAGGGATGAAAAATTCGCCCACTATTTGTCAACATTTTGTAGCAAGAGCTTTGTCTCCAGCCCAACAAAAACACCCACAGTCAAGAATTTCACACTACATGGATGACTTGCTCAAACGCAGCATTCTCATGGGGGTCAGTGCCTGTCAGCACAGAAAGTCTGAAATTCTCTGTGAGCAGGGTTCCAGCAGGAACCCCGCGAGGTCCCTGGCAGGGGCTGGGTGCAGAACGTGACACCCAGCACGGGCCAGGGCGTTGTGCTCGAGGGAGAAGCTCTGGAGGAAGTTGTGAAAGGGGCAGCAGACGCCGTCAGTGGGGCGTGGGGCGGGGAGAGCCCACGGCAGGAGCTTCCCTGGGCATCGGGAGGTTCCTCCTCCCACGTCATCGGAACCGTCTGTGGGTCCTTCCTCCCTCGGGCTGGGAGCTGGGCAGGAAGGGGTTGCAGAAAGGCACAGGGCTCCCAGGAGGTGTTTGGGAGCTGTTTGGACAGGGTGAGGAGCACTGTGGCTGTTGGAACCCTGGTCACTGAGAATTTCAGACTTTCTGTGCTGACAGGCACTGACCCCCAGGAGAACACTGCATTGACCTGAGGCCATGGAGAAGCTTCCAAAATTGATTGATAGCACTGGGGTTGTGGGTGTGGAGTTTGAGTAGAAGTGTGTGATATCACAGGGTGGAAAACTTAGAGTTTAAGGTGTTAGAATGCAGTAATAGATATAAAGCAAGATGGACGTCTTAGGGCAGAGGCTGGTCCTTCTTCTTCACCTTCTTCTCCATGGGTTTGGGTGGTTTTGTGGAATTGGATAAAAAAGTCCCCATTGCGGGCATGGGTGGTTGGTTATTGGGTTGAATTAAGTAATTGAGGCGTTAAATTAAGTAATTAAGTAATTAAGTAATTGAGGTGTCATTTCTTAATTGGACAGTTTATCCAGGGCTCCATTTTTAGTTTGTTGAGTGAAGTGCTGCAGAACTCAGGGTTTGTGAGATTGTGACAGAGATAAGAACTAACAAACATCTGAGTCTGAACGAGAAATTCCATCTCACACATTTAATCCTGACCTTGGCAGAAAAGAAGCAAAAGAATCTGCATGTGATGTGTTTTAGCAAAACTCCAACTGCTGCTGCTGCTGCCATCAGGTGCCATCTCTCACACTTGTGTCACCCCACAGAAGTCACAGGATGGGAGTCCAGGTGTCCCTGGCCCCCCAGCATTGCTTCCAACATGATCCAGGCTTACTGGGACACAAACAGCTGGGTTTTCCCTCCAAAAGCAACCATTTCCTGCCAGAAAACATCATTCCATTGATAAATATTAGGAATGGAAAGCATCTGACTTTCCCTGTTGTTTGGCTCCTGTGGGAAGCTGAGCAGGAGGAGGAACCCATCCTATTCCAGCCAGTGCAGCCTCTGCTGGGCATCAGGAGGGTTGTGCCCTTGGATGATGTGAATATCCAGGACCATTTTCTGTCCAGAAAAAATTGATTGGGTCCCAAAATTGGTCCAAACTGTGAATTTTTTGAAGAAGGGTATCCAACCTCTGGAGTCGTGGACACTCACTCTGGCTTTGCCCGTGGTTTGCCAGCCCCAGGCAGCATCTCCAGCCTGAATCCAACACAAATCCTGTGACTTTTCACCCTGGTTTGGAAGCTGCTGGATGGTTCAGGGATGGTTTGAGAAACAGCTCATCCCTGGAAGTGCCCATTCCCTGGTCAGGAGGAGCCAGAGGAATCTGCATCCCTGGGGAGGAATTTGTCACCTGGACATCCCCCTGAGCTGCTCAGACTCAAAGTGGCTTTTAAGGGACAGGGAAGGCCAAGGTCCATGGAGCTGGGGTGTGGCTGATGCCTCCTGAGATGCTCCCAGGTGGATCCTTGCTGTTACTTTTTCAGGATGTGGGTGGTCCTGGGGGAGCAGGGGACCCAAGTTGGTGCCCCCTCTTCCTCAACTCTCCAGCTGCTCTGGTTGGAGACGCCTTGGCCAAGGCTGGGCCAGGGACCAGGGGAGAGCTGAGGGTCCCTGTCTTGGTTTGAAGACAGGTGTCTGCTAAGGAAGGCAGGAGCCTCCCTTGAAATGGAAAATGTAAACCCCCTCCCTCCAAATTATTATAATTTTGAAATTAAGGGGCTCTCAGGCAAATATATGGGAATAGGAATAACAGGTCTTTATTAGGAAAATAAAAAATACAAATGCAATAGTACAGACAAAAAACCACTCCCAGAGGCAGAATCCAGCCTGACCCCCTGTGTGTCAGGGTGTTGGTGGCAGTGCCATTCCTGGGTGGCTCAGCCCTCCTGCAGTGCCAGGGGTGGCTGTGCTGGAGCAGGGATCCTGGACAAGGGGGGAGTTTTCCTCTGAAGCTCCAGTGCTGCTGGAGATGGGCCTGGGCTCCCTCTGGGAATGCAGGGCAGAAGAAAGCTGAAACTCTGGGAATGCAGGGGGAAAAGGCTGCTGGGCTGTTCCAGGGGCAGATTCTATCCAGGTAGGAATGCTTGGCTCCTCCCCTGGGCAGAGCCTCTCCCAATGGATGATGGAATTTTATCAGGCATGCAGGGACACTCAGTGGTCATTGACAGAAGAGATCTCCTGGAGGGAGGATTGGTTGTGGGAGAGATAAAGAAAACTGCCCAATGAACAGCAGATAACTGCCCCACCTCTGACAGATAAGAAATGGAATAAACACCCCCAGCCACATCTTACATCCCAGGACAGGCCCTGAGCCATCCCAGGGTCTGGCACTGGAGGGGGCAGTGAGGAGGTGGGATCGGAATCAGGATCCAGCCCCTGCAGGTGCAGGATTCTCGTGGGGCCCTGCAGTGAAGGGCTGAGGGCAGCAGCCAGGATAGTCTGGGCTCAGAGACACCTCAGCCCTTAAAAAGGGGATTTCTGGATCTAGATGCTGAAATTGAGCAATTGCTGCCATTTAAATAAAATAAAATAAAATAAGAGAAAATGAAGGAAATGAAATGAAGAAAGATAAAATTAAGTACATAAAATAAAAATGAAATTAGATAAATAAGATAAAATGAAATGAATAAAATAAAAAACATAATGAAAATAAATTTTATAAATAAAATAAAATAAATAAATAAAATGAAATAAAGGATAAAAACTTAGAGTGAAATAGAATAGAATAGAATAGAATAGAATAGAATAGAATAGAATAGAATAAAACGCAACCTGTTTCTGGCTTCCAGGGTGGTGGAACTACAAGGACCCAGGCCCATGGGGCAGAGGGAGAGGAGATCCTTTCCTCACAGCATCCCAGACCCCATCCCGTCTGGATGCTCCATGCAGCACCGTCCCTGCTGTCACCCTTAGAGCCGTTTTCTTTTGTTTTGCTATTTTGCTGATTTTCCTCCTCTTTTGCATTTTATTCTCCAGCAGCATCTCATTGCTCCAGGGAGGACGGGGATCCACCCAGCTCCAACCTTGGAATCGGAGCTGCCCAGGAGCCAGCAGCACCTATGGGGGACCCACGCGAGGGAAAGGCTCTGGGAAGAGAGATTGGAGCTGGAGTGAGGGATTTGGGCTGGAGCGATGGATTTGGGCGTCAGCGATGGATTTGGGCGTGAGTGAGGGATTTGGGCGTGAGTGAGGGATTTGGGTCTGAGTGATGGATTTGGGCCTGAGTGAGGGATTTGGGCGGGAGTGATGGATTTGGGCCTGAGTGAGGGATTTGGGTCTGAGTGATGGATTTGGGCCTGAGTGAGGGATTTGGGCCTGAGTGAGGGATTTGGGTCTGAGTGATGGATTTGGGCCTGAGTGAGGGATTTGGGTCTGAGTGATGGATTTGGACCTGAGTGATGGATTTGGGCTGGAGCGAGGGATTTGGGCAGGAGGGATGGATTTGGGCTGGAGCGATGGATTTGGGCTGGAGCGATGGATTTGGGCCTGAGTGAGGGATTTGGGTCTGAGCGATGGATTTGGGCCTGAGTGAGGGATTTGGGCTGGAGTGATGGATTTGGGCAGGAGGGATGGATTTGGGTCTGAGTGATGGATTTGGGCAGGAGGGATGGATTCGAGCTGCAGCCTGGCTGGCCGGAGGGGTGAGGGCTCTGCCCCAGGAAGAGCCGGCTCACTTCCAGACTGAGTAAGCGGCTGCCCCTGCCAGAACCCAGCGCCGACGGCTGTGGTGGGAATTTCGGGGCTGCAAAGAGCGTCACGGGAGGTGCCACACGGCCCCCGCGCCGCCACCCCCCCGGCCGGGAGGTGTTTTAATGAATTCCTCAATTAGGAAGCTGGGAGAGGCGCTGCCCAGATGTTGGCTCGGGATCCAGCGGTGAGGGCGGCTCCGGGGTCACTCGGCAGAGCCCCGCGGGGTTTGTGGTGGCGGTGAGGATGAGGAGCAGCGCCGGGCAGTGTGTCTGGCCAAGCCATGCTGGCTGTTCCCAAATCCCTGCCGGGACCACCCGCCCAAGGCCTTTCCGGCCGTGGAAGTGAGCGGGAATGTTGAGCAGGCACCCCGGGATGGGGACACGGAGGGGTTAAATCTCGCCGAATCCCGGGAAGAGCCGGCTCCTTTCCAGCCTGAGTAAACCCGGCATCCTGCCAAACTCCTGCTCAGGGTCCAAAATCCTGGATTATTAACCGTAATCCAGGCAGGGTATTCCCCCTGAGGAGCGACACTCGGCGCCCGATCCCCGGCCTGCAGGGAGCAGGGAGTGCAGCCCAGCATCACCGAGCACCCAAAATCCCCCGGAGCCGTCCCGGGACACCACCCGGCTCCCGGGGTTCCTGCTCTGGCTCCAGCCCCTGCAGCTCCATCCAGCAGCTCCGGCATTTATTTACAAGTGGGGTGGGAGTTGTGCCTTTGCTTCCCTTTATTTTTAAACTTATTTGTCTTTATTTTGGATTTCTGACTCATCTCCACCCGTTGCCGGGAGGAAACCAGAATCAAAAAAACCCCAGATATCATTTGTATCAGCTGAATAAAATCCTCCTCCAGGGAGGAAAGTCCAGCAGCAGCTCCAGGACCCAGAGCTGCTTCTCCTTCCCCCGGTTTTGTTCCTGCAGAGGAGGAAAACTCAATTTTTCCTCTTTTTTTTTCCAAACCACAGCTGGTTTCCGGGTCTGCAAGCACAGAGCCAGGCCTGGAGCTCACAGAATGGGGGGGCAGAGAGGTGGTGGGTGCCCCCCACCCCTTGCACACTCTGTCTGCCTTTGGGGTACCCAGCCCCATTCCCATGGGATGCTCCCTGGGGATGCAGCACTCGTGGGGCTGCCAGAACAGGGGGAAGGTGTCAGACAATGGGGCTGCCCTCGTAAATAGGGGTGCCCAGAGATGGGGGTGCCCCGTTAATGAGGGTGCCTTGGAGACAAGGGGACACCCCAGAAGTGAGGGTCTGCAATTAACGTGGCTGCCCCATTAATGAGGGTGCCCCAGAGATGAGAGCACCCCATTAATTGGACACCTTGAAAACCAGGGTACCCCAAAAGCAAAGGTCCCCAATTAATAGTGCTGTCCCTCTTAATGAGGGTGCCATAGAGGTGGGGTGCCCCTAAAAACAAGGGTGTCCTTTTAATGGGGGTGCCTTAAAGATGAGGGCACCTCAAGGAAGAGGTGCCTTATTAATGTGGATGCCCCATTGCCAGATTAAGCCCTTTTCTGACCCAGAGATGGGGCCACTGAGAGGTGTTTTAAAAACTTTTATTCCATTTTCAGTCTCATGTGAAGGGTGAGACAATACAGGTGTTATAATTCACACCATCACAATCAGAAGCCAACTATTTCCCAATTACAATACATTAAAAGTGTTTCTTGGCATTTCTAAGTCAGCATTTCTTCTCTCAAGGTTTGCAGACAGATGCACACTATGTGAGCCTTCTGTCAAGCTTTGAGGATTCTCTACAAATCCATTTCCCACACCCCATTGATGAGGATGCCCTGAGACTGGAGTGTCCCATTAATGAGGGTGCCCCATTAACGAAGGTGCTTTGGGATTGGGGTACCCAGTGCTGCTCCTCCCCGGGGAGGTTCCGTGGGTCAGAAGTCCCGAGACCCCTGGCAGGTCCCACATCCCTCCTTCAGCCAAACATTCCCCACCCAGCTGGAGTGTGTGAAGATTGGGAGAAAACAACCCAAAAGCAGCATCCTGGGGCTGTGAGGCTGGGCTGTGACACTGGCATGTGACACACCTGCCTGGACACCTCCAAACCCAGCCCCTTGCTGGGGAAGGCCAAACTCACTCACCCCCCTGGCTCTGCTGTCCCTTTCCAAGGGAGAAGTGCTTTGGTGGTGCCTGGCTGCATCCTGCCCCTGCTGATCCCCGGGAGCTGAGAGGATCCAGCTGCCCAGGGTTAGTCCTGACACCAGGGAGGACAAAATTGCCCCCTGGCTCAGCAGAAAGGTTCTGAAGGTGTGAAGGGAGGCTGTTGGTTTCTTATCCCAATTCTAATCCTAATCCCAATTGTAACCCATCTCTCTACTGCAATGTGCTCAGGTTCTGCTCATTCCCTGCTCATTTTCACTCTCCTGGGTATGGATTAAATTTGTTCTTTTTTGAATCTGTATCCTGGGGGTGATCCTGCTGCCAGTGCCTCCTGCATTCCTGGGATTTGGCTTGTTTTTCCTCATGCCAAAGTGAAGGTGCTGCTTTGGGATCAGGTGCCTCAGTGACATGGAAGGGCTGCCAGGGAAGGGCTGACGTGAAGCCAAACCAGCCCGGGCTGTCCTGGCAGGGAGAGCTGGCACTGGGCAGCAGGAACCAGCAGCTCTGAGTGGTTTGGGCTTTTCCCAGCGAGTGGATCCCAGCTCATGTCCTACTTTTTCACAGCTATTCCGGCTGCTTGGGACAACCAAGGGGTCTCTGCTCCAAATCCCATCCTGGTCTCTCCTGCAGCCAGGTGGAACTTTTGCATCCTGGGGTTGGAGGTGGGATCCAGCCCTAGAGCTGGAGCTGGGCTGCATCCCTGGGGGGGGGCTCCATTCCAGCCCTGTACCCTTCTAAATATTTTCATTATTTTTCATTCCCATTTCCCTTCCTGCATCCTGGTGTCCCAGCCCTGGGGAGGGATGGGGATCCAACCAGTGGCTCTGAGCCCTGGGGACACCACGCAGGGGTGGAACAAGGAGGATGTGACCCATGTGGAAACCACAGACGGTTTCGATGTGTTTATGAGCCTGGACACAACTTCCCCTGCCCGAGTTTCCCAGCGAAGGACTCAAGTTCTCCACAGGCACCCAGAATGTGCAATGGGTGGGGGCGCAGCACCCGTGGGTGACAGCCCTACCATGACAGGGGTGGCTGTGCTGCTCGGGACAAGGCCGAGGGGCGTTTGGGGAGGTGGGTTGCAGCTCCTGGTGTCCATCCCGGGATGTGCGTGGGCTGGGAGGCCCGGCCGTCACCCCGGAGTGATGCTCTCGTGGAAAGGGTGAGCGGTGCTGGCCACGGGTCACACTCTCACCCCCAGGAAAAGCTCAGGCAAAAGTTATTCTTGAAAAAAAGTAGAGTTTCCTCTTTTCCTTCCTCGTCGCAGGCACGTGGTGGTGAGGTCATGGAGCGCTGGGCTGGCCGCAGGACATGCCTCCGGCTCGGCGTAATCCCGTCCCCAGGGCCACAGCCGGTTCTGGCCGGTGCGGGGGGGGAGGTCCGGGCCCCCACTGCCCCTGCAGCCCCACTTTCCTCCCGGTCAAGCCACCACATCCTGAGGCAGCCCTCGGGCTGCCGCCGTCGCTCCTGCCGCTCTCCCAGCGCGGTTTCAGCCTCCCAGAAAATCAGCCCCAGCTGTGGTGGAGCTGCTGCTGCTCCCTGCCGGGGCTGGCCGGGGCTCGGGGACACGGGGACAGCAGGAGGGACCTGTTGGTGGCCGGGGCCTGAGAGTCAGGAGCTCCTGCGGGTTTTGTCCCACCTGTCAGGTGACAGTGTCCTCTCTGCAGGGGTTGCTCCCAAGGAAGGGGTGACAGGGACACGCAGGGGCGCCCCAGTCCTTGGGGAGAGGCTGTGGAGCCTCAGCCCTGGTGCGTGGCACAGCCCCAGAGCACGTGGGGCAATTCCCACTGCTGAGTGCCTTCCTGGGGCTGGTTTTTGGGAAGCAGGATCGCTCACTGACAGGATCCAGGTCCCCATTGCTGTGCCACCACCCTCCAGCAGGAGCTGAGCTGTCCCCAGGCGGTGGCACAGCCCAGCCACAGGGACATCATGAATTTTATTAGCCCACGATCACTTTGGGACGTCTCAGGCCCGAGGTCCCTGGCTGAGTGTGGGGCTGCTGGCCCTGCTTGGGGCTCTGGGGCAGGAACTACACACTAATGAAAAGAGGATGGAAAACTCCTGTGGTTCCTTGGAAACACCGCACAGCTACGAGCAGCCCACACCAGCGTCCAGATGCTGCAGCAGCAGCCATGGGATGAAATGTTGATCAATTATCCTTGATTATGAGTGCTGAAGTGGGGTGGCAGCAGCAGATGTGCTCTGCAGCAGTGCTGGGTGGGGGAGCAGCCCCTTCCCATGGCTGGAAATGGCTTTGGGATGGCACGGCTCTGCCTCACACTCTTCTTGTTGAGCTGGGACTTGTCTGGCTCATCTCAGGCCCTAAACTTGAACCTTGCCAAGATCCTTGGGGATCCTTGATTCACACATCCCTCTGGGTGTGAGGTATAGTGCTGGGAGCTGCTGACTCCCCGTGGCTTGGATGCTCTTGGCACCCCAGCCCCAATCCTGCACCCTGCCCCTGCCAGCACATGGGAGATGCCCCATACTCAGGGCCCAGGTGAGGAGTCCCCTGACCACTCTCTGGGGCCACAAGAGCCCAGGCAGGCTTTTTGTCATGTTTTTGTGCTCCTCAGCCTCTCTGGGCACCGTTTCCCCCTGCAGGGATGGCAGGTTGCTCCAAGGGGCCAGAGGAGCCGTTCTGCGCGATCCCGGGGCCGCGGGGCTGCCGGGCGGGATGATGGGCGGAGGCGCAGCAGCACACGCCAAGATGCATCAGCCTGTGTTTTTCTGGTGGTGGCTGAAGGTTGTTTGTGCTGTCCCGGGGATGATCCAATGCTCTTGGCCTAGGTGCAAGAGCGGCCTCCGGGCACACGCACGGCTGTCGTCCGGGGCAGGGCGATCCTGCCTATCCCGAGACATCTCCTGCCCCAAACATGACTGCAGCCCCCTCCAAACTGCTGTGGGACCCTATTTCTTACCAGTTTTGCATGAGCAACACTTTTCAGCAGTCTTCAAACCACCCCTTTGCATCCACAGCACCGATACCACCCAGGGTTGGATGGGGCACAGCCACCCCTGTCATGGTAGGGCTGTCACCCACGGGTGCTGCGCCCCCACCCATTGCACATGATGATCCTTGGATGAGCACGGAAGCAGCTCACCTGCTGGAAGGACCATTTGTTTCCTTGGAGAAAGCAGCAGGCACACCAACATTTGAGTCTCCAATCCCATACAAGCAGCTGGAGCCATTCCACCCCATCCCTGCGAGCCACTCAGCTCCATTCTGGCACGGGATGGAATTGCGATGAGTAGGGGGAAGAGAATGGGGAATGTCCCCTGGGAGTGAAGACGAGGCCACCGAGATGGAGACGGGAGCTCCTTGTCCAGCTGTGAGGGAGATGGGAAAGGCCGGATTTAGCATCGGCGCTGGCTGGGAGCGTGGGAGCGGCGGGAGCGGCATGCGCTGCTGGATCTGCACCGGGACACGCCGGCACAGCTCTGGCCCTGCTCCGTCCCCATGTGTCCCTTCCCATGGTACCTGGCATGCCTGGAAGCAGGGGGTTGGAGTTGACGTTTGTATCGCATTTATTTGGCTTCCTGGAGTTGAAAAGATTATTTTAATAAGCCTGAGTGGGTGCCAGAGCCTTTCCAGGAGCAGCATTTAGCTGGAGAAGTGCGAGGCTGGAGAGAGCTTCATGAGCCCCCAAACAGCTCTTCACCCCCTTATCAGCACCCTCCCCCCACCAGCCTTTGCAAATTCAAAATCTCCCATTTTCAGCCTAAAATGAACCACTTGGCCCCAGCCAGGGCTGCCAGCATAGCTGAGGGGGCAGCGTGTGTGTCCTGGCAGCTCCCCTGGGAGCTCCATCTCTTCAAAAACCAGCTTGAACTTCATCCCTGTGTTGGGAAAGGGATGGATCCAAGTGTGGAGCCACTCCCCTAGGAGTTCCATTCTTCCAAAAACCAGCCTTAACTTCATCCCTCTCATTGGGAAGGGACGAATCCAGGTGTGGAGACCATCTCTCCAAAAACCTGCCTGAACTTCATCCCTGCCATGGGAAAGGGCTGGATTCAGGTGAGCCACCCACGGCCAAGGCTTATCAGGGATAACCCACTGCTGGCACCCCTCACCTGCCACCCATCCCACCTGCCAGGAGGGCTCCGGCTCTCCAAGGCCTGGAGCTGTTGGCAGGAGGGAGGAGGCAGCTCCATGGTGCTAAAATCCCTGCTGCTAATGAAAAACAGGCTCCAAGCAGCCAAACAGCTGATCTATGGCTGCTAGCTGAGTAATGCCTCGAATTCCTGGCAGGAGCTGCTTCCTTTTGGGAGGCGAGGGCTCCTTCTGCAGCAAGCAAGGCACTGCTGTCCCCCCCTGTCCCCATTAACCCCCAGCTGCCCTTCAGGGATCAGGGAATGGAATGATGGACATCACACACCGCTGGGGTCTGTCCAATCCTCTGCCTGTCTGTCCATCTTTGTCCCCCTCCATCCGCAGTGAGGAAGATGATGGGCATAAGCCCCACTGTGCCCTGCGACAACAGTCCTTGTCCCCCAGGGTGTCCCTTTGGCTGGCGAGGGTGTTCCTTAGGGCTGGGGTCCTCTGGATTTCAAGGATGGGTGCAAGCAGGGAAAGGAGCTCAGCAGCTCCTGGGGCCGGATCCTGCTGTCGGGTGTGGAGCAAGATAAGGCCGTGACTCAGCCTCAGCCCCCATCCCTGCTTCCCCTCCTTCCCAGCAAAGCCCCGCCGGCACCTGGGGACCGCGGGGTGCAGCCGGGCCGGGCCCCACGTCTGGGTGTCCGTGGTGGAGGTCGGGGCCAGCGGCTGATGTAAACAGCTCCGGCTGCCGATAAACAACCGGCCCCGGCGGGAGCACAAACAGCTCCTCTGTTCTGGCTCCGCGCTCGCCCTGCGACGCCCGGCAGCCGCTCCATGGCCCGGGCCTGCTGGCTCCAAACCCGTGTTGGTGGGTGGCACAGGGCTGTCACCCCATCAGCCTGCAGCCGGACGTGTGTGGGGATCACATTCCCAGTTTAGGGGGCTAAAGTGGGATTTAGTGGCTCGGACACATGTTGAGGTCAGGGACAGTGCTGACTCCGTCCATCACACGGTCTGAGGGCCGTGGCAGCCCAGTAAGGGTTTGGCACGTTTGGATGTCACCTTGTTCCTGGCCACGGTGACAGACAGGAACCCCCCAGGTGATGCTGAGGCCTGGCTTCCCTGGGGCATTCCTGAGCTGTTTCCCAAGCTGTCCCCACTTGTGCCCAGCTGCTCCCAGTGCAGCCCCTGGACCCCTACCACGGGTCAGGACGCTCTTGGCTCCAGCCAGGCTGAGCTGGAGGGTGCCAGGGCTGCACCCACATGTGCTGTGCCGTGAGCTCTGGGTGATGTCAGGCAGGGAAGGGGGCACAACGGGCGCTGTGGCCCCCCAGCCCCCTTGTTCAGGGTGTACTGGGGATGCTGGGGAGTCCCCCAGAGCATGAGCACACGGACATTGCCACAGGGTGGCCATCGTCCTGCTGTCACCCTGGAACCGCAGCCGCACCTCCTGCCCTCTGTCTCCCTCAGACTCTGTGGGTGCCCGTGAGCCTGGGAAGGTTTTTGGCTCTGGCCCTGCCGCATTCCTCGGTGGAGGGAGGAGTGGAGCTGGAGCCTGACATGACTCAGCCGCAGCCACGAGGACTGGGGACATGCCGGTGACCCACGTGCGGCTGTCACCCGCCTTTGGTCCCTCCTCACCGCCTGGCACCCCCCCCCGGCATGGGCGCCCCTCCCTGATCCCAGGCTGGGCTTTATCTGTGCCCAAGGACCCCCGAGCACGTGCTGGGGTGGTGGGAGATCTCCCGAGAGCCTCTGTGGTTGCGGAGCCCGGGTTATGATAACTCTGAGGAGGGATTTCTCCGCAGGCGCCGGACACAGCCTGACCCTGCGGTTCCCTCGCTCTGGCCTGGCTGAATTCCCTGTGCCTGGATCCTGCATCCAGCCAGGGCTCTGCTCTCGTGGGTGCTGACCCTGTGGCCGGGGGGCTGCACCCTGAGATCCCCCCAGGGATGTTCCAGTGTCCCCTGGGATGTTCCAGTGTCCTCCCCGTATGGAGCAGCAGCACGAGAGGGATGGAGGAGAGGAAGCCGGGGGATTTGCTGCGGGATGAAGGCTCCAGCCTCATCACGACATCCTGAGTCCCCCCCGCTGGCAGCGGGCTGGGGGAAGTGCCTTCCAACCCGCATTCCTCCACTCCTGAAGGAACTGGCTGGGACCTTCCCACGGGGATTTCCAGCCTGGGCACACATCGCTGCAGCTTGGATTGTGCTGGTGGGGACCTGGCTCAGCTGCAGCACCCAGGAGACTGTGGGAGAGCATCCTGGCCCTATGGTGAATCACCGGGAAGGAACTGATTAAGACCTTGCAACACTTTCTTGCTGGAAATAACTTTCTCCAGAGAGGCAGCCCGAAGCTGGTTTTAGGATGCAGCTGGGGGATTGGATATGCTACAGGTTTTATCCCTGCTTTGGGGCTTGCTGGCTGGAAAAAGCCTCCCAAAATGAGAGATTGGTTGGGATGTGCTCTCGCTCCCATGGGGGGTGGGAACAGAGGGAATTGCTGAAGCGAGGGAGTTGAGGTCCAGGGATGCTCTGACCTTGGCCGTGGTGGGGATGTGGCTGCATGGGGGATGTGGTGCTGGTGGCTGCTCCAGGCCCTGTGGGACGGGGACCATCCTGCCCTGCCTTGCCTCCAGCCCTGCACCCTCTGTGCTGGGGCACCCCCGGGATGCCCACGAAGCCCCACAGCCTCATCCCACCCTTCCCCCTCGGCTGACAGTGGCTGTGGGGGGAGAGGGGCAACTCCTGCACAGCACCAGCGTGGTGGCAGTGCCGTTGGTCCCAGTTTGCAACTGGGAGAGGGACAACCACCCTAAATTTTGCCTCCCCCAATTTTTCTGGCTACAGCGTGGGCACGGAGCTGCTGCCACCGCTGTCACCTCTGCCACCAGCCCCATTTCTGCCCCGTGACTCAGGGATTTCGGCAGGTTTGGGAAGGGAGGAGGGGCAAAAGCCACTTCCCTGCCAAAAAAAAAGAGGCGGATGCTGCTCTCGCCCTCTGTCATGCATGAGGCGGATTAATATTAACCCGTCCCTCCATCCTGCTGTCCCTCTGTCCTGCTCTCCTCCTGTCCCTGTCCCGCTGCCCCATAGCTTGTCCCATGACCCAGCATATGACACTTTTCCTGTCTCTTTAAAGCAGAGGGGAATGAGTGTGCAGGAGACAGCAGCCCGTGGTCTCGGCCGGTGTGAAGGGGCCTCACGCGCTGCCACGGGGTCCCCGTGAGTCACCCCCGGTGCTGGCGTCACCCGCCGTGTCCCTTGGTGTCCACCCTGGTGTCCTCCCACCCTGGGGGCTGTGAGGCTCCCAGAATAGCTTGTGATGAAAAACGTGGGTAATGCCTCAGCGTTTTGGGGAGAAAGGAGTTATTTTGGGAGGACGGCTGATTTCTAACGCAGCGCCCTCCCTCCCCGGCCTGTCACCCTCAGCACCCTCAGATGTTTATCTGCTGCTGTTGCTAAGGAACACTGCGGGTGACAAGACCTGTGGCACTCATGGGCTGGTGCATATCTCATCCTATCTTCAGGGGGCTGTCACTGCTGTCCCCAATTCCAGATGGCTCCCAGCTCTTCCCCATCTCCTCCCCCAGGTCACTGATCCCAGCCCTCCACTCTTGGGATCAGCTCTCAGCCCAAAGAAAACCCCTCAGCAGCTTCTGCAACCCCAGCAGGGTTTCCGGCCCTGGGGAGCAGATCCCGCTGGTCCCCAGGGCCGGAATGATGAGGTGGCTGTCACCCACACGTGGCCCCATTGTCACCTTCCCCTGTTGCAGCTGCATGCCGCTGTGCTTGTGGAGCAGTTTGCTTTCGGTTTCCCGTTAGAGTGCCGAGGGCTTGGCACTACCATGGATCACCTCGTGGCCACTAATCACTTCCAGTCGCCTGGAAGACAAACAGGCAGTGAAGAGGAAAATCCCAAAGCTGGGAATGGGGCTTGTTGCATGGCTCTGCTGGCCCCGGATCCAGCCCCTAACAGATCCCTGTGCACGGATCTATCTGTGCACTCACAGATCCCTTCTGCACCTGTGCAAACAGATCTGCTTGTGCACACGTGGATCCATCCAGGTACACGTGGGTCTGTCCATGCAAACATGGATCTGTCCATGCATGTGTGGACCCATCCATGCACTCGGATCTGTTGATGCTCATGTGGATCCGTCCATGCACACGGATTTGTCCAGGTCTGTGCAGATCTCTCATGCACATGTATGCAGACATCTGTCCATGCACACCCCTACAAATGCATCTGCTTGTGCACATGTGGATCCATCCGTGCAGATGGATCTGTCCCTGCACACGTGGACTGATCAATGCTCATGGATCTGTCCATGCACACCCTTGCTGGTGCATCCACCCCTGCATGTTCTGATGGGAGTCCATCATATGTGCATATGTGTGTGTGTGTGTGTGTGTGTGAGCCCAGTGATGAGCAGGCACACACATGTGCAAGGCACAGAGCTCTGTGTGTGTTCTCAGGGGGGTCCATGCACATCCAGGGGGGTTGTGTACATGTTCACATGGATGCAAGTGCCCATACACATACACATGGGTGTGTTTACATCTGCACGTTCCGAGGGGTCCCTGGTGTGTGCACGCATGCATAGCTGTGTGTGTGCCCAATGTGGGCCAGGCTCAGGGCTGTGTGTGTGCCCAACGTGGGCCAGGCCCAGGGCTGTGTGTGTGCCCAACGTGTGCCAGGCCCAGGGCTGTGTGTGTGCCCAACGCGGGCCAGGCCCAGGGCTGTGTGTGTGCCCAACATGGGCCAGGCTCAGGGCTGTGTGTGTGCCCAACGTGGGCCAGGCCCAGGGCAGTGTGTGTGCCCAACGTGTGCCAGGCTCAGGGCTGTGTGTGCCCACATGTGCGCCAGGCTGAGGGCTGTGAGTGTATCCACATGTGTGCCAGGCTCAGGGCTGTGTGTGTGCCCAACGTGTGCCAGGCTCAAGGCTGTGTGTCCACACATGTGCCAGGCTCAGGGATGTGTCTGTACATACACACATGTGCCAGGTTTGGGGCTGTTTGTGTGCCCACACATGTGCCAGGCTCAGAGCTGTGTGTGTGCCCATGGCTACCAGTGCCCGGGGTGACCATGGGACACCCAGGGCTGGTGTCTGCCCCGGCACAGCGATGCAGAGGTGTGTGTGTGTGTGTTTGTGTGTGTGTGCGTGCCNGCCCCTCCCGCTGCCCACGGCCGCGGAGACCCCCTCAACCCGGCGCCCGCTGCCACCTGTGCGGGGTCCCCGCGGGAGCGGCAGCCCCGGTTGTCCCCGTGCCCCCGTGGCGGGTCCCCTCCTCGGGGAGTCCCGGCTCCCGGCGGGGGATGCTCCAGCCCCGCCTCGGCTGGCGGTGGCAGCCCCGGACCCGCGGGGTGAAGCCGCGGCTCCAGCCCCGGTTCCCGCCTCCAGCCCCGTCACGATTCCCAGACCCGGCGCGGGGAGGCCCCGGCTTCAGCCCCGGCCGGTCCCCGGCCCCAGCCCCGTCCCCGGCGGGGGGATGNCCCAGGCGTTAGCACACGTGTGTCCTTGTGCTAATGGCGGCTCACACACGCGGTGCCCGGGCCGAGCGGTGCCGAGCTGATCCGATTCCGCTAAAGCCGAGCCAATCCCATCGGAACCGAGCGGCTCCAACCCGACCCGAACGGTGCCGATTCGGCCCCAGCGGTGGCGAGTCGAACCGATCGAACGACCCGAGCGGTTCCGATCGGACCGAGCGGTTCCACCGGACCCAGGCGGTTCCGCTCGGAGCCGAGCGGTGCACATGGGAGCCACCGGTGCCGCCCGGTGCCGCTCGGTGCCCTCCCGGTGCTGGCCCGGCCCGGGCCCGGCGGGGCCTGGCCGCCCGCCAGCGCTTTCTCANCCCGGCTCCATTCCCGGACCTGCGCGATGAGGCTCCAACCCCGTCCCGGTCCCCGGCTCCCGCCCCGTTCCCGGCTCCAGCCCCGTCCCCAGCCCGTTCCCGGCGGGGTGAGGCTCCGTTCAGCCGTGGCCGCATCTCGGCGGTGGCCCGGGCGGCATCTTGGAGTTTCACAAGAGGGGAGGATTCCTGGACATCGTCCAGGGGAAATTCCCCCCCACCCATCACCCGGGCACCCTCTCCCTGCCGGTGCCCCGGGAGACGGGGGTGCACGCCCACCCGAGGGTCCCCTCCACCCCCACCTCGGGAGTTTTGGCTCCGGGACAAGCCCCGTTTCTCACCGGGGTCCCGCCACGGATCGGGGCCTCCCCGCTTCTTTGCAGGGGGATTGGAAGGGAAATTTGGGACGAGGCCAGAGCTGCTGCATGGAAAGAGCCCGGCGGGTGCAGCTGGGGGGGTCTGGAGGGTGGGAAGAGGATTTTTGGGGATGGGTGGGTCAGTGTGTCAGATGGGCTCTGGAGAGCCAGGGCGGAGGAGGAGATTTGCAGGAGAGACGGAGAAATGGTGTGGGAGAGGGGAGAGGGGCTGGATGGGGAATGTGGAGGTGGCCAAGAGCCACATCCAGGCTTGTGTCACCGGGTCTTGGGAAATTCCCTGCTGATCCGGTGCTCCTAAAAATAGCAGGATGGGGATAGGCACGGGGTTGGAGGACCACAGTGGGATTATCCTGCTGGACCGTGGCCAAGTCCCGGCTACTGCAGAGGTGGTCACGCTGGGGGGTGGTGGAGAGGGGCAGGGGGCTTGGCGTGTGTGTGGGTTATCCCTGCTTCAAACTTTTCCCGTGTCGTGCTCAGGTGTGCCTGCTCCGCTGCTCGCTGCTGTCGTCCCTCCTCCTCCTCCTGCTCCGCATCCATGAGACGGAGCAGAACAGCTACTGCCAGCAGATCATCACAGAGAGGCACCTGGCCGAGCTGGAGGAGCTGGTGAGTGCCCTCCCGGGGCTGTGCGGTGGGATGGGGGCTCATGCGGGGCCAGAGGGGCACAAACCAGATCTTTTTAGTGCTGAAATAAGGAAATGGGGAGATTTTCTGCTCCCCTAGTGAAGCGATGGTACCCAGGAGCTGAGCGTCCACGGGAACAAGGGACAAGTGGGCACCGGGGGGATGACAGATGTCGTGCCTTTATCAAGGGTGGCCACGGCAAAGTGACGACAGGGGGAACGAGAGAAGACGGAAGCAGGAGCGAGGCCGGGAAGGGGACGGGAGTGAGGCTGGATGGGTGCAGGGGCGCTGGGGAAGCAGCGGAGGGGCCGGCGCTGCGGGCTGTGGTGCTTTCTGGGCGGCTGCGCAGGGGTTAAGCAGAGGAATCCGGCTGCATTCCTGAGTCCAGCTGCTTGCCTGGAAGCTGGGCTGGCAACGGGGCTGTGGGTGGGTGGCAGGCAGCGAGGGGGGCCCGGCCGGGCGATGGAGCCGACCGGGCTGGGCGATGGGGCCGGCGTGCCGCGTGGCCCGTGGGCAGCTCTGGGTGCTGGCAGCCGCCCCGGAGCACGGCCACCCCCGGCCCCATCGGATACAGCTGCCGGGGCCGTATCTCTCTCTCCGTGGCCCTTGGCTCACCTCCGAGCGGGGAATCACGCGGATGTTCAGGGGAGAAGCGGGAATCGGGGGCACGCAGGGATTTGCAGGGTTGTCGCAGATTAAATTCTGCCTGCGGCAAGAGGGGTGTGCGGGCGAGAGACGGGAACGGCGCCTCCGAGTCCCCGCGAGCTCCGCTCCGAGCTCTGTGCAACCGCCGTGTCCGGGCTCGCTTCACCTCTTCCTCTTTAACCACCGAGCTGCGGGGCCAGGAGCCGCTCTGGGCGAGCTCGGCTTCCTCTGCCCGAGCCCTCTCTGCACACCGCATNCTTTCTCATAAACCACATGCTGCCGCGGCGCTATAAAGGGGAGCGCGGCCGCGGCGGCGGCTCAGCCCGGCCCCGCTCGGCCCCGCCGCTGCTGCCGTCTCGCCCGCTCCGCCCGGCCCTGGTCCCACGGCAGCCCCCATGCCCCGCCTCGGAGAGAAGGTACGGCGGCCCCTCCCGCTGCCCACGGCCGCGGAGACCCCCTCAACCCGGCGCCCGCTGCCACCTGTGCGGGGTCCCCGCGGGAGCGGCAGCCCCGGTTGTCCCCGTGCCCCCGTGGCGGGTCCCCTCCTCGGGGAGTCCCGGCTCCCGGCGGGGGATGCTCCAGCCCCGCCTCGGCTGGCGGTGGCAGCCCCGGACCCGCGGGGTGAAGCCGCGGCTCCAGCCCCGGTTCCCGCCTCCAGCCCCGTCACGATTCCCAGACCCGGCGCGGGGAGGCCCCGGCTTCAGCCCCGGCCGGTCCCCGGCCCCAGCCCCGTCCCCGGCGGGGGGATGCTGCAGCCCCGGCTCCATTCCCGGACCTGCGCGATGAGGCTCCAACCCCGTCCCGGTCCCCGGCTCCCGCCCCGTTCCCGGCTCCAGCCCCGTCCCCAGCCCGTTCCCGGCGGGGTGAGGCTCCGTTCAGCCGTGGCCGCATCTCGGCGGTGGCCCGGGCGGCATCTTGGAGTTTCACAAGAGGGGAGGATTCCTGGACATCGTCCAGGGGAAATTCCCCCCCACCCATCACCCGGGCACCCTCTCCCTGCCGGTGCCCCGGGAGACGGGGGTGCACGCCCACCCGAGGGTCCCCTCCACCCCCACCTCGGGAGTTTTGGCTCCGGGACAAGCCCCGTTTCTCACCGGGGTCCCGCCACGGATCGGGGCCTCCCCGCTTCTTTGCAGGGGGATTGGAAGGGAAATTTGGGACGAGGCCAGAGCTGCTGCATGGAAAGAGCCCGGCGGGTGCAGCTGGGGGGGTCTGGAGGGTGGGAAGAGGATTTTTGGGGATGGGTGGGTCAGTGTGTCAGATGGGCTCTGGAGAGCCAGGGCGGAGGAGGAGATTTGCAGGAGAGACGGAGAAATGGTGTGGGAGAGGGGAGAGGGGCTGGATGGGGAATGTGGAGGTGGCCAAGAGCCACATCCAGGCTTGTGTCACCGGGTCTTGGGAAATTCCCTGCTGATCCGGTGCTCCTAAAAATAGCAGGATGGGGATAGGCACGGGGTTGGAGGACCACAGTGGGATTATCCTGCTGGACCGTGGCCAAGTCCCGGCTACTGCAGAGGTGGTCACGCTGGGGGGTGGTGGAGAGGGGCAGGGGGCTTGGCGTGTGTGTGGGTTATCCCTGCTTCAAACTTTTCCCGTGTCGTGCTCAGGTGTGCCTGCTCCGCTGCTCGCTGCTGTCGTCCCTCCTCCTCCTCCTGCTCCGCATCCATGAGACGGAGCAGAACAGCTACTGCCAGCAGATCATCACAGAGAGGCACCTGGCCGAGCTGGAGGAGCTGGTGAGTGCCCTCCCGGGGCTGTGCGGTGGGATGGGGGCTCATGCGGGGCCAGAGGGGCACAAACCAGATCTTTTTAGTGCTGAAATAAGGAAATGGGGAGATTTTCTGCTCCCCTAGTGAAGCGATGGTACCCAGGAGCTGAGCGTCCACGGGAACAAGGGACAAGTGGGCACCGGGGGGATGACAGATGTCGTGCCTTTATCAAGGGTGGCCACGGCAAAGTGACGACAGGGGGAACGAGAGAAGACGGAAGCAGGAGCGAGGCCGGGAAGGGGACGGGAGTGAGGCTGGATGGGTGCAGGGGCGCTGGGGAAGCAGCGGAGGGGCCGGCGCTGCGGGCTGTGGTGCTTTCTGGGCGGCTGCGCAGGGGTTAAGCAGAGGAATCCGGCTGCATTCCTGAGTCCAGCTGCTTGCCTGGAAGCTGGGCTGGCAACGGGGCTGTGGGTGGGTGGCAGGCAGCGAGGGGGGCCCGGCCGGGCGATGGAGCCGACCGGGCTGGGCGATGGGGCCGGCGTGCCGCGTGGCCCGTGGGCAGCTCTGGGTGCTGGCAGCCGCCCCGGAGCACGGCCACCCCCGGCCCCATCGGATACAGCTGCCGGGGCCGTATCTCTCTCTCCGTGGCCCTTGGCTCACCTCCGAGCGGGGAATCACGCGGATGTTCAGGGGAGAAGCGGGAATCGGGGGCACGCAGGGATTTGCAGGGTTGTCGCAGATTAAATTCTGCCTGCGGCAAGAGGGGTGTGCGGGCGAGAGACGGGAACGGCGCCTCCGAGTCCCCGCGAGCTCCGCTCCGAGCTCTGTGCAACCGCCGTGTCCGGGCTCGCTTCACCTCTTCCTCTTTAACCACCGAGCTGCGGGGCCAGGAGCCGCTCTGGGCGAGCTCGGCTTCCTCTGCCCGAGCCCTCTCTGCACACCGCATCCCCGGAGCCTTTGCTCTCCGCCCAGGGATTAAAATCGGGTCCGCGGCTGTGGGAGAAAGGAGATGGAGCAGGTTTGAATGGAAGACGTGGTTTTCCTGCTGGGGATTGCAGCCCTCTCCTCGCTGATGGAGGAGCTGGCCCTCGCTCCAGCGCCTGCAGGATAATGGAGCAATTGTTTCCGGGACGGGATCCCAGGCTAGGAGGAGAATTGCCGGCCGGCAAATTTGCCAGCCCTCGCCCTCCCAGCCTGGGATGCCAGCCCGGAGGGAGAGCGTTTGGTTAGGGTGGGTTTTTCCTCCGGTTGGAAAGGGGAGGAAAAAAGGCAGCCGGCAGCGCTGCGTGTGGGACCCCGGCGCTGTGTGATGCCGGAGAATGTGTGACCCTGGTGTCACGGCCACCTCCTGCACGGCAGGATGCTCTTTTGCAGCCTGGATTTAGAGGAGAGAGTGGTGCGGGGGAGACCCGAGGAGAACTAAGCAGGGCTGGGTTCTGCTGTGGCGCTGGCAGGAAGAGGAGGAGGAGGAGGAGGAAGAAGAGAGGTGGGGTGGGAGCAGGCAGGGAAAGACAGGGGAAGGTCTGTGAACTGGGGAGTACGACATCCTGATGGGAGCAGGAATCCTGAGCTCACTCCTGCCACGGCATCAACCTTAGGGATGTGCCTGTGTGAGGAGGAGGAGTATGGGATGGGATGAAGCAGGAATGGGTGCAAAGTCCTCCTAGCCCTGTGGATTTGGGGGTCTCAGGCACCCCATGCTCACAGCGAGGCATATCTGGGGCTGCTCCTGTCCTTGGGGATGTGGGGTGACATCTTGCTTTGTCCTTCCAGGCTGACACCCAGATGCAGCACCCGGGCAGGGTCTCCTTCAAGTTCATTGACAAGATGCAGTTGGTGAGTGGTTTCTTGCTGGGGACAGTGGGGGACAGGAAGCAGGGCTGGCTGGTGCATGGTGGGAGGTCCCTAGATCCCCTCTCATCTCCTTTGCCAGCCCAGGAGGGACACATCCTGCTTGGCCAGGTGGCTTCCAAGCCCCAGTTTGGGAGCCCTGTGGGATTGTAGAAAGACATTTTGTGCCTCCGTGCTTCAGTTTCCCTCAGGCAGAGCGGGATGCCCATCCAGTAACCGCTGTCACTCTTTGTCACTGTATCCTTGCAGAACGACTCCATCTGCTATGTGAAAGCTGCCTTTCCCCTGATGGGCAAGATCCTGGAGCGAACAGAGTTCAAGGAGAACTCGTCCAACGCCCGGAAGATGCAGATGGTGCGCAGGATGTA
The DNA here is from genome assembly GCA_013397155.1 of Irena cyanogastra. Taxonomy (NCBI): domain Eukaryota; kingdom Metazoa; phylum Chordata; class Aves; order Passeriformes; family Irenidae; genus Irena; species Irena cyanogastra. The sequence continues at coordinate 166,393 of VWZV01007738.1, forward strand.
CAACCGCATCGATGAGAACGTGGACCCCTGCATCAGGGATGAGGATGATGAGGAGAGAATGGTACTGTGTCCCCAGCCTCGCAGGGGTTTGGGCCTGGGTCCTCATCCTGGGCTGAAATGGGGTGTCCAGAGCATCCTGGGCTGAAATGGGGTGTTCAGAGTGTCCTGAGGTGAAGTGGAATGTCCAGAGCATCCTGGGCTGAAATGGGATATCAAGAACATCCTGGGCTGAAATGGGGTATCCAGAACATCCTGGGCTGAAATGGGATATCAAGAACACCCTGGGCTGAAATGGGGTGTCCAGAGCATGCTGGGGTGAAATGGGGTGTTCAGAGCATGCTGGGGTGAAATGGGGTGTCCAGAACATCCTGGGCTGAAATGGGGAGTCCAGAGCATGCTGGGGTGAAATGGGGTGTCCAGAACATCCTGGGCTGAAATGGGGAGTCCAGAGCATGCTGGGGTGAAATGGGGTGTCCAGAACATCCTGGGCTGAAATGGGGAGTCCAGAGCATGCTGGGGTGAAATGGGGTGTCCAGAACATCCTGGGCTGAAATGGGGAGTCCAGAGCATGCTGGGGTGAAATGGGGTGTCCAGAACATCCTGGGCTGAAATGGGGAGTCCAGAGCATGCTGGGGTGAAATGGGGTGTCCAGAACATCCTGGGCTGAAATGGGGAGTCCAGAGCATGCTGGGGTGAAATGGGGTGTCCAGAACATCCTGGGCTGAAATGGGGAGTCCAGAGCATGCTGGGGTGAAATGGGGTGTCCAGAACATCCTGGGCTGAAATGGGGAGTCCAGAGCATGCTGGGGTGAAATGGGGTGTCCAGAACATCCTGGGCTGAAATGGGGAGTCCAGAGCATGCTGGGGTGAAATGGGGTGTCCAGAACATCCTGGGCTGAAATGGGGTGTCCAGAGCATGCTGGGGTGAAATGGGATATCCAGAACATCCTGGGCTGAAATGGGGAGTCCAGAGCATGCTGGGGTGAAATGGGATATCCAGAACATCCTGGGCTGAAATGGGGAGTCCAGAGCATGCTGGGGTGAAATGGGGTGTCCAGATCATGCTGGGGTGAGATGGGATATCCAGAACATCCTGGGCTGAAATGGGATATCAAGAACATCCTGGGCTGAAATGGGGAGTCCAGAACATCTGGGGTGAAATGGGGTGGCCAGAACATCCTGGGCTGAAATGGGGAGTCCAGAGCATGCTGGGGTGAAATGGGATATCCAGAACATCCTGGGCTGAAATGGGGTGTCCAGAGCATGCTGGGGTGGGTGCGTGGGCAGGGCCGTGCAGTAGAGCAGAGATGGGGTGTTCATGGATATGGAGGCACGAGGAGCCAGCAAATCCTGCCTTGGGAGCACTGTGGTATCTGTGGGGGTGACACGAGGCAGTCATGGAGCTGATGCTGAGCCTGGTGCTTCCTCCAGCTCTCACAGATGTGCTTCAAGGAATTCACCACCTCCCCCTACGAGATGCTGGTGCTGGTGAAGGATTTCTTCCAGGACATCAAGCGTCTGCTGCAGAACCAGGAGACTTTTGAGAAGGATTGCAGCCGAGTCTACCGCAGGGTGTGCCCGGGACCCAGGAAGGCTGGATCCTCACCAGGTGAGATGCCAAGGCTTGGCCTCTGCCCAGTAAACCTGTGCCAGTCTGGGGGGCTTGGGCTCGCCTGCATGGAGCACCTTAAGAGTCGTGTGTCTGTGGGTGTGGCACGTGTCCACCTTGGTCCCTTTCCCTGTGTCAGCGAGCTCTGCATCAGTGTCAGGGGAGAAGGGGCTGGCTGCCATTGATTTGGGCTAAATCCTGCTGGAAGCAAGGCAAGGGAGAGATGCTGAGGGGGACCAAGGAGGCATTGGGCTCGGCTCTGTCTCAAAGCCCCAGTGCTGGGTGGAGCATAACATGGAGAAATGGAGAGACTGCTGTGCCACCAACGCTCTGCATGACCTTGGCTGTGTCACTTCAGCTGCCTCGTGCCTCAGTTTCCCCTGGCCAAGCCTTCAGGGAGAGTGTTGCTGCCGGGGTGGAAGAGCCCTGTGTTGCCACCTGCTCTTCTGCGAGCACCCGTGCTGTGTTTGCATGGAGGAGATGTCTCGCTGTCATCCTCGTGTCGGAGCTGTGCCATGTCCTTGTGCCCTGGGGGACGTTAAACGTGGCTCTCTGGCTCCTGCAAGTTGTGAATAACCCACTGCCAGCAGCTCAGGGTAGCCGGTGTCTTGGGTTTGCTTCATCCCACCCGCTGCTTGTCACCCTCATGCTGCCCTGCCTGCTTCTGCCTGTTCCCTGCCTCTCCCTTGCTCTCCCATTTTTTGAGGGGCTGTTGGACCCGCTTGCCCGGGGCTGCAGGGAGGGACGGGGACAGTGCCCCCGACCTCAGATCTGCTGGCTGTGCCCCTCTTAGAGGCTGGTGACCCCACGGCTGTCTCTTCTCTCTCCTTCTTTCAGGTGTGGGGACAGATCCTGACTGCAATTGCCTGTCCCCTGCCCTCCCTTCTGCCACCCAGCCCTCCCTCTCTGCTGCCACTGGCAGGGACATGGCACCCGCTAGAACCCAGGTCCCTTCCAGCCTCCTCCATGCCACCCTCGCTGACTTAGAGGCCCCATCTCAGCCCCCCAGTAGCACGGACGGGGGCTCAGGGACTGAGGAGGTCCTGGGTGCCGGGCTAGGTGACACGGCGCTGGCATTGGCCCCCGGGATGAAGCAGACAGCTCCAGCCAGCGGTGCCGAAGCCTTCCAGGATCCGGCCGGGATGCTGAGCCTGGCGCTGGGTGACATCCCCGTCCTCCGTGGGGATGGAGAGCTGGTGGAGCGGGGCACCGGCCACCTGCCGCAGGATCCAGGCCAGCAGTGGGGAGGCTCCATCCTCCCGGATCAGCCCGGCGGGCCCAGGACCACCCCTCCGACGGCATCGCCCAGCGCTGGCTCGACGGGCGGCGGAGCCAGGATCCGTCCGGCAGCGGCGCCCGAGCCCGTCACACAGCTCCGCTTCTCCAGGATGGCCCCTGAGCTGCGAGCCCCGGGCAGCCCCAGGGACAGGGCGAGGGCGTGGGGCTGGGGGCTCAGCCGGCTGCGGGGCCCCGAGGATGGCGGCGGGGCCGGGCCCAGCTTTGACTCTGGCTTTGTTCTGGGCGCAGAGCAGCGCAGGAAGGAGCCACCCGCCAGGGAGGGCCGCCAGGAGCCCCTCATCTACATTACGGTGGCCAGCGTGGTGGCCGTCCTGCTGGCCACGGGAGGGCTGCTCTTCTACAAGTATAAATCCAGGGTAAGCCCCCCGCCTCATTTCCTCCCCGGGCACCGAGATTCTCTTCTGCCTCAGTTTCCCCACTTGTCTTTTTGCCGGTGTGGGTTGAGCCCCATTTTCCCCCTAATTTTGAGGCTGGGGCACAACTGGTAGTGCTGAGTGTGGTGGGAGGATGTTATTTGGCCAATTTGCCACCCTGCAGCTGCAGCCTCCTCCCCTTCCCCAGGGCTCATCTCCCCATTTCCCTCCCTCCACGCAGGTCCTGGAGCGGCCGCTGGAAGATGGAGACTGTGACCCCGAGGAGCCGGAGAGGAGGTGGGTGTGACAACACCATGCATGGGGGGGCTTTGGGGACCCCCACCCTGGCCGACCCTGATCTAACCCCTCCATCTTTCTGTCACAGGGCGCTGCAGGGAGCAAGGGAATGTTCAGAGCTGGAGACTCAGGATCTCTGAGGTGATCAGGGGCTGGGTGAGACCTTGAAGGGCTCGGTCCAAGCTATGAAGACAATATTGTGTCCCTGAACTGTCCCCATTGGTGCTGACCTTGGCCATGGGCAGGGAAATTCTGGGTGGGAAGAATGGACAGGAGCAGGTCTGCTCCCCAGCGCTGCCAGCATGTGGTTTCGCAGCTCGTTAATCCATTACTGGCGCTTTCTTAATATACATAGCATTTTTTCCTGTGGTTTTCGTGTGTTTCTCCCCACGCTGCCCTCCCTGGCAGAGCCCCAGCTCCTGCTCATCTCTCTCCTCCTTTTCCCAGGGCCCCAGGCAGGATGTGAAGCTGCTCGGGGGACGGATCCGGATGGAAGGAGGGTTGGCACGCGCCAGCCTTGCCGCGATCCCACCGTGATGCTGACACTCCCTCTTCCCTTGCCCCCTGCCGGTGGCCAGAGACGGCAAAAAGACTCCCTGGCAGGGACAAAAGGATGGGGGGATGTGCCCTGAGTGGGACCCCCGGGCACCGGGAAGCGAAGGCGCTGGGACCGTGACTGCGGCTGTGCCGGAGGGCGGCGGTGGCTGCCGTGGCGCTGCGGTGCTGAGCCAGGACCATGGAGGGGCTGGATCTGGGCTGATGGAGGCAGAGCTCGCTTGGACACGGCCGGCGCTGAGGGAAGATGGAGGGGATCGGCTCCCCAAATCCTCTGGCTCTTCTCCCATCCCAGCAGACTGGGTTTGGAGCAGCACCCATCGCCCCCGTCACCCTTGCCTTTCCTGATGCTTCAGCTGGAGCGTCCTGAATTCCGGGGGGCCAGTCCTGAGACAGCCAGCCCTGACTCGCAACTCAAACCCTCACACTGTGAATATTTAAAGCCCACCCGTGCCCGTGTCCCTGCACGGGGCTGGGTTTGGGGCGACCCTTGGCACCATCCCAGTCCCTCCCCATCCTCCTGTTGTTAGGGCTTATTTTTTATTTTAGTGGAGTGGATGAAAGTGTTTATCCTGCACAAGTGTTCTGGGGGGGCCGTGTGCCCCTCGCCGCGAGCTGGCCTCGCTGGGATTCCTTTTTTTGGTGACTGCGCTTTGGAGAAGGGAATGGGGCTGGGAAGGATGGGATCCACGTGGGTGTAAGAGCTGGAACTGCCCCAGCTGAGCACCCTGGGGCTTCTTGGCACAGCCCCACTGCCGGGCTTTGAGAAGAGCCTGGTTTGGGACGCACCAGCCCTGGAGATGCCCCAAAATTCAACGGCTCCCTCCAGCCCCGGATGAAGCGTGGCCCGCGCTGCTCTGGGAGTTTCAAGCATTATTTTTATATGAAGGATGAAAATATGGACAAAGCCAACTGTTTTTAAAGAAAGCATCACTATTAATTTGGGGTTTTATATATATATATATATATGTGTGTGTGTATTTATGACTGGCAGAAGGAGGGGGTTCCTGGGCGAGGGACTGGTGTAAATCAGGATAAAAGGCTTGATGCAGCAGGAAGTCTGGGGCCAAACTCCTGGTGGTGTAAGTCACCAGTTTACACTGTGGAGGAGCTGCTCCTGGGGGAGAAAACTTGCCTTTACCCATGTCGGATTTATTTTGCCTTTTTTTCTGTTGTTGTTTCTTCGGGGTTTTTTGTTGGTTTTGGGGTGGTTTTTTTTATACAATGAAATCATGAAATATTTTATACAAAGGCATTTAAAAGTCTATTTAAAGAAAATAATGGAATACAACTTGTATATTTAATATTATTAATAAACAGAGAGGTGTAGCTTGGTGTAAGTCTGGGATGCAAGGGGGGAGTGGAGCTTGTGACTCACCTGTCCTGCAGCCAGGAATAGTTAATAATCTTATTTACAGGAGGTTAATTAAGAGAATTGTTTTGTGTGTAATTGCAATTGAAATCCTAGAATTAGAGGGTGCCTCCATCCAGAACAATACTGAATGGCCTTGGTCCCAAGCTTTTATTCAGTATACTGGAACCATGGGGAAATATTCTGATATGAAAGATTTAAACCTGTCAGCTGTGGTCATGCACAGAAGCCAGGTATATGAGAGGCAGGAGTGGTGAGAACAAGGACTGTGGTCACCTCAAGGGGCTGTAGGAGAGGAAACCAGAGTAGGAAGCCAGATGATCAATGGAACCACTCATAAGAAACCAAATCAAATGATTGTTTCAGCTTTTCCTGCATACAGGCACTGGGAGGTTTGTGACAGCCCAAGTGAATTAGGCTGTTGGTATAATTTCACACTTGTACAGCCTGTAGAGGTGGCTTGTCTTTGGGCTCATGATGTTGTCGGGCTCTCATTTAAATTTAAAATAGGTGCTGCACCTCTTACAATGGCAAAGCCTCATACAACTTACACCAGTACTCAAGCAGCCCAAACCCAAACTAAACTGGAACCTAAAGTCTGTGAAGCAGGCCCAGAGCTAGTGAGGAATACAGGCCAACAACAACTGTTGTATAATGCAGAGTGGTCTCTAAACTATTTGCTAATGCAAATCAATGGAAAATCAGAAATCCAAGCAGCCTGCTCCCCTTTCCTGAGGACATCCTTCGAGCCCTGGGGTCCCTGAGGGGGTGACTGGGGCTGACTCCTGGTACTGTTACCCTGACCTGTTTCCCTGTGGATGTCTGTGGGAGTTCATGGCCACTGGAATGAGGGCAGAGGGATTCACTCATCTGCCCTTCCTGCCCCAGCACCTCTGAGAGCTCCAGGCACCGCCTCTGATGCTGGAGCCCCCCAAAATCTGTGTGAACGGTTGGGGAGCATCTGTTTAAAGCAAACACACTCAAGGCAAAGTTTCCTGGAGCACTTTGCTTAGAGTGACAGCACTGGAAGAGGCATTTCCTCCCCCCCACCGGCCCACCCTGCTGCTTCCCCTGCTCCCCTTCCTTCTTTCCAGGAGCGAGGGAGCCCCATATCCTGCTCCCCCTGCACGGATCCAGCATCTCCAGGGCGATGCCAGGGGGCTCCCACACCATCCTGGGTGCCCAGCAGCCCATGGGGTGTGCAGGGTGAGCACCCCCATCGCTCATCCAGGGGGATGGCAAGGGGAGGAGGGGACCCGGGAGCGTTCTGCGAGTGCCAGGGCTGAGCTGCTGCCTTGTTTGCTGACAAACAGGATTCCTCGAGGGGAGCTGACTCAGCCCAGCCCTTCCTCTCATCAGCAGCAGCCGGGGGTTTCCCAGGTCCACATCCCCTTCCCAGGGAAGTGGGACCTAAATATATCCTGCTGGATCCGTGCCACGGTCATTATGGTCAGGTTTGGGGAGTGTTTGAGGCCGGAGGCTGCTCTTAGGGGTGGGCACCGTGCCCGGGTTTGGGGGCAGCGAGTCCCTGGTGTGCTCCAGGATGATCCAGGATGCTCCAGGATGCACCAGGCAGCTCCACAGCTGCACAGGAGAGGGTGACTGGAGCTGGATGATGGCAGCTTGAAGCTGTGGCAGAGCTGGGGGGCAGAGGTGGGAGCATCCCGGGGTGCTGGGGGGCTGTGAGGAGCACAATACCCACCCCTCTGTACTGACACCCCACAGTCCCTCATCCCTGACTTTTTCTGGCTGCTCTGTGTGCTGTAAAAGCACCTGGGAAACGCAGGAAAAAAGCCAAACTCTGTCTCCCTACCCTCAGGTTCAGGCCAGGAGGGTCCCTCTGCTCCTCATGCTCCCAGCTGGTGACCCTTTCCCCACCCTGTGTGGGAGCAGGGATGTGATTCCACCTTCTACCCCCAACCCCTGCAATCTGGGGGGCAAAGCCTGCTCTCAGCCCCCCACTCAGGAATCCCACAGAGCTGCATCCCTGTCCCACAGCACTTGCAGGGGAGGGTGGAAAAGAACCCCCCATCCCGGGATTGAGTGAGACACGGAGGGTGGTGGCACCCAGGGGTCCTTCCTGGGGTCCCAAACAGGTGTTTGTGCTGCAAAAAGGTGCTTTGGTGGGATGAGAACAGGAGATTTGGGGGAAAAGATGGATGGTGGGAGGGGAAAGCATCAGTAAGAGGCTCCCAGGGCCTGAAACAAGGCTGGCGTGGAGTGGCACAGACTGCGGTCACCAGCGCCCACCCCCAGGGGTCCTGGGTGTCCCCACACCCCCAGTGCTTGTGGCATTGGCAGCGCTGGGACATCTCAGGCTCATCCTGCTGCCCCGAAACCTCCCAAGCACTCAGAGACCCCCCCAGACGTCCTGAGCCCCCTCCCAAGAGCCCCCGGAGAGCTCTGCCCACCCCGGGAGCCTCCCCGGGGCAGCCGCGGGCACCGCAGAGCTGCTGACAGGGCAGAAGCAGCGGAAAGGCCCCGGGGCCGCGGTTCCTGGGGCACGGCGGCTCCGGGACGGGGTTTTGGCCAGGGAACTGCTGCAGGATTTAGGTGCCCAGAGGCCGTTTTGTGGCCAGACAAAGTGATTTTGGTTAAAAACCGTTATCTGCGCTTTCCCCGTGGGTTTTAACCCACATGCTGATGTTTTCCCAGCTTGTGTTTTAAGGGAACGCCCCCTGGAGAGTGAAGGGGGAGCAGGGCTCACACCCGTCCCCGCTGCCTGTGCGGCGTTTGGGGATGGGGTCAGGGTCCGGGTGGCCCGGGATCAGAGCCCCGCCTTTCTGCTTGTCCTGGAATGGTCCCTAAAGCCCGTGTGGGGACTCTGTGGAGCCGGGGACCATGGTCTGTGATGAGCATGGGGCCCCTCAGTGTCCCTGGCCCTGGGGACAGGTTGGTTTTGACCCTCCCTGGAATGCAGGAGCCAGCAGACCCCATTGCAGGAGGAAGAGTGGGGGAGGAAGCCCTGGCCAGGCTCGGCACCCCCAAAAAATGCTCAGCACCCCCACTCTGGGCTGGAGATGCGACTCCGGGGAGCCGGTGGCTGCGCTCGGCTCGTTAATGGGTAACGCTAATGGCCGGGAGGGCACTGCCCCGGCCCGAGCTGGCACAGAGCCGGGGCTGCGGGCACAGAGCCGGGGCTGCGCGCACAGAGCCGGGGCTGCGGGCACAGAGCCGGGGCTGCGCGCACAGAGCCGGGGCTGCGGGCACAGAGCCGGGGCTGCGCGCACAGAGCCGGGGCTGCGGCTCCAGCACGGCTGAGCCCGGGAGATGGCACCCAGCGGGGGTCAAACAGCCCCGGGGCCGGACACTCACCCCTCTGGGACCGGACACAGCCCAGAGCTGGACACTCACACCTCTGGGACCGGACACCCACACCTCTAGGACTGGACACACACCTGGGACTGGACATCCACACCTCTGGGACTGGACAGACACCTGGGGCCGGACACCCACCCAGGTGGGGTCAGACACACATCTGGGGCTGGGCACACCATCGGGGGCTGTCCATGCATCCATCTGTGACTGGAGACCCACATGGAGCTGGACACCCACGCCTCTGGGACCGGACACACACCTGGGACCGGACACCCATGCCTCTGGGGCTGGACAGACACCTGGGGCCGGACACCCACCCAGGTGGGGTCAGACACACATCTGGGGCTGGGCACACCATCGGGGGCTGTCCATGCATCCATCTGTGACTGGAGACCCACATGGAGCTGGACACCCACGCCTCTGGGACCGNCGGACACAGCCCTGGGGCCGGACACCCACACCTCTGAGGACAGACAGACACCTGGGACCGGACACCCACGCCTCTGGGACCGGACACACACCTGGGAGTGGACACCCACACCTCTGGGGCTGGACACACACCTGGGACCGGACACCCACACCTCTGGGACCGGACACCCACACCTCTGGGGCTGGACACACACCTGGGACCGGACACCCACACCTCTGGGACCGGACACACACCTGGGACCGGACACCCACACCTCTGGGGCTGGACACACACCTGGGACCGGACACCCACACCTCTGGGACCGGACACCCACACCTCTGGGGATGGACACACACCTGGGACCGGACACCCACACCTCTGGGACCGGACACACACCTGGGACCGGACACCCACACCTCTGGGGCTGGACACACACCTGGGACCGGACACCCACACCTCTGGGACCGGACACCCACACCTCTGGGGCTGGACACACCCCAGGGCTGCCCCGCACCCATCCGCAGCCGGACCCCCATAGGGAGCTGGCCGCCCACCCGGGTTTGGGCACACGGCCCCCGCGGGCCATGGAGGGCACCCGCTCCCCCTGCCCGCCGTGGGGCTGCCCCCACCCCGTCCCTGCGGCCACCCTGCCTCGCTTGTTTTCTCCATGATTTCTCCATTTCCTTGATGTTTTATTTTTTCACCGATTTACTTTTACCTGTGTTTTAGTTAAACTATTTTCCTGATTAATCGTGTTTTTTCTCCTGCTTTACTTCTTCCCTCTGAACGAACACAAATATTTTTTTACCCTGAAAACCCTCATTCTTTAGTTTCAGCTTTTATTTCCCAATTAATTAATCAATTTATTTAATTTATGTAACTTATTTAATTTCTATATTTATTTAGAAAAATTATATATAAATTTATGTAATTTATGTATTAAATAGATATAATTCAGTTATTCAACATATAAATCAATGAACATTATATATATGCATAAAATTTATTTATATACTAAATAAAATTATTTTTAAAAATAAAATTTGTTTATATAAATGTTATAGTTTTATAATCATTTATAAATGTAAATGTATATAACTAATTTACTTATTTTACACATTTATATATACTTAATGTTTATGTATATGATCGCTTTTTAATGTATAAAAATAATCTATAATTATTTCATTTAGTCTAAGTAATTAATTTAATTAGCTTTAATATTTACATATCATGCGCATATATATTAATATCTAATTAGTATTTACATATAATGCACATATATAAATTTACATATAAATTTATTTAAGTTATATAATTATTGTGGTTAATTTGGNCGGCGCCGCGCGGCCTCAGCAGCCCTGCCGGCTGCGCGGTGACGTCACGGCGCAGGGACGTCGTTAGGCCCCGCCCCTGGCGCGGCGGCCGCAGACCCGCCGCAGCCACCGAGCCGGCGGCAGCGCCGTGAGCCGTGAGGGACCGGCCGGGCCGAGCCGGGCCAGAGCCGCCCGGAGTGCTGCCCCTGTCCGCCCCGCCGGACCGTGTCCCGTTTCGTCCCGCCGGCGGCCGCAGCCCGCCCCGGGTTCCCCGCCGCATCAGGATGTCGGTGCCGGAGCCCGCCGGCGGCGAGGAGAAACAGGCCAAGGAGGTGGAGGACGCCGAGAAATATTCCTTCATGGCCACCGTCACCAAGGCCCCCAAGAAGGTAGCGGGGCCGGCGGGGGGCCGGCTCGGTGCGGGAGATCAGGTCCTGGTACGGGGGAGCAGCCCCCCGTTGTGGCGGGGGAGGACCCTCGGCTGGGGGGGAGGCAGCCCCCGGTTGCCGGCAGGAACCATCTTCTCCAGGGGCACAGCCTCTGCTGCGGCGGAGGGAGAAGCCTCCCGGCTGGGGGCGAACAGCCCGTGGTTCAGGGAGAGCAGCTCTCGGTTGCGGGGTGGGAGTCCCCGGTGTGGGGGCGGGAGTAGCCCCCGGTCGGGGGCACCAGCCCCGGTTGGGGTGGGGGATGCAGCCTCCGGTTCGGGGCGGGCAGCAGCCCTCGGCTGGGGGGAGAAGCCCTCGGTTGTGGGAGGGCGGAGGGGGGGACACCGTGACCCGGCTCTGGGAGGAGCAGCCCCACAGGTGGAGGGNTTATGACCACGCCCTTTCTGGCCGCGCCCCAGTTCCCGCCCCCTCAGCGCCTTCCCCTCCGTGTCCGCCAGGGGGCGCCCC
>VWZV01007738.1:177901-208513 GCA_013397155.1 Irena cyanogastra
TGGGGGCGGGAGTAGCCCCCGGTCGGGGGCACCAGCCCCGGTTGGGGTGGGGGATGCAGCCTCCGGTTCGGAGCGGGCAGCAGCCCTCGGCTGGGGGGAGAAGCCCTCGGTTGTGGGAGGGCGGAGGGGGGGACACCGTGACCCGGCTCTGGGAGGAGCAGCCCCACAGGTGGAGGGTTGTGCTGGGGGAGCTGGAACTGATCCAGTTTGACGGTAACCGGGAAGCGGGGCTTGTCCCCGTTCAGTGGTGGAGAGGGAGATTGGTACCGGAGAGGGGGCTGGTCCGGTCTGGGGGTGGCAGGTATGGGCCAGGGGGCTGCTGGCCCAGTTTGGGGTGGGAGGGAAGGGCTCGGGTACTGGAGAGAGAGGGGTCTCTACTGGGGTACAACCCTGGCCCGCATGGGAGTGAGGGGAGGACCGGTATCTGCAGGGTAGGTTCCGGGGGGCTGGGACCAGGCTGGGTCCAGCTCTGGGGGCCAGAGCAGGGGCCTCGGCTGTGGCATAGGGGTGCAGGGGGACAGGGTGACTCTGGGAAGGGGACAGGCAGGATGGGGCCCTTGTGTGGGACTGTGGGGTGACAGGGCACTGTAGTTGGGGACAAAGCAGGGGGGACCTCTTATATGGGAAGAGCCAGAAGCTGCAACCTGGAATCCAGCTGTGGGTCACTCAGAAGAATGGCCGAGAGATTTCAGAGTGTTGAGTTTTTTTGGGACAGGGGTTCTGTTGGAGATATGGGTGGGAGCACATTTGGGCTCAGGAAGAGCCTGCCAGGTCACCTGAGTACCCCTCCATCCCTGAAGACCTCACAGGAGCTCTGAGATCTCCCAGTGCTGCTCCCAGAACCCTATGGGGTGCTCAGATGGCACTGGGATGGGTGAGCACTGGTCTTGCCCCGGTAGCAGGGTGCAGGACCCCAGTGACCTGGGGAAGTGGCCCTGTGCTCCAGGCTCAGTGCTGAAGTTTCGGTCCTGTCAGGGAGGCAGATCCATGTTCCAAGCACTACACAGATCTGTGCAGCTGAACATTGTGTTCCCCTCGGGGCTGCAGCCGCCTGGAAGCGGTGGAGGCAAAGGCGGAGCAGTCACAGAGAATGGGAACATCCTCATTCTTTGGGGGAGTCTCTCCTGCCTGCTCTGCCACGAGTGGGACTGGGGAGCGTCTGAGCCTTGGGGAAGGTCAGCTGGATTTGAGGTGTCTTCTCTCCCAGGGAGCAGGGGTTGGAGACTAGGCCCTGTTTATCTGGGCAGTGGACATGGCCTGGAGGAATGAGCAGAGGAATGTGGGGCTGGGATCTGCCTCTTCTGTGGCTCAGCACAGCTCCAGCTCAGGGATTGTTTTTACCTTTTCATAACCATCATCTCTGTCAGAGTGAACAGCATGAGGCTGCAGCAGACTGCTAATCCCAGAGCATCCCATGGAACCAAAATACCTGTGGTAAAAGGGAATCCATCGAGCATCCTCAGAAGCAAGTTTGCCATCCTCTCAGGGAGATGAGACGTATCCCCAGAATTTTCTGCTGCAGATTTGGCTGTGCAGCATGAGGAGCCTTGGTCGGACTCAGTGGCTGCTGCAGCTTTTCCTGGCTGGGTGAGGATATTGAAGGTGCCCAGAGCGACACATGACATTTGAGGCTGATAACATCAGGGATGGGGATCGAGCTGAGCTGAGCTCAGGGAACAAATTGCTCCGGGCTCCTGTTTTCCTTGCCTGGCTAGTTCCTGCAAATAGTGCTGGGGAACGGCAGAGGCCTTGGCAGGAGGATGAAAGACCAAGGAAGGGAGAATTGCTCTCCTGAGATAAGCTGCTGAGTGCCCTCAGCCCTGATGCCTCCGAACAGGATTGCAATTAAACCATTAAAACACCCTTCTGATTCCCTGCAAGTTAAAGTGTCTTTTGTGCCAGCTGCCCTGGACCTCCTGGCATGGTCAGAGGCCAGTGGAGATGATGGAGAGAGATGATTTACCAGCGTGGAGGGAGGCAAGATAGTGCTGTGCTGCTGAAGCACGCTCCTCCTCGGCTCCTTGAACTTCGCTGATGCGGTTTGCATGAGGCATTTGGAGATGGGGAGGGTGGGATTGTGGCCAGGCTCAGTGCAGGCTCTGTCTCTCTCTGTGAATGATTTTTCAGAGGAGCCTTAACTTGTGCTGGAGCTTGGGGAAAGTGCCAGTGCGAGCCGAGCCCACCAGCATCCAGCCCAGGACCTGCAGGAGCATCTTGGATGCAACTGGAAGCACGTTGGCCCCGTGGGTGCTGTGGAGAAGTCGGTGTCTCCTTGTTGGGGTCACCTGGAGATGGGAGCTAGCCCCTGGCATTGCTGTTTCCTCTTGTCAGGGACTCTTTTAAGGTGAAAAAGTGAAACAAGCAGGAGGTAAGAGATTAAGAGATTAAATACGATCAACTCCAGACTGAAGTAGGAGTTGACTCAGTGGAGGTGAAAGGAGGAATAGGGATGTTTTCCCCCAAGAGCTGGGATTTCCTAGCTCTGCCAGAGCTCCCTTTTCACTGCAGTTCGTAGGGATTTGTCTGTCAGCATAATGACCCCAGTTTGGTCTGAGCGAGGTGGTTCTTTGGCCAGGAGTGGTTTGCAGGCAGAGGTGAGCGAAGCTGAGTTTTGCACCTTCTCCAGCCACTGCTCTGGTGTTGCTGGGGAAGATTTGGAATGCTGAGGCTGGTGGCTTACTCAGGTTTGGTGAACATGAATGTGGAGATGGTGGTGGCAGAGCTCAAGGGCAGGTTGTGCTCCTCCAGATCCCTGTGTGCCATCACTGCTGTGTCTGGGCATCTGCTCTGCTGCCTCCCTGGAGACTGCAGGTGCCCTTGGCAGCAGTCGCTTTCCCAGTCCACGTCAGCTGGTCGGTGGAGCCTTAAACTCCCAGCCGAGCCAAGCTGGGGGTGCCCTGGAGTGGGAAGGACACGGCAAGCGGCACCGTGCTTGCGGCAGGGCAGGGGGCTTGGCACGTGCTGTCCCTGTCTGTCACCTTACCCCGTGTCCTTGTCCCGCTGGCATCGCTGTCTGCTGGGCTCCTCCACACCTGGGTGCTGGCAGACAGATGGACACTGCAAACAGATCTTTCTCCTGCAGCATTCCTGGGCTCTGAGATGGGCTGAAGCCTCCGGTTTGGTTCTGGGGAGGTGAGTTGGGTGGCGGCTCTGTGCCCACGGAGCCGCTGCGGGTGCGTTGGGGCAATGCTGTGCCCCTGCGGGTGCCGGCTCCGGCAGGATCCCGCGCAGGCTGTGGCAGGGAATGCTAATGCACAGCGCTGCAGCTTTGCGGTGGCAGCGAGCCGGCTGCTGGCTGCTGTGGGGGTGGCAGAGATGGAGCAGGGAAAAGCTGGGGAGAGGGGGATGGGGCCTGTGGGGAGCTGCTGGCCCCTGGGGAGGGCTGGATGTCCTCTCCAGAGCATCATTCCCGCTGTTGCTGTCTGCAGTGGCCTGCGAACCGCTGACCTTGCTGCAGCCAGCTGCATTCCTGCCCTGCACAGCCCATTCCCAAAGACCTGTTCCTGCCCCACTTTGCTCTGTCCTGACTTATCCCAGGTCCCTGCAGTTCTGCCAGGCCAGGTGATGCCTTCCCCTTGGGGCTGTCAGGGGAATGAGACTGCCCTTGTTTGTCCTGACAGAGCTCCTGAAGCCATTCATTTTTCCTGTCCCTTTAATTTAATTCCTTAAAGTGGTTGCTCATAAATCCTCTGTGCCTTTGTGAGCCTGTCTGGGGCCATGGCTACCACCTCCTGTCCTGCTGTTCTGCAGGCACTGTGCACCTGGCTCTCCTCATTCCTTTGCCCAGATCTTCACTTCTTTGGTTCCTTGGACTGTCATGGCAATTTTTCCTTCTCATAATGAGGTGCCTGGGCTGGAATGAGTTGAACAGCTCATCGTTCTCTGTATGTACGTCCTGAGATGAGTCTGGCCTTTCTTGGGTGCAAGAAAACCCTAATAAGTGGTGAAAAAAAGCACAGGGATGTTTGGGGTGGAGATGAATTACTGGGGCTTGAGGCAGCCAGGTCACTCCTGGTGTTGTGTTAAATTATAGAATCCTAATTTTTTTCCAAGTTGCTCTTGGTACCTTCCTGTTGTTTTGCAGAGTCTTCCTGATGTCCAGAGGGGACGCTTGTGCCAGGGCCCCAGCACTGGGCAAGGCCAGAAGACAATTGAATTGCTGAACCAGAGTGGGGGGAGAAAGGAGGTTTTGGGGGTTTGATGGGCACAAACGGTCTTCAAAATGATGTAGCAGAGCCTGTGGCTTTTGCTTCCTGGTTTTCCTCCTTCATCCCTCAAGGAGGCTGGGTTTCCACTCTTATGTCAGTCCTTTGGAGATGGGAGAAGAGTTGGATATGCATTCTCCCCAGTCTTCAGAAGCATCTCTTGTCATCTTTTAATGGTGTGGGAGTGGAGACCACCCGTCCTGGGAGCCCCTTTCCCACGTGAGCTGCCAGGTCTGGAGTGTGGGAAGAGTGCTGGAGGCAGGAGGACAGTGTTTTGTTTTGACCTTCCCTGAGATGCTAGGTTATATTCTGCTGGGGGCTGGCCTACCACAATACTTTCTCTGGGAGCAGTGTTCTCTGTGCTTTCCAGCCTGTGCAAATGTTGGAGTGGGTTCCTGTGCTCCCTCCTAGATGTTGAGGCCGAGGTATTTTGCTCTGGAAATTAGGTTTTCAAGGTCAGGTTGGAGTTAATCCTTTGCAAGTGAGGATCTTGTGTGTGTTGCTCCTCCGAAGAGTTGGTGGGTGCCTCATCCCAGATTTTGGAGCAGGAAATGTGTGGAACTTCAGCACTCAGCCTGAGGATTTGCTTGTGCCTGGCTGTGTTTTTATCACCAGGAGTTTCCTGCGGGTGACGGTTGCATTTGCAGAGGGCTCGTTATGTTTCCTGCTGAGCCCTTTGATCAGGGCTGCTTATCTGGGGCTTCTAGCTCACCTTCACTCAGTACACGGTGGTGACATTCCAGGTGACTGTCCTGGGACCTGCACAAAAGGACTTTGTGCCAGGACTTCTCCCAGGGTGAGACTGGGTGAAACCAGGGGTTGAATCTGTAAGGGGCTGGGAGAAGAGTCAGGGAGCCCCACCAAGAAGGAGCATCATGGTGACACCTCAGCAGATGGAGGAGTCCCTTCCCAGGGAACTGGATAATTCCAGGGACTTGGGCACCCTGAGCAGTGCTGGAATCCACTCTGCACCGTCCCTCTCTGCCCACATCATTTCTGCAGACTTCCCTGGCATGGTTAACCCTTAGGAATGGGTGCTTTGAGACATCTTGGTTGATGGCCAAAAGAGGGAGCTGCCGTAGTTTGGAAATGGTTTGGTTGAAGGGGACCTTAAAGATCACCTAGTTCCACCCCCTGCCATGGACAGGGACACTTTCCACTATCCCAGGTTGCTCCAAGCCCTGTCCTGGCCTTGGACACTTACAGGGATGGGGCAGCCACAGCTTCTCTGGGCCCTCTGTGCCAGGTCCTCCCCACTCTGACAGGGAAGTATTTGGGCTGTGTTTTTGGCAGCTGCTCTCCCCCATGGGTTCTGTGCCTCTGAGACAGCAGGATGTGGAAGCTGAGGCCAGTCCTGCCTTTTGGAGCTGCCCTTGTTGCCCTGTTGACTTGGGCTGCTTGAACTGTGAATTTTAATTACACTTTGGGATCAATACGGTGGCCTTGGTAACCAGCTTATTGCTGCTGCAGAATCTGTTTACTTCAGGTTGGTGACAGCCAAAGGACTGAGGTGGCCGGGGACATGATGTTCCAGCTCCTTGAACAGGCTCCATTGTAATTCGGGTGAGGCTGCCGCAGCCTCGGAGTTGGGTGCAGCTTCCCCTTGGCTGCCCCCACAGACCTGGAGCTGGCTGGCAGCACCCGTTCCTGCCTGGCTGAGGAGCTGCCTGCATTCAGGAGCCAGGATTTGGGTGCGAGCTGCTGGAACCTGGTTTATCTGTGTGGTGTGGGTGGAAGGGATCACTCCTTCTGGCCTTTTTCAGTGAGAAGAAGTGGGCAGCCTGGAAAAGGAGGCTCCTTGGGACTTTGCCTTCCTGAAATTCATGTTTTAGTGTCATCCTTCCAGATGAGGGTGAGGTTCAGCCTGTGTCTGCTGTTTTCTGCCTCTCCTTCTTTCACCTCCTGACAGGGAGCTCTAGATTTCACAGATTCCTGCACTGTGGAGAGAGTTTTGCATCCAACCTGGGCATGTTTTGGAGCGAGAACATCTGGCTTATCCCTGTTGACCTTGGAGCTGTCAGCATCTTGCAGGCAGCACAGTGTCTCCTACGTTAACTAACCCCTTCTCCAAATATAGTGTGAGCTTGCCATCTCCACAAGGAGATTACTTTCATCCCTCCTGCCTCCTTTAAAAGAAAGGGGCTTCATGGAATCAGCCCTGCTTGCAGGAAAGGGTTGGCTTTGCTCTGACACAAGCCAGTATCCAGGGGGCTGTTTGTCCATCCTGGTGGTGACTCCTCAGACTCCTGAGCTGGGAAGAGCCCATGCTGAAGCCTGAGGTTTCTCCTGCTTTGTCTCTCACCAGATGCATCAAAATCTAAGTAATTTCCAGGGCTGAAAATAGTCTTGTTAAATGAGGAATGGGCAGCTTTAGTGGAAATACCACTGTGAGAGGCTTTGGGAGCCAAGGCAGGGGGAGGATGGATTTCCATGCTGATCCTGTGGGGTGTTTTCCCTTAAAGCTGTGACATAGGGATGGAGGATCAGCTAAAGGAACCTGAGAGTAGCTGGAGCCTCTCCTGAGTGGGATTTGCTGTTTTGGTTTTTTGAAATACCAGTAGAAGTCTTGGAATGCTGAGATTCTCCAAGGCAGTTTTGGGGGGAGACGTGGAGGCAGGTGGAGTGCCCAGAGTGCCAAGGGGAGTGATTCCTCTCCCAAAACACAGGGGCAGCTTTAGGATTATGGAGCAGAAGTTTGGCCTTCTCAATTGTTTTTTTTTTTTTTGGTGAACCTTCCCTTCAGCCCTGAGGTGTTGCTGAACGAGCCATTTGAGAGTGCCTCCAAGTGTTCCCTTGGTCACATACAACAGTACTTGGAGAGGCATTTTCTAATTAGTTTAAAAATTAATGCTAATTAAAGCTGATTCTCTCTCAGCTCTGACACACAAACACATTTCCATGGGCTTCCAGCTCTTCCAGCTGGCCTGTTGGAGGCCAGGAGTCCTCAGATTGCCCCATAAGCTGCTGGAAGTGATTTAACCCACAGTCATGGAATAGAGGAATGGTTTGGGTTGGAAGGGTCCTTAAAGCTGCTCAAGCCCCATCCAACCTGATCTTGGACACTTCCAGGGATGGGGCAGCCACAGCTGCTCTGGGCAACCTGTGCCTCAGCACCCTCAGAGGGAAGGATTCCTTCCCAATATTCCATCTAGCCCTGGAGAATCCATCCCCTTGTCCTTACAGGAACATGACCTTCTATTGCTTGTGCAGTTCTTCCAGTGTGGCAAGTCCATTTATTTCTGATTTCCTACTGCCCAAACACGTGCTATGCCATAGGCTGGGTGGGCACTGGAGATGAATGCAGAGGTGAGAAATCTGGGATAGCTTTAGACTGGTTGCTGTTTGCCCATTCATGGGGATTATGGGGTTAACCTGTGAGACATGACTGGAGTTCACTGCCCTTAGGGATCCCAGACATTGGACTTCTGCTGTTCCTTCCAGGAAGGAGATATCCCTGTGTGTTTCAGGAGATATCCTGCTCCATCAAAGTCGGGCCCAAGCCTTTGCTTTGATTCCTGCAGTCCAAGGACTAGGTGCCTCCTTATCTGCTGGGGGGGAGCTTTCCCACTGCTCCTGCTGGAGCACACCTTTGACCTCCAGGTGTTTATGAGGCAGATTTATCCCCAGTTACTATTTAACACTCAAAATCACATTTCTTTTATTGAATCCCTCCTTCTGTTTATTTTTCCTTTAACTGCATTTACAGTGATTCCCATCATGACTGAAATCTGTTGGTGATTTCCAGCCTAGTAACCTTTGGAATGGGTCTCTTTCTTTCCTGGTGGTTTTTTTTTCTCTACCAAGTTTTGGGATTCATGTGGAAGTCCTTAATTCTCCTCTTGGGCTCACAGAAACTTGGTTTGGCTTTTTTTTTTTCCTCAGTGCTCTACCCAACTAGCCTTTCCCTGGCAATGGAGGGTGGATGTTGGGATCAAGGCTTGGCTGGTTTGTTTTGCCAGAACCTCTGTGCCCTTTTATTTCTTCACTGGGAACAGTGTAAAGGTTTCCAGGTGGAGATTTGGCTGGGGTTCCTGCTGATGGGAGAGTGCCAGGCAGGTCTGTGCCTTGAGGGAGAACAGCCTGCCCTATGAACCCTCTAGGAGTGAGAGGTACAGATCCAGGAGCACCAAATTCCACATGGCTCTGCTTCCATTCACAGAGCAGCACCCTCGGGAAGCTCTTCCAGCTGCGATGTCTGAATGGAGCACTTGGGCTTTCTTCTAAAAGTTGGGGGAAGACCAGGAGAAAGTTCTCCTCTTGCAAAGGCCACACCTGGCGCAGAAGCAGGTCCTTCTTCCTGAGGATTGTTCCACTTCCAGCTCTTGCAGAGCCCTTGGTACTCAGGCTGTAGAGGACCAGGAGATGCTTGCTTAGCAGCTCTCCTGCTCTTCCAGCATCCCTGTGGAATGGTGGGGTGAAGCAGTGGGCACTGCTGGGGAAAATCCCCCCCCTTCACCTGGCCATGGGCTCTGGCTAGGGTTTTGTTTGCTGCTGGGAGGATTTGAACTGGGAATCTGGTGGTTCTTCCCTGGGCTTGGCCATAGCCTCATGTGAATTTGTGCAGCCCTTTGCCATCCAAGTTTGCACTGGCATGCATGACCAGAGCTTGGAGGTGGGAAAATGGGATGGTTTGAGTCACAGAGCCAAATCCACATCCAAACCCTCCCCTCCCCACTGGTTTGGGGATGAGGATGATGAGTTGTCAGGGTGAGAGTCTTGCTGGTCCTGATCCCCCATCCCTCTTCTCTGAGTACCTTGTTTTTCCTTTTCTTCCATCCTTAAGGAATGCTGTGATCCAGAAATACCCTTCCAGGCTGGCTAACCTCACAGGAAAAGAACCCTAAAACCATCCCTGTCTACCTTGCTGATCCTCAAATATCTGTGTCCTGTTGGATTGTGGAGCAGGAGCTGTGTGCCCCTGTGTGTCCCCTGTTTCCAGCCTCATGTCTAGACACTGTCCTGTGGGAACAGGGGCTGGCTCTTCCAGCTTGGAAGCAGAGCAGAGGGGGCCTGAGGACAGGGCAGCCAAGTCCTCTAAACAAACCCAGCACCCTGGCATGGCCACAGTGGGAATGGGGCCAGCTCCAGGGGCCAGCAGAGGGACACACACTGGGAGCTTTGGGAACCTGCAGCTAGAGAGTTTGGGATGGCCTCAGGGAAGCAAACGTGGCAATAGCTCTTTTCTCCTGGTCAGGAAGCTCAGGGTCCCCTCTGGGATCTGAGTGGCTGTGAAAACAGCGTGGAAGAGTTCTCAAGCAAAGCTGCTTATCTCTTACCTGGAATGAAGGAGAACACTGGTTATCTGACTTTTTTCTCCTCTGCTGATGAGGCTGAAGGGCCTCATTCCCTGGGATGCCTCTGCCCTCCCTGGACGCAGTGATGAGTCCCTTCTGCAAATCAGTGGATTAAAACAACTTGTCCTTTAGAAATGCCCAACCCAGCTCCTCCTTGGGAAAAGCCAGCAGCTCTCTGTCCTTCTGCAGATGAGGAATCCTTGGAGACTGAAACCTGAAGGTGCCCATCTCCAGGTGGGCAAAATCCAGCCCTGCTCTGAGCTGCTGCTCCCATCTCATGTGGGAGCAGGGCTGGTGAGGAGGAGGAGGATGCTTGTTTGAGCTCCAAAACGTTCCTTGTCTGGCTGAATTTCCAGGAATGACAAAGAAATGATGAACTTAAAAGACAGGTCATGTCAGGGCTGCCTTGGCAGTGTGGGCATCCAGCAGTGCCCTCCCCGCCTCTGCCAGGGAGTTTTTGTTTGGGAAAACATATAAAATAATGGGAGCTGGCTGCACTGAATAGTCCTGATCCCTGCTGCTGGTTTTCTGCAGCCGAAGAAAAGGTCCCAGGACTCTGGATCCTTGCAGGCTTTCTCCTGGGAGGACAGAAGTGGGTTGCAGAGACTCTTCTGCTTTAGAGATGTTTGTGTGGCTGTAGGAACGTGCTCTGCTCCCATTTTGCTGTTCCTCCCTGGGCAACTGTGCTGTGTCCTCACATCCATGGATGTCAGACTCGGAAGTCTGGAGGCTTTTAGATGGTTCATTGCTTCCTGCTTATCTCGGGTGATGTGTGGAGCCTGCTCCTGTCCTCGCTGCACTTATCCAGGACAGAAGTGGCTGGGAGGGCACTTTTCCCATGGCTGCGTATGTGCTGATGTTCACATTGTCTGTAATAATGAATAATAATAATACAAAAAGGATTGATGAAGCTAACCTGGGGTGCTAGGAATAGAGCCTGGAGCTGCTTCCCAGCCTGTGTCCTTTCCCCTGTGGAGCCTGTGCATTGATGAGCCATGTCCGGTGTGAGTTGGTAGATGCTTTCCAAAATCTCTGTTCCTTCCACAATCTGCTCCCACTCTCCCCCAAGGCTGCATGGGATGCAATCTGGGATGTGTAGCACAACAAAGGAGCTTAAGCGACTTCTCTGGAGCTGTTCTGGGAATGGAAGAAGTATTAAAATGAAAAGTAGGATTGTCCTGTGTGAGAGGGACATGCCGGGCTCATCCAGCTGCATCTACAACTCCCTCTCCCTGGAGTCAGGGAGTGGAATTTTCTTACTCTGTCAGCTCCAAAACCTGCTCTCCTGGCTGACCACTGGGAAAGTGCTTGGGATCGGTCGTGGAGGATGGCACACCCTGCAGTCATGAGCTGCCAGTTTGGCGAGGTGGTACCAATCCAGACCTGCAATCTGTTTGCCCTTCCTGTGTCGTAATAATTAAACAAATGAGACTATGTGTGCTGGGGACACTTGAGCTGCTGGGTTTGGCACTGCCCCGCCAGTGTTCTTAATGGATTTATCCTTATGCCCTAGAGAGAAGCTTGTCCAGGCTGGTCTTCAGCTTCTTGGTGGTTTGGTATGCACTGGGCAGTGTGGCCAGATAGGGTGGACAGTGCTCCCTCAGCTCCAGCCCTGGAAAGGGGGGTCTGAGCTGAACATGAGCAGCTGTTGGGAAATGTCAGATCTGCCTGGGAATGGGCACAGTGGCAGTGGATTTCCCAAAGGGAGAGAATGTCCTCCTGGCTTGGTTGGTGTGACCGGGAGCAGGCAGTGCCCCGTGATGCTCTGGAAGAACTTGGCAGGATATGGTGGATCCTGCTGTTTTCCTGCAGAACATTTCCCAAAATCCCTGCTGTTCCAAGTGAGGAACTGCTCATTTGGCCCCTTAGATCTCCAGCCCCATCGTCTCCTTTTCCAGGGCAGTGATGCTGAAAACCTCTGGCTTCATTCCTGTGCAGGGAAATGGGTGCTGTCTTGTTTTCCCTACTTGACCACGAATTTCTGGGATGAAAAAATATTTTCCTTGCTCTTAAACCCTTGTGCTCCACCCAGTTGGAAAAGCCGCTTCCAGCAGGATGAAGTTTGGGATGCGGTTCGTGACCGTGCTCTTGAGAGCTGGACAGCCCCAATCCTGCTCAGCCACAGAGCGCTGACCCGCAGCCCCCGGCCAGCCGGGAATGCCATTCATTCCAATTCCCATGACAGGCAGAGGGATTAGGAGATTTTCTCTGTCTCCTTAATGCAGCTCGAGCGCCCGGCACGTGGAGGGCACTGGTCACGCACCTCTGCTCCAGTGCCCTGCCCGGCCTCCCTCCGCTGCCGCCTCGCACTGCCGGACACAGCGGTAATTTCCCGGGCTCAGAGGGGCGTTCGGGTGGGTTGTTGGGTTTGGGTGCTGTTCATGGTGTTTGATGATAATTTTAGCCAGGGCAGATTCTGCTAAGCTGGGGAGTTCAGCTGAGCCTTGGTAAAGCCATGGCAGGGATTACTGGGGGTAATTCAGCACTTGGTTTGCTTAGCAGTTGCTTTTCCTCTCCCCTTGCATTCAATCCCCTCATTCCCATGTTTCTAAACCTGCTGTTTCTCTTGCAGAGTGGGGTTATGCCTCAGAGCTGGCTCCGCACTCACAGCTGGAGCTCTGAAGGGGAGGTGGATTGTGGTGTGGGATGTTGTGGGACTGGGCAGTGCAGCGTCCCTCTATCCCATCCTCTCTTCCACTGCATCCCAAAGGAACTTTGCTCTATAAGACCATCCAGGCAGCACATTTCCCTGAAGGCAATTGCCCTGTCCCAGAGCACACACATCCTGGATGCTGCAGGCCAGGACAGACCTGCACCCTAGGCTGGAACACTGTGTTTTATGTTTTTTCCCTCCTGGGTCACCTCTTCCCTGGAAACCTTTCCCTGAGATATAGAAAATTCCTTAGCTAACACTTTAAGCTGTTTTAATGCCAGCAGCTGTTTTATGGGGAATGTTTTTTATACCCTCTGGTTTGATGAGCTGCCAGAGGAAGAGCTTGATGTGAAGGCATGGAAATCTTGTGTCCTGAAATTGCTGATACTTTTTCCTCCTTGGAAGTGCCTGTGAGCAATACACTGGCATGGAAGTAGCACAAGCCTATCCCAGGCTATATGGAGAAGACTGATCCAAGGAATAGACCTTGAACAAATTCCAGCAACATCATTCCTTGTTGGGAATCCTGCCAAATCCTGAGCACAGTATTGGTACCTGCCTGGAAGTGCTTCTGCCTGTCTTATCTCTGGAACCAACTTCCCTGTGGGGATGGGGGTTGTGGTGGCCTCCGGATCGTCCCTCTGCTCTCCCATAGGGATGGAGGTTTCAATACCCTCCAGGTCCTCCCTCTGATTTCCCACGGGGATGAGGGTTGTGGTCTCCTCTGCATCCTCCCTCTGCTCTCCTGTGGGAATAGGGTTGGGATGCCCTCCGGATCCTGCCCTCCATAACCTCCCTCTGCTCCCCCGTGGGAATGGAGGTTGTGTGCCCTCCAAATCCTCCCTCTGCACTAAAAGACCTCAAACAATTGCAAAACCAAACCTTCTGTCTCAGTTTATCCTTCCTATTCCTGCCACTAATACAAACTGAAGTAGTTTGCATCAGAATCCAACTGGAGTCTACTGGGAGGTCTAGTGGGGGAAGCAGATACTGGGCTGTGATGTGTCCAGGATGGAGGAGCTGGCTGGAAACCTTGCAGCAGCAGCACCCACAGGAATGCCTGGGATGCTTGGCTGGGTGTGGTGATGGATCTATCTGTGCCAGTCAGTTCCTGGAAGGGATATTGGAGTCCCACATCGTTCCTCCTGCCCTCCCTTGAAGCGAGCCATGGGTTTCATGCCCCCATGTCCCTTCCTGAGTGGAATACTCCGCTGGTTTTGGCCCATCTGCTGGGATTCTGTAGGATTGTGGCAACGTTTTCCAGCCCAAAAAGCTGTACTGGTGCTGCAGCCACCCCAGCTCCAGCCTGTACAGATTCCTCCTTTCTGGAATGGATCATTTCAACTAAATAGTTTCATTCTTCTCCCCTCCGAAGGCTGTTTCCTGCATCAAAGCTTTCAGGGAGCTTTTGGGATGGCTGTGGCACTGAAAACCCCTCCTTGGAGCCGCTCTGGGCTGTCTCTTTCCATCATTTTGATTTCTCTAGGACTCCTCTCAAGGTCTCCTGGGTCTCGGGGATGCTTTGTTAATCCCACTCCATGCCATGACATCTCATCCCTGTTAAATGGCAAAATTAAATCCTGCAGTGACGTGATCTGAGTGAAGGGGCCGTGCTGGGGTTCTTCGTCAGGGTCTCCTGCATGGCAGCAGGGCGGGGGCTGCAGGCTGGGTTTGCTGGAGCTTTCCCTAATTCCCTTTCATCTCCGTCTCCTTTCGCTGGCAGGAACGGCACTAAGGCCCTTTGCTGGCTGCTCACTTGGGGCGAGTGCAGCAGCTGAGCAGTTCTGGGTTATTTTTCCTCTCTTTTTGTCCCAACACAGTTAAATTTGATGATCTGGTGGAAGGTGCTGGAGCCTTGAGTTGCCTCTGGCTGAGAGAGGTGACTGTTTTGGGAGTTCTCTTCCAATGGAAACATCTTGTCCTCCAGAGAAGGCTGAAAGCCAATGCAATGTCAACTTCTTTTTGTTGAAATGTTCTCTCTTGCTGAGGTTTTTTCCTGTGCTTTCAGTGTCAGTTTTGGAAGGATGTGTGGTGTTTTTAACCTGCGGGATGCTCTGCTCCTGGGGAAGAGCCTGGAAGCACCAGGGATCTGTTGGGACCACCCCAGCTTTCTTGCTGCTGCATTTTTGAGCAGAAATCTCCCAGGATTGGTTGGGGCAGGGGCTGTGGGAACAGGGGCTCTGCCTCCACATGGGATGTGGGTTGTACAAGGGGTGTAATTCCTGAGGGAGCCTTAGGGAGGTGGGAAGGGATTAAAGGGAATGTTTCAGGGTGCTCTTTTTATGTTCAGGTGTTGTGTTAAATCTGCAGGGTGACAAAAACCTGGTGGCAACTGTTTCAGGCAGAGGAAGGGATTTAATTTTTGGCATCTGTAGCCTTGTATTTGGTGATGTTAATTTTTGTGGACTGAAGGAATCCGTGGGTCCCTGTAGCTTGGGGAGGTGTCATGCCCTAAGGATCACCTCCTGATTTAGCACTTCTTTCCTTTGCTCTCAGCAAATCCAATTTGCAGATGACATGCAGGAGTTCACCAAATTCCCGACCAAGACAGGCCGCCGGTCCCTGTCTCGCTCCATCTCCCAGTCTTCCACCGACAGCTACAGCTCTGGTAGGTGCTGGGTCCTTGTCCTCGTGTGTTCCTCTCATAAACTTTCCTGTGGCAGGATTTGTGCTGCTGTTTGTACTTGAATGCTGAGGGAATGATTCCAGGCACTCCTGAAGCTCAGGCATTGATTGCCAGTTGATAATCCTGTTACCTCTGAGCAGTTTTAGAGAAAAAGAGTGCAAAATTCCTTCAGGGCGTTGGCTTTCCTTAGGAGATTGGTAGTTTGAGCCATGAGTGAAAGCTGGGAAGGGAAAGAGAGCAGAAACCTGAAGGGTAGGAGGTTCCTGGATTCATAAGGCCTGGCATAACACTCACTCCTCTTTTGATTTAGCTGCCTCGTACACAGACAGCTCTGATGACGAGGTGTCCCCCCGAGAGAAACAGCAAACCAACTCCAAGGGCAGCAGCAATTTCTGTGTGAAGAACATCAAACAGGCAGAGTTTGGGCGCCGGGAGATTGAGATCGCCGAGCAAGGTACAGAGTGGAGTGTGGGGCTTCTGGGGCTTGGGGCACGTTCTGGAGACCAGGAGCTGAGGAGTGGCAATTCCCACTCCTGCTGCAGCCTTGGATATCCTGTTTCCCCCTGCCAAAATCAGTTAGGGAAGAGCAAGATGTGCCAGCGAACGTTGATGCTGTGTCCCATCCCTTTTCTAGCAGGAGCAGAGCTCTTGCAGGGTTTAACGTTTTGTTGGCTTTGGATGGACAAGGATTTTGTAACACTTTCAGAGATATGAAAGCTGAAAATCCCAACCCCTTCCTCTGCAGGTGGTAGGAAGCTGAATTACCATTTCCAATGGGGTGATTGGGTAACTCTCCTTTCCTTTTAGAAGGGGAAGATAATCCAGGCACATCTAGAGCAGCTCTTCGGAGATGTGGCAGCTCTGTTTTCAAGTTCAGGTGCTTCACCTGCTACCACAGGGCTGGTGACTGTCCTTAGGAGCCTTCCTCAGGCAGTGCCAGTCCCAGACCCCTCCTTGCCTCTCTCCTTGTCCCTTGGTCAAGTGACAGATGACATTGGTGTTTTGATCCCATTTTGCACAAACCTGCCAGGCCAGGAATGAGAAGTATTCTCCCTGTCTGTGTAACAGTTTCAGCAGAAATTTTGGGGCTGGAAGTATCCTGGGAGGCCCTGAAGGGAGGGGAGCTGTGGCAGAGAGGGGACCCTGCAGACTGAACCAGCATTAAAACCTCTCTTCCTTTTGCAGACATGTCTGCTCTGATTTCGCTCAGGAAACGAGCCCAGGGGGAGAAGCCTTTGGCTGGAGCTAAAATTGTGGGCTGTACCCACATCACAGCACAGACTGCGGTGAGTGGCTGCTTATCTGTGAGGCCTGAGGTGGGACATCAGCTTCTCCATGGGGAAGAAAGTTCTTTATCTCTTTGGAATGGGAGAAGGCATGTTCCAGTGCAGAGTCTGGACGCGTTTTGGAAGGGTTGTGCTGGTGGCATTTCCCCAGGGCAGAATTTGGTTCCTGTGTCCATCACTGCTGCCCAAGGCCTGCCCTTGTGCCAGGGGCACCCCTGACCCCTGGGTCATCCCTGACCCCTGGATTATTCCTGACCACTGGCTTATCTCTGACCCCTAGGACATTGCTGGTGCCCAGGACATCCCTGGCCCCTGGGTTATCCCTGACCCCTGGGTTATCCCTGACCCCTAGCACATTGCTGGTGCCCAGGGCACCCCTGACCCCCGGGGCATTGCTGGCCTCTGGGGCACCCCTGGCCCCTGGGGCACCCCTGACCCCTGGGTTATCCCTGGCCCCCAAGGCACTCCTGACTCCCAGGGTGTTGCTGGCCCCCCGGCACACCCCTGACCGCCGGGTTATCCCTGACCCCCGGCACACCCCTGAGCTGGCACTCCCGCTGTCCCGCAGGTGCTGATCGAGACGCTGTGTGCCCTGGGGGCGCAGTGCCGCTGGTCTGCCTGCAACATCTACTCCACCCAGAACGAAGTGGCCGCGGCCTTGGCAGAGGCTGGTGAGTGCAGCCCCTCCTGCCTCCCTGGCCTCATCCCAGGGGACATCTTCTAGGGAACTTCATATTCCATTTGTATATGTTTTGTTTTATATTTATATAGGTTTTAGTCTATATTTGTGGAAATTCTCTATTTAATGTAATATATAATAATATAAAATTTTTATATTATAAAATTATAATTTATATTTAGAAATATTTTATACTAGGTATGTATAAATATATATACATTGACATAAAATATACAATATAAACATATGAATA
Source organism: Irena cyanogastra (assembly GCA_013397155.1). Classification (NCBI taxonomy): domain Eukaryota; kingdom Metazoa; phylum Chordata; class Aves; order Passeriformes; family Irenidae; genus Irena; species Irena cyanogastra. Next base: position 194,898 of record VWZV01007738.1, read on the forward strand.
CATGTGTAGATATTTATAAAATGCTTATAGATATATTTTACATTCAATATAAAGAAAATATATAAAATATATTTTAATTTTATATTTAACCATATTTTAATTCTATTTTATTTATTTTATACAGTTTAAAATTAAACAATTAATAGTAGTATTACTACTATTGTAGTTATTGTTAATAGTATTGTTTTTTTATTATCTATTTATTATTATTTCTTTGGAATTTTTTGTTCATTTTTTTTAGTTTTTATTTTGTATTTCAGTTTTAGGGAATTAATATTTTTGGGGAATATCTTCTAGGGAGGGATGGACAGGTCTGATCCTGCTGTATGGCCCCTTGGATCTTGTGTCCGTGTGTTTCTGGAGCTGGCCATGCGGGAGAGACTCTGCCAAGCCCAGCAAACTCCAGAGATTCTCCTGTTCTTTCAGGTGTTGCTGTGTTTGCCTGGAAAGGAGAGTCAGAGGATGATTTCTGGTGGTGCATTGACCGCTGTGTTAACGTAGATGGCTGGCAGGCCAACATGGTAAGGAGTCTTCTCCAGCCCTTCCTCTTCCTGCCTTCCTCCCTGGGGCTGTTCCTGGGAGCCTGCTGACCTTGAGAGGGCCTATGACCCCTATTAATGGGGGCTCTTGGAGAATGGCAGCTGGAGATGAGCTGGGAACAGCCATGGGAGTGTCAGGAGCTGCAGAGATGATGTCCTGAGTTGGTACACTCCAATGGCGAGGGAACAGCTCCTATGGAGTTGCCACGAGCCAAGAAATGGGACCTGCTTCCCCCTGCAGGAGCTGCCCCAGCCTCTCCTCTCTCAGCACAGATGCCATCTGCCCTCTCCCTCCCAAATCTGGGATCATAGTGGGGACCTTTCCCTTGTCAAAGCCGATGTCTCCCCTTGGTGCCTGGTCTGTGGTCACCAGTGATGTGTCTGTGAGCTGTGACACCTCCCACAGCCTGTCCTCTCCCATTTGCTTTCAGGGCCTGACTTGTGGCATCCTGAGCTCAGCCTAGTTAGTAAGTGCTGCCTGTGGTCACTTTTCTGGGCTGCAGAGCAATAGCAGAGGCAGGAAATCCTGTTAGGATCCTGCAGCTCCACACAGGGGTAAGGAATCTCCATGTTTTGGAGGAGACCCTGAGTTGCAGGCACCCAGGGAACCCAGGAGTCCTGGCCCCCAGGCCTCTGCCCAAACAGCCCCTCCAGCAGTGCTTGAAGATGCTTCTCCAAATAATTTTCTGCATCTTGTCCTCAGCCAGTGCATTTCTCAGTGGTGGGCCTGACTCCTCCCTGTTCTTCCTTGCCTGTTCTAGATCCTGGATGATGGTGGGGACCTGACCCATTGGGTTTATAAGAAATACCCCAACGTGTTCAAGAAGATCCGAGGGATTGTGGAGGAGAGCGTGACAGGGGTGCACAGGTGGGAGCTTTGGGAAGGCAGATCCAGAGATCTCAGGGAGTTGCTGCTCTCTGCTCTGACCTGCCTCTGCCCTCTCCCAGGCTGTACCAGCTCTCCAAGGCTGGGAAGCTCTGTGTCCCAGCCATGAACGTGAATGACTCTGTCACCAAGCAGAAGTTTGATAACCTGTATTGCTGCCGGGAATCCATCCTGGATGGGTGAGTCCAGCTCTTTTCCCCACTAGCACTTCCACATGGGTGGGTTTGGCTCTGGCTGCTCTTAAGCAGAGATCAGACTCTGCTGCTTTGACCTGGTTTTGGGCTTGACTGATCCCAACACAGGTCTCTCTCTGTCCCCCAGCCTGAAGAGGACCACGGATGTGATGTTTGGAGGGAAGCAAGTGGTGGTTTGTGGTTATGGGGAGGTGAGTTCTGTGAGCTGTGCTGGCCTCCCCCAAGCTCAGCATCCTGCAATTTCCTGTGCAGAGGCCATTTGCCCTTGCTATAAGGAGTAGATCCAACCTGATGAATGATAACCACGGAAATCTTGCTGGAATCTGCTGGGAAGATGGAGATCAGGGATCAGATTTCCCAGTTTGCTGCAGATGAACTGGGCTGCACAGCTGACAGTTGCTGGGAACGCTGGCCTGAATTGTAACTACCCACGGGTACTCCCATCTGCTGTCCCTGGCCCAGGTTCAGCATCCAGCCTGGCTGTCACTGAGCAGGGCAGGCGGCTTCTCCCTGGGTATAATACTCTGGCAGCAGGAAATTGTATGATGAACTTGTAACTGATTCTACCCTGGAAGAGCTGGAGCTGGGAGCTGCCACCTTCCCTCCATCTGTGCACATCCATGTGGGTGTTTATTTTCCGGCAATGTGCAGGGACTGGCAGGAGCAGTACAGGCTCTTCCCAACAGGAATTTGCTCCCTAATTCATTTAGGCACCAGTGGAGCCCTGCTTTGCTTGACCAAGAAGACTGTGCTGGCTTTCACTGAGCGCTCTGGGCTGGTGCCTGATTCTCCAGGCAGGAGTTGTGCTGGGCGTTGTTGTCTCCAGGGTCTGTCCTAAGATTTACTGGACTTCTTCACAACAGGGGAGTCAAAGAATCCCAGACTTCCAACTCATATTTGGGTTGGAAGGGAGCTTTAAGCTCATCCAGTTGCACCCCCTGCTGTGGACAGGGACGCCTTCCACTAGACCAGGTTCCCGTCCAGCCTTGAACACTTCCAGGCGTGGGGAGCCACAGCTTTTCTGAGAAATCCGTTCCAGTGTCTCATCCCCCTCACAGGGAAGAATTCCTTCCCACTCTCCCATCTAACCCTGCCCTCTGGCAGTGGGAAGCCATTCCTCCTTGTCCTATCACTCTGTTCCTTGTCCAAAGTCCCTCTTCAGCTCTCCAGAAGCCCCTTTAGGCACTGGAAAGGGCTCTAAGGTCTTGCTGTAGCCTGCTCTCCTCTAGGCTGAGCACCCTTAGGTCTCCCAGCCTGTTCATCCTGAATGGTTTCCCCTTTGGATGTGAGTTGAAGTCCCAGTTGGCCCTGCCTGGGTGTGCTCAGTAGACCTGAGGTTGGAGCTGGGTGACAGGTGAGGGTCGCTCTGGAAATGTTTTTGGTCCAGCACCTTGCTGGTCACAAAACAGGGCTGAGTAGAGTCTGTGCAGCAGAGCCAGGTGTTGGTGTGGGTTGGTGTTGTGGAGAGCTGGACTTTGTTTTAATTTTCCACTGAGGAGAGGGAGCGAGTCTGAGATGCTGTTGCAGGAACCCTGTGCTCCTTCTGCTGATGTGGGCAGCATAGGATGAAGGATCTGCCCCCTGAGGAGTGCAGGACAGCTCTGAAATCCTGTAGCTTAAAGGCAAGGGGGCAGTGTGTGCTCCTCTAGGCTGTCTTTAATTCCTGCTTGGAGAAAGGCTCCTACTGTGCTGGGGCTGCACAAGCTGTGAGAGTGTTGGGTTGGGAAAGCTCCTGCTGTGGACATTTCCAGATGGGACAGCCACAGCTTTTCTGGACAGCTTGTGTCAGGGCCTCACCACTCCCACAGGATAGAATTACTTCCCAATATCCTGTCTAATCCTGCCCTCTGGCACTGGGAAGCTGGTAGCCTTGGAGGGGGAGCTGGGCTTGTAGCAGTTGTGCCACTCACCAGGTACATCCTGAGCTGCTCCTGGCATTGGGCAAGTGGTTGGGATGAGGATCTTCCAGCCTGGGATGGTCTTGGGCTTGTTTAGGGTAGGGACTGTAGCACTAATGTGTCTGTGTCTGCCTCACTGTGGTCCTTCTGCCTTGGCAGGTCGGGAAGGGATGCTGTGCTGCCCTGAAAGCCCTGGGAGCCATTGTGTATGTCACAGAGATCGACCCCATCTGTGCTCTCCAAGCCTGGTAAGGTGTTCCCGTCTGCTTGGGAGTGTCTCTTTCTCTGCTCTTCCAAACCCTGCCAGATGCTGGAGTGAAGCCAGGGGGATCTGTGGCTCATTTTGGAGAACAGGCACTTCGTTGGGGTGTGATGGAGAGGGGCTCAGGCAGCTTTCAGGGATGGGTACTGGGCAGAAGGTGTTCACTGGCTGGTTTGGGGAGGCTGCTTAGGCCTCTATGCCACACATTCCTGGCTTATCCAACATTTCCAAGAGTGGGTTGGACATCCCAGCTGTTGCACAGCCCTCTTTCGTGGCATTGGTGTCCGTGGAGGGGTAGAGGAGAGCCTGGGCTGCTGCCAGAGCAGTTTGGAGCTGCTGAGATCCTTCATGGCCTGGAGCAGAGAAGGAACAGACTTCTCCTCCTCATCATGGTCCCTATTCCCCTTTTTTGGCCAGCATGGATGGATTTCGGGTGGTGAAGCTGAGCGAAGTCATCCGTCAGGTGGATGTCGTCATCACCTGCACAGGTAGGGATAGACAAGGTTGGCAGGCTGAGGAGCATCATTCCCAAGTGGGGTCTCAAGGGAGCTGGGAATGGAGGACATTTTGCTGCTGTGTGCTTCTAATTTTCCACAACAGCTGGGCTTTGCCAGGAGCTTTTCGCCCTGATTTGCTGTATGACCACAGTCCTGGCCTAGAGCAGAGGGACATCTTGGCCACATCTTGGCCAGGGTATTTTGGGATCTCCTAGAGCCTGGTTAATCAAAGATCAAAGATTTGGACACTGAACAGGCTCCCCAGGGAATGGTCACGGTCCCGGTCCTACCAAAGCTTAAGGGATGTTCGGACAATGCTCTCAGGCACAGGGTGGGATTGTTGGGAGTGTCCTATGCAGGGTCCAGGAGCTGGACTTGATGACCCTTGTGGATCCCTTCCAGCTCAGGATATTCCACGACAGCACTTGTCCCACATGTTCTCTGCTATCACAGCCACAAGGGCTCGTGTCTCAGGGAAGTTCCTCCGATGTTGCCCCAAGCTGAGCTTCTCTGACTCAAGTTCAGGGAAGGAGAGAAACCAGAGGGTTTACGTTCCGTTTGCTGTGGGATCAGCTGTGCCCTCTGTGCCTGCAGGAAACAAGAACGTGGTGACCAGGGAGCACCTGGACCGGATGAAGAACAGCTGCATCGTGTGCAACATGGGCCACTCCAACACTGAGATTGACGTGGTGAGTGCCAGCACCTCTGGCTGTGCCCTCCTGCTGGCTCCTGCCCTGACTGCAGCCTCTGCCTCCTCCTCCTCTTGCAGACCAGCCTGCGGATGCCGGAGCTGACGTGGGAGCGGGTGCGCTCCCAAGTGGACCATGTCATCTGGCCCGACGGGAAGCGGGTGGTGCTGCTGGCCGAGGTGTGTGGAGAGCTGGGCCATCATGCCTTGGGTCTCCATCAGGAAATCACAGATTTAGCCAGGTGGAAAAGTGCTGAGAGGAGCTTCAGGGCTCAAAAAAGGGGTTTTTGATTTATTTTATTTATTTTTTTGTTTTCTTTTCTTGAGGGCGGGTGTGTCATATGCCACATGCAGCCACAGAGATGCCATCTGGCTCCACTCTTCCGAGCTGGGATTCATCCCACTCAGGCAAACCCCATCTGTGCAGGGTTTCCCAGGTGCTGGGTGGGTCCTCTTCCCACAAGAGCTGTTCTGGTAGGAGGAGGGACTGGCTTTTCTGGGGACCACAACGTTCCCCTGCCTTGAAATGAAGAGTTAAAGTGGAAGCTGGAGCAGACTTGAAATGCTCTGGTCACTGTGCTCTGGTTCTCTGTGCCCCTGTTCCCTGGTCCCCTGTGCAGGGAGGGGATGGAGGTGAATCCCATCTGGGAACTCAGTTTGGTTTGGATTTGGGAGCATGTCCAGCTCTGTGCTGACTCCTGCTTTCTCCCAGGGCCGTCTGCTCAACCTCAGCTGCTCCACAGTTCCCACCTTCGTTCTGTCCATCACGGCCACCACGCAGGTCCGTACATGGGTGGGGCCCTGCACAAGCCTCAGGGTGGGGATGGTTTGGAAGGAGCTGGGAACACGCTGGGATTGGTCCTTGAGATGGCACTACTGCCAGAAATACCATTTTTTCTGGGCTGGAGTTATTGCTGGCGTGGACCCAGTGTTTTGCTTGCTGTTGTACAGCAAGTTTTGGGAGAGCTTTTAAATGAGTGGTTTCATGGCACAGATCCTGCTGGGCTGGAAGACAGGTTTAACCTTCCCCAGCACAGGTTTAAGCCCCTCTAGCACTGATTTAAGGTCCCCCAACATGTGTTTAATCCCACTTAGCACAGATTTGAGCTTACCTCAAAGAAAGTCTTTGTTTGGGCTGGGAACATGGAGAGGGCTGGTGGCACTGGGAACATGGGACTGGGATTGATGGGACTGGGAACACAGAAGGGACTGGTGGCACTGGTGCTCATGGGGAAGGACAACCAGGCTGACAGTGGGGAATTCCCTTATCCTCACTCCTGTCAGCCCAGGGGGACAGGGAACAGGCATGTGTTTTGGACTTGATTCCCAGTGGAAGCCAGTACTCCGGGGATGCAGTTCCACCTGTCCTGAAGGAATGACCCTGGTTTTTGGACACTGCCAGTTTCTGAGGAGCAGCCCCTCCATTTCCATGTGCTGCAGCAGCTGGGTGGTTTCAGAGGAGAAGAGCTGCTAAGCCTAAACCATCCTCATGTTTTTCCCTGGAGTGCTGAGCCCAGATGCTGTAAACAAGCTGGGTGGCAGCTCATCCTTGCTCTCTGATCCCTCCAGCGGGATTGTGGAGACCCAGACAGGGATGTACCCAGGGTGGGAGCCTTTCCCTCAAAGCATGTTGGAAATGGTTGCACTGTCCCTCCAGCTCCCAGATCCTTCTCTGCCTTTGTGAGCTTTGTGCTGGCCAAGCTAGTGGCCGTTCCTGACTGTTCCCAGCTTATTGCTGTGCTCTCCACAGGCTCTGGCTCTGATTGAGCTCTACAATGCTCCCGAGGGCCGGTACAAGCAGGACGTTTACCTGCTGCCGAAGAAGATGGGTGAGTGAAGGAACTGACTTCTTACTTGGGAATCCATGTGCCAGCAGTGTCAGAAGAACTCAAACCTGGGCTGGGAAACACTTCCAGGGGGACAGTGAGTTCAGGGAAGCCACCAGAGGCAGTGACCTTAAAATACGTGGGGGTTATTTGATTTATTTTTGTTAGCGTTCTGCAGCGTGGGAGGAATCCCACATCCTGCAGCCTCCCTTCTCTGGGATTTTCCATGCCCTGCTTGTGCCTTTAAAGGCACAACCAGCCCAGGCTTGGGTTCAGCTCTGCTTTGGGTGATGGTGAATCTGGGGTGCTGCCCAGCCAGGCCTTCCAGTCATCACCTGCCCGTGTTGTGGTGGGGGTGTGGACCCCCTGATCCCGTTTTCCCTGTTCCCATTCCCAGATGAGTACGTGGCCAGTTTGCACCTGCCATCATTCGACGCCCACCTGACAGAGCTGACGGACGATCAGGCCAAATACCTGGGACTCAACAAAAATGGGCCTTTCAAACCCAACTACTACAGGTGAGAGCTGCTGGGGCAGGAGCTCCCAGCTCCCTGTTGCTTTGGAGTTCTGCCTCCAGCTCCGGGGTCTCCAGCAGCAGAAGGATGTGGAGCTGCTGAGGCGTGTCCAAAGGAGGTCACAGGGATGCTTTGAGGGCTGGAGTCCCTTTGGGAGAGCAGGAAGGCTCCCAAGAGAGCTTAGAGTCCCTTCCAGTGCCTGAAGAGGGCAGAGTTAGATGGGATGTTGGGAAGGGGTTCTTGGCTGTGAGGGTAGGGAGGCCCTGGAACAGGCCCAGAGCAGCTGTGGCTGCCCCATCCCTGGAAGTGTCCAAGGGCAGGTTGGAGAGGGCTTGGAGCAACCTGGGCTAGTGGAAGGTGTCTCTGCCCATGGAGTGAGATAAGCTTTAAAGTCCCTGCTAGCCCAAACCAGTCTGGAATCCCATGCCTGGGGGATCCCCTTGCCCTGGCACAGCAGCACCTGCCACATCCCTCACTGTCCCTTCTTTCTCTCCTAGATACTGACGGGACCATTTCCATGAAGGACCAGACCACACAAGGCAGCATTTGAGAGATTATTTTTAAGAATCATTTTTATTTTGGTTTGCCTTTTTTTTCCCTTAACCACCACAAGAACCTGTTTTTACATTTTATCTGTGATTTTAAGGTCAAGTTTTCTTTTCTCCCCCTTTTCCATGATCGCATCCCTGTCTGATCTTGCCAGACAACTTGGGATTTGCTTCTTGCTTTCATGTGGCTGAAGCTGCTGATTCCCAGCCCTGGCTCCAGGAGGGGCTTTCCCTTTCCTGCTGTGCCAAGGGCACTTCATTCCTGCAGCAATGGTTTATTTTGGCTTTTATTTTGTACTTTTTCCCACCTTTCCAGCCCATGTCAGTCTCAGCCGGGCTCCCTGTGGATCCGGAGATGCTCTTCTACCTTATCTTCTATTTCTATGTGTGGATTATCTGCAACTTCTAAATTGCCTTAAAGAGCCCAGTTTTAGCTGCTAGATCCCTGCTCCGGGTGCCTCCTGGGAGCAGAGTGGCCTGCAGGACACTTGGCAGAGGGGGTGACTGTGCCCACGCCCAGCCCAGGTCCCTGCGCTGAGGTGGCCCAGGTTTGGTGGCCACTGGCCTGGGTTTGCTGGCCACCTGGATCCAGGGGAGTTCAGTGTTTCAGGGTGCTAATCTGAATCTGGATGGGGGTCGCTTTCCCAGCATTATCCTCATCTCTCCTAGGTTTTTTGTTTGGTTGTTGTTGTTTTTTTTTTTTTTTTTTTGGTTTTTTTTTTTTTTTTTTTTTTTTTTTCCCAAATTCCCCCTTTTNTTCAGCCAAACTGCACCTTAATTGAGTTTTAAACATTTTTTTCCATTTATTTGTTCTTTTCTTCCTCTTTCCTTTTTGATCCTTACAGAGATGTTTTAGAGGGCAGGGATTGTTTTTAGATGTTTTAAAGAGGAAACATTGGCGATGTGGCTGCCTTCCCATCTCCCACTGGGAAGTGCTGGGTGGCCTTGAGGGGGTCTGGGGTGGGTTTTGGGGGTGTTTCACTATTTTTTTTTTTTGAGCTGGATGCAGAGATGAGCCTTCCCCATACCCCAGCCCAGCCCCTCTGCTCCTTGGCGCTGTTTTTTCCTCACCCTCTCCCCGTTTGTCCCAGCTGCTCCCATCGCCTCCTCCGTGCCCTCCCTGCCTACATTTCCCTTTCCCAGCTTGTGCTGGGCTCTGGGAAGCTCCTTCCAACCCACTGAGGTTCCTCTTGGCTTTTTTTATCTACCCCAACCTCCTGTTCCTTTCCCCACCCAAGGGAGGGAAGGAGCTGCTGGCACCTCCTGGATCGTGGAGCTGCTCCTTCCCCCCTTTGCAAGGATCCACTTGGATGGGTCCTTCCGAGGAATTTGCAGGTCTGGGGGTGCAAAGCTCCTTGGGGGGCCAGGGAAGGGGAGAGGTGCTGAGATCATCCCCCTCTCAGCCCCTCCTCCATGTCCTCTGACTGTTCCTCTCTCCCTCCCTGCCTGGTCTCCTCCTGGATAGATTTTGGGGATCACCTGCCTCGCTCACCCACAGATCCCGGGAATCACCTGGCTCCCTTCCACCATCCCCCAGACCTCCCTGGGGACAGCTTAGCAAGCTGGGATGGGCGTTTGTGGGAAGGATTGGGAGCATCCCCCCTTCCCTGTGAGCCCCCCAGGCCCGGGGGTCCCCGTTCCCACCCCCCTGGTGGATCTGGGCCAAGCGCTCTGTGTCTGTGTAAGCCATGCTGGGGGAGCCCGGGGGCGATGGCGGCGGCAGCGGCGGGCCGGGAGCGAGAGGTTTATTTTGTATAGGAATGATTTTTAATGAATGCAATATTAATCCTTGCAGATGAGCAATAAATCATTAAAGTCTAATTAAACTATTAGGAAAAATGAAGTGCTTTTCGTTGTGGGTGGTTTGTTTGGTGCCTTAAGGGACATTGAGTTCTTTCCAAGCCCAAGGGCAGGGCTGGAATCTTCCTTTGGCCATCTCAGGGCGAGGATTAGGTCCCACCAGAATTTTCTAAGTGTTGCCACAACTCTGGATTTAGGGGTCTCACCCTCTTTAAAGCCCAACGAGGCACTTTTGCTTGGGATTTAAACCCTGTCAGGTTCCTTCGTCGGGGTCCGACTCCCCTCTGAGACCCATCAGGTTGCTCCTCTTTGGGGTCTGAGCCCCCCCAGCCCCTTCACTGGAGGATTGCCCAGTTCCAGGCCCTTCAATTTGGGATCTGCCTGTTCCTGCCACTCCCAACATGGCGGCCTCAGCACCCGGGCCTTCCCTGGGGCGAGGGCGGAAGTGCCACACCCAGCATGGCCGCGCCCAGTGTCGTGCCGCACCCAACATGGCCGTGCGGGGGCGGAGCCCGCCGCCCGGCCGTGTGTCNGGGCGGCCGCGCCCGGGAGGGGCCGCGACTTGGCCCGGCCGCCGCGCAAGGACTCCGAGGTCAGCGCCGCCGCCGCCGGGAGTGGGGCGGCCTTCCCGGGCGGGGCGGGGCGNNGCCGGGCCTCGTCCAGGGCCTGCCCATGGGTGCCGGTGCCCAGGGGCGGTGCTGGTATCCGGCCGGCGCCGGTGCCCGGTGGTGCCGGTGCTCGTGTATCCCTGTGGGTTCCGGTGCCCGGGGGTGCCAGTGTCCGGCTCTTTCAGCCCTGCTTGGGCACCGCTTTCTCCGGGACCAGCCCTGGACCAGCTCGTCCGCTGGCCTCGGTGCTCCAGGGCCGGTTCTGGACCGGCCGCTTCCCCGGTACCGGTTCCCTGGTGTGGAGCCGAGAGGCCTCGGGCTGCCCGGACCCTGCCTGGTCTCGGTGCCGATTTCCCCCTCATCCATCCCTTCCCCAGGTCCGGGCCGCTGTGGCCGGGCTGAGGCGCGAGGGTGGCTCAGTCCGCCGGTCCCAAACGGGAGTGACATGGCTGGCCCGGGGGTCTCCCTGCCTGTCCGGGGTTTTCTCGGTGTTACCGGCCGGTACCAGCCCGGGGTGGGGGTGTCGGGTTCCGCCGCCGTGCTCGGACCAGGGATGGGTCCATCCAGAGGTGACCAGCTCCCCCAGGGACACCCCGCGGTCCTGAGGTCACCCTGAGCCTTGGCGGTCCGAGGGTTGTGTGGAGCTGAGGTATCCCGGGGCTTTTCCAAAACATTTCATTCCTGGGATGGCCCCAGAGCCGTTCTCTCCCACGGGTTCCTCAGAAGGTCCCTGGAGTATCAAGGGAGGGATGTGAGGGGGAATCTTGGAGAACCTGAGGTGCTGGGGGAGCTCCCAGCAGAGCAGAGCCAGCACAAGGCCGGGGGTTGGAGCTACCCCTGACTCAGACTCCTGGAATTCGGGATTGTTCCGATGTGGGTCTGCCTCTCCTGTCAGAGTGAGAGCTCCCACATTTAGGAGAGTTCTGCTCTGGATTCGCACCTCGTTCAGGAGTGGGTGCCCCAAAAATTGTGTGGGTTTGGTTCTGGGTGTGCCCCTTCTTCAGGAATGCATGCCCCAAAATTTGGATGGTTCTGCTGTGGCTCTGCTCTTTACTCAGGGGTGGGTGCCCCGAGAGGGTTCTGGTGTGGGTCTGCCCTGTGCTGAGGAGTGTGTGTCCCAAAATTCTGCTCAGGGTCTGCCCCTCACTCAGAAGTGGGTGCCCTGAAATTTGGGGGAGTTCTGCTGTGGAACTGCCCCTCGCTCAGGAGTGGGAGTCCCATAATTCAGGAGAATTCTGCTCTGGGTCTGCCCCTCATTCAGGAGTGGGTCTCCCAAAATTTAGGATGGTTCTTGTATGGGTCTGCCCCTCACTCAGGAGTGGGTGAGGATGCTGTTCTGCATCCTCCCCATGCTCAGGAGTGGGAGCCTCATAATTCGGAAGAGTCCTGGTGTGGATTTGCCCTGTATTCAGGATCCCAAAATTTGTGAGTCTGGCTGTGCATCTGCCCCACTCAGGGCTGGGTGCCCTGAAATACTGTGGGTCAACGTTCCTGACTTCTGTAAAGGGAGCTGATATTTTGTGCTCTAAAGGTTCTCCTGGATGTTTTTGCAGCCTCTCCAAAGCCGTTCGGAGTTGTTTCATCCTCACTAATCCCATCTGCCTGGATGGTGGAGGGGGATAGCCCAAATTTTTCCAATTTTTTACGAAATGGGTGAGCTCTGAGAGCTCCTTGACCTCACAGAACCCTCTGCCTGTCTCCTGCTGTGTTTTTATTGTGCTTTGGGGGCTCCCCCCATGTTTTGGGGGTGCTGCAGTGGCTCTATGTGGCACAGCCCATGGAGATGCAGGAGGTGGGCTGGAGTTGCCTTGGTAACATTTGTGCTGCTGCAGGAATGTTTTTGGTCCCTAAACTAGGAAGACCAGCCCTGGATTTGCAGGAGGATGAAGTGAATTGTGAGTGTTTTCAGGGATTTTGGTTTTCCTGAAATATGCTGTGATGGAACTGATTTTTCCCCCGTGTTTTCAGGGCTATTCGGAGTCGCCAGACCTGGAGTTTGAGTATGCAGACACAGATAAATGGACAGCAGAGCTGTCAGGTAAGGAATTCTTCTGTGATGGATCAATTAATCAACTGTGATTTCTTCTCCTGGTAGAATTAAAGGAACTCTGTCAATTCCAGTATGGCTTTATTATTATGTTTAAATGCTGTATTGATGTTAAAAGGGACAGGATACGTGTAGTTAATATTTTTGGCCTTACACTGGGTGGGGTTTTATTACATTTTGATATTTTGGCTAAAACCACAGTTCCCAGGGCTGAGTTGCAGCTTGTTGCAGGTTTTTGGAGCTTCTCCTCTTTTGGCAGAGTTGTATAGCTACACGGAGGGGCCAGAGTTCCTGCTCAACCGAAAATGCTTTGAGGAGGACTTCAGGATCCACAGTAAGAGCCTTTTTCTAGATTCGTCTCCCCCTGGGGAGGGACAGGGATTCCTCTTCCTGGAGAAGAGGAGCCTGATGTCAGAGCTCACTGGAGTCTGCAGCTACTCCCCAGGGGCAGCTTCGATCTCTGCTCGCTGTGAGCAGGGACAGAACTCAAGGGAATGGCTGGAGCTGTGTTGGGGAGGGTCAGGCTGGAGATCAGGGAAAGGTTCTTCCCCCAGAGGGTGCTGGGCACTGCCCAGGCACCCCAGGGAATGGGCACAGCCCCGAGGCTGCCAGAGCTCCAGGAGTGTTTGGGCAACACTCTCAGGGACCCAGTGAGATTTTGGGGTGTCCTGTGCAGCACCAGGAGTTGACCTCTATGATCCTTGTGGGTCCTGCGCAGCTCAGGATATTCCACCATGCCATGACTGATCTAATGCCCTGCTGGATGGCAGGAGCCATCCCTCATCCCTCGCACATCCCGGGAGCCCTTCCCCCGGCTGCGCCGCCTTCCCTGGCTCCGTTGTGCCCAGCTGCGCCTGTCCCCAGCGGGGCCGTGCCCTAAGCCCTGCTGTGTTTGCAGTGCGGGACAAGAAGTGGCCGGAGCTGGAGCGGACGCAGCACCGCACGCACGCCATGCGCCTGCTGGACGGGCTGGAGGTGACGGCGCGCGAGAAGCGGCTGCGCGTGGCCCGCGCCATCCTCTACGTGGCACAAGGTGACACTGGCTCTGCCCCTTGGGTCCCCCACCGCTAGGTCCATGAAATGGATTGTATTGTAACATAGTTAATACAGATATTGTACAATGTAGTTATGCAATTAGATATACAGTTGTATATGTTACAGTGTATACATTAACTGTGTTTTATATGTAGTGTATATTTAAATATTTAATATAGAACTCCTTTATGTTCAAGAAGTTTATATATATAAGATATATATAAGATATATAAGATATATGTAAGATATATATGATATAAGATATATATAAGC
>VWZV01007738.1:208529-221122 GCA_013397155.1 Irena cyanogastra
TATTGTATGCTATATATTACATATATTACATGTTATGTCTTATAATACATTTTGTATATATTTATACATTATATACATTATATATTAAATACTGTATATATTTTATATATTATATATAGTTAATGTTAATCATATTATATATTATACGTTATACACAATGTGTTATATGTATTTTCTGTAATATATCAATATATAATATAATTAATATATAGTATTAATATGATACAATAATTTTTTTAATCTCTAGTATTTTGAAGAATTTTCATTCCTTGTGGATTTCATTCCACCTGGGGTGTCTTGAACAAAGCTGAATCTCGTGGGACCAGATAGTTTAGAGTAGTTTGGCCCAAATTTGGCTGATTCCTGGTGTTCTCCCAGTTCTGCAGAGCTGGAATGCATTACCCAGAGAGGGCAGTTCTGTGCTCTGCATGCCAGTTGTTCCCTCGGTTTGGAGGGTGTGTTTTCCCTACGAGGAGCTGTGGTGCTGTGGGAGGGCCTGTGGGGCTGGGATCAGCAGGGTCTCCTTGCAGGCACCTTCGGGGAGTGCAGCTCCGAGGCCGAGGTCCAGGCTTGGATGAGGTACAACATCTTCCTCCTGCTGGAAGTGGGAACGTTCAACGCCTTGGTGGAGCTGCTGAACATGGAGATTGAGTGAGTACTGGGGGAAAACACTTCAGGAGTGCCTCTGGAGCTCACCAGAGTGACTCCCGTTGTCCTGGATGTGTAATGTAGGATTATACCTGATACCTCCTGAAATTCCCAATGAATCAAAGTGCCTGGCAGCAAACAGGCAGCTCTGGTCCTCCTCATGTGGCTGTGCTGGGAACAGGGAGTTCATGGCAGCAGTGTCTGTCTCAGGGTTTGCAGCTGGTACTTGGAGTGCCCATGACAGAGTTTGAATTTCCCCAAATTCTCTCTAAGCTCTTCTCCCTCTGCAGCAACAGTGCAGCCTGTTCCAGTGCCGTGAGGAAACCGGCCATTTCCCTGGCTGACAGCACCGACCTCAGGTATGGAGTGGGAATGGGGGGACCAGGAGAGGGTCCAGTGTTTTCTGGGAGCTTTGGGAGGCTGAGGCAGGCACTGGAAGGGGCCCCAGAGCTGTCCCAGCTCTGAGAGTTTCTGCAAGTGTCCGTCATGCTCAGCCTGCACAGCAGGAATGGGACAGACTGGGGATATGAAAGCAGTAAAATTTGGGAAAGCAGATTTTTTTCCTGTTTGGACTTGTAGAGACTTTTTCCCCCAGTGCCTGTGTGCTGGTATGTATCCACATGAATTGTGGATGCAGTCTGGGTTGCTCCAGCTTCTCCCTGAGCCCTGGGTGCTGGCAGTGCTTCCATAACTTATCCCAGTCTCTGGGATTCAGCTGCCCTGGTTTTTGCAGGGTGCTGCTGAACATCATGTACCTGATTGTGGAGACTGTGCGCCAGGAGGCCGAGGGGGACAAGCCCGAGTGGAAGAGCATGAGGCAAACCTTCCGAGCAGAGCTGGGTGAGGACCAGGAGCCAGGATGGAACTGCCAGGGCTGGAAACAGTGACGTGGGATTTGGCTCTAGGAGCTGGGTAATAGTGACTGGCAGCACTGGGTGGTTGGTTTCTGCTCAGCTTGTGGGGCAGAGGGAGGTGAGCAGAGGAAGCCATCCAGCCTTTTCTGTTGCTGGATGCTCTCTCCCTGGGAAAAAAATGGAATATTTGATCTGTTGTTTCGTCTTAAACATAGAGGTAAGAAATTATGGAGTTTATGAGGCCTTGGAAGGGGAGAGGGAGCTGTCTGGGGTGAAGTGAGAATCTTGGCGCTAATGGGGAGGAGGGTGCAGGAGCTGGTGATACTGGTGATCAGGGTGAGGCCAGGGATAAGGAGTTCCTGGCTGAAGGTGCTGTGTGGTTCCAGGAGCCCCCCTGTACAACAACGAACCCTTCTCTGTCATGCTCTTTGGGATGGTGACCAAATTCTGTAGTGGCCATGCTCCACACTTCCCCATGAAGAAGGTGCTGCTTCTGCTCTGGAAGACTGTGCTGGTAAGGAGAGGCTGTGGGATGTGGGATGGGTGTGGTTTGATACTTGGCAGAGGAGGGAATTCTGCTCTCAGGTGTAATTGCTCCATCATCTTGTTCTGGTGTTCGGTTTCCCTTTAAACCCAATCCAGGTTTTCTCCGATAGGGAAGCATTGGGTATTGGTGTCTGGAGCTGGATACTAAGGATAAACACAAAGCAAAGTCCCCGGCTGGGGGAAGGAAAACTCTGAACAATTGTGGATGCCTGGACATCCTCCTGTCCCTCCTGCCTCTCTCAATGACAAGAGGAGCACAGGACAGGCAGCTCCTGTTTGAAACCCTGGGGCAGAATTTGGGCCCCTCAGGACAAGAGAGACTTTGAGGGGCTGGAGTGTGTCCAGGGAGGGGAACGTTGCTGGGAAGGGTCTGGGGTGGTTGAGGGAGCTGGGGGGACTCAGCCTGGGGAAAAGGAGGTTCAGGGGGGACCTTCTGGCTCTGCACAACTCCCTGACAGGAGGGGGCAGCCAGGTGGAGTCAGGCTCTGGTCCCAGGCAACAAGGGACAGGACAAGAGAAAACAACATCAAGCTGTGCCAGAGGAGGTTTAGCTTGGATATTGGCAAGTTTTTTTCGTGGAGTGGTCAGCCATTGGCACAGGCTGCCCAGGGCAGTGTTGGAGTCACCATCCGCAAGAGGATTTAAGGGACACTAGATGTGTCACCTGGGGACATGGATTCCTGGTGGCCTTGGCAATGCTGTGGGAGCAGTTGGGCTCAATGATCTCAGAGGGCTTTTCCACCCTGAACGATCGTGTGATCCTGCAAAGTGGGTATAGATGTCCCTGGAGCCCCCCATGCTCAGCGTGCTGTGGTCTCCCTTGCAGTGCACCCTGGGAGGCTTTGAGGAGCTGCAGAGCATGAAGGCAGAGAAGAGGGAGATGCTGGGCCTGCCACCACTGCCCGAGGACAGCATCCAGGTGATCCGCAACATGCGGGCGGCCTCCCCGCCTGCCTCTGCCTCCGACCTCATTGAGCAGCAGCAGAAGCGCGGCCGGAGGGACCACAAGGTGGGGACAGGGACATTAGGGAGGGCACTGCCAGCCTCTGGGCTTGTTTTTGGGATATTCCCTTCCCGCTCTCCCCTCTCCAGGCCCTCATTAAGCAGGATAACCTTGATGCCTTCAACGAGCGGGATCCATACAAAGCTGATGACTCCCGCGAGGAGGAAGAGGAAAATGATGATGACAACAGCCTGGAGGGAGAGACCTTCCCCCTGGAACGGGATGAAGTGATGCCCCCCCCTACCCAGCACCCCCCCAGCGACCGCATCACCTGCCCCAAAGGGCTGCCCTGGGCCCCCAAGGTCCGGTGAGTCCGGGGGACTCTGCATTGGGACAGCTGGAACAGGGTCAGGGAAACGGAGGCTGTTGGATATTGGGAATCTCAGCAGGGATGTAGGGAAGTTGTTTGGGATGGGATGGTCACTTTGATGGCTGTTTTCTTGCGGGGTTGGCTGGGCACCCTTTACCTGACCACAGAGCTTTTCCCTGTGCCTGGGCTGTGCCTTTCCCTGTGCCTGGCTGGGCATCTGTCAGATGCAAGGGAGGATGTGACTCTTCCTTTCTCCCTTTGCTGCAGGGAGAAGGACATTGAGATGTTCCTGGAATCCAGCCGCAGCAAATTCATTGGCTACACGCTGGGCAGGTGAGTTCAGAGCCAGCCCAGTGCTGCCATCCTGGGGGGCCTGTGGGAGAGGCCAATTTGGGGGCTGCTTTTATCTCTGCATGGCAGCAGGGAAGGCCTTGTCTGGCTGGTCTGTGGCTTCATCCCTGGGTGGTCTCTGCCCCACCCCTGGGTGCTCAGCCCTGCTTCCAGCCTGGTTCTTTGCCTCCTCCAGTGACACCAACACCGTGGTGGGCTTGCCCAGGCCCATCCATGAGAGCATCCGCACCCTGAAGCTGGTGAGTTAAGGAATTCCTCCAGCCCCTGCTGCTGTATGGGTGCCCCTTGCCCATCTCCCTGCTCCCATCACAGCTCAGGGTAGATTTTCCTGACCATTTTCCCCTTCCTCCACCCGGTGATGGGAGAGCAGCCTTAAGCTTTCATCTCATCCTGGACTCACAGATTGTCTGAGCCTCTTCCTTAGGGGACTCTATCCCTTTCTTAGGGGGCTCCATCCCTTCCTTAGGGGGCTCCATCCCTTTCTTAGGGGGTTTTATCCCTCTCTTCATGTCTTCATCCCTTTCCTATTGGCCTTGTCCCAGACCTGAGCCCAGCAGCTCCCACCCTGCACATCTACACAGGTCACCCCTGGCACAGGAGTCTGGGAGGGATGGAACAGGGTGGTGGGAGCAGGGGGGGCTGGGGGGCAGTGCTGGGGGACCGTGGTGACCCTGCCCTGTCCCCCTGCAGCACAAGTACACGTCCATTGCAGAGGTGCAGGTGCACATGGAAGAGGAGTACCTGCGCTCCCCACTCTCCGGAGTGAGTGTGGGAATGGCATGGGATGGAGATCCTGGGCTGGGAGTAGGGAGCACGTGGTCCTGCCAGGTTTTTTGACAGGGCTGAGGGGTTTGTTTTGCTGGGGAGGGGTTTCTCTGGGGCAGTGGGGATTGGGGCAGGAGTTGGGGGTATCCTGCCCTTGGGTTCATACCCCATGGTGCTGGTCACAGCTCCTGGGATGAGGTTTTCTGGTCTCTCCTGGCACCAGGGGGAAGAGGAAGTGGAGCAAGTCCCTGCAGAGATCCTGTACCAGGGCCTGCTGCCCAGCCTGCCCCAGTACATGGTGAGCTGGGGAGCACTGGGATCCCCTGGATCAGTCCCTTTCCAGTGATGCCTCCCAAGTTTTCATCCCCTGCCCCTGCCCTGTCCCTCCTGCAGTGGGGAAAGGGCCTGTTGCCAGTCCCCTGAAGCTCCCATTTCCCTTCCATCTCTGCCTTCTTCCCAGATTGCTCTGCTGAAGATCCTCCTGGCTGCAGCCCCCACCTCCAAAGCCAAGACAGACTCCATCAATATCCTGGCAGATGTCCTGCCCGAGGAGATGCCGTGAGTGGCAGTGGAGCAGAGGAGCTGGCTGGGGGTGGGAAGGGAAGGAGGGATGGAGGGAGCTGGGGGAGTGACCTGGTGTGGGCTAGGGCTCCTTGGGGGACATGACCCTGCTCTGCCCTGGATTGCACCCTGCAGGAAGTGGTGGCCTTGGCAGTGCTGTGGGAACAGTTGGACTCGATGATCTCAGTGGGCTTTTCCAATCTGAATGTTTCTGTGATCCCGTAAAGTGGGTTTGGGAAGGGCAGGTGTAGATGTCCCTGGAGCCCCCCATGCTATGGTCTCACTTGCAGTGCACCTTGGGAAGGTTTGAGGAATCATGGAATCATGGAATGTTTTGGGTGGGAAGGGACCTTAAAGCTCATCCAGTTCCACCCCCTGCCATTGGTAGGGACACCTTCCACTAGACCAGGTTGGGCTTGGACACTTCCAGGGATGGGGCAGCCACAGCTTCCCTGGACAACTTGGACCACCCTGAGAAGGAAGAATTCCTCCTGATACAGTCCCTCTGTGTCCCCTAGGACCACCGTGCTGCAGAGCATGAAGCTGGGCGTGGATGTCAATCGGCACAAGGAGATCATCGTCAAGGCCATCTCTGCTGTGCTGCTGCTCCTGCTCAAACACTTCAAGCTCAACCACATCTACCAGGTGAGGTGGGCTAGGGTCCAGCTGTGCCCACAGGTCTTTGGGCATGGCAGGACCCCAAGTGAGTCCCCATTCACCCATGTTTCTCCTTCCCAGTTTGAGTACATGGCCCAGCACCTGGTCTTTGCCAACTGCATCCCGCTCATCCTCAAGTTCTTCAACCAGAACATCATGTCCTACATCACTGCCAAGAACAGGTGAGGGAGAAGGCTACCCACCTGCATTCCTGGGGGATGTGGGGAGGCATCCCTGTTTCTTTGCCCCCTCTGCAGTCTCTCCCTGGCAGTGGCTCAGGCTCAGGCAGACCTGGAAAGTTCCCACCACAGCCCATCTGCAGTGTGTGGGAAGTGGGGACTGTGTTGCCGCCATGCCAGGGGGGATCTAGGGGTACAGCACGACCACCCTCTCCTTCCTGCAGCATCTCTGTGCTTGACTACCCCTACTGTGTTGTGCATGAGCTGCCGGAGCTGACGGCAGAGAGCCTGGTGAGTCCTCCTGCTGTGACAGTCCTGGCACCTGGGCTGCTTCCTGGGGGAATTTGGGATGCAGGGAGGCAGCAGGGTTCCAGCACCCAGCCCTTGCACCCTCAGCTCTCCTGTGCTCAGCCCCTGGGATTTTGGGGAGGAGGATGGGGATGGCAGATGTCTGCTGGGGTAGAGCGTGTCTAGAGAAGGGAATGGAGCTGAAGAAAGGGTGGGAGCACCAGGAGTGGCTGAGGGAGGTGGGAGGACTCAGCCTGGAGGAAAGGAGGCTCAGGGGGGACCTTGTGGCTCTGCACAACTCCCAGACTGGAGGGTGGAGCTGGGGGTTCAGGTTCTGGTCCCAGGGAACAAGGGACAGGACAAGAGAAAATGGCCTCAAGCTGTGCCAGGGGAAGTTCAGCTTGGATATTGAAGAAAAATTCTTTGTGAAAAGGATGGTCAGGCACTGGTACAGGCTGCCCAGGGCAGTGTTGGAATCACCATCCCTGAAAGTGTTCAAAAAATGCATGGGTGTGGATGTAGCACTTGGAGACAGGGATTACTGGTGGCCTTGGCAGTGCTGGGGGAACAGTTGGACTTGATGATCTCAGAGAGCTTTCCCAACCTTAACAATTCCATGATTGGATGATTCCATGCCCACATGCTGTGCTGTCCCCTTTGGATGTGGCTCCTCAGATCACCACAGCCTCTCTCCATCCCCACTCCAATCCCTTGCCTGACCCTGCATTTCCTTCCCTGCAGGAAGCTGGAGACAACAACCAGTTCTGCTGGCGGAACCTCTTCTCCTGCATAAACCTCCTGCGCATCCTGAACAAGCTGACCAAGTGGAAGCATTCCCGCACCATGGTGAGGGCTGGGAATGTTCTGGAGCTCAGCGTGGCCAGGCACCTGCACTGGGGGTAACCTGGGACAACGCAGTGCCTGGTGGGGAGTGAGGAGCGAGCAGGGGAACAGAGGAGGGGTTGGCCCAGGAATCCATCCCAGCTGGGATCTGGGAATGTTCTGGCAGATGCTGGTGGTGTTCAAGTCGGCGCCGATCCTGAAGCGGGCTCTGAAGGTGAAGCAGGCCATGATGCAGCTCTACGTGCTGAAGCTGCTCAAGGTGCAGACCAAGTACCTGGGCCGGCAGTGGAGGAAGAGCAACATGAAAACCATGTCAGCCATTTACCAGAAAGTGCGGCACCGCCTCAACGACGACTGGGCCTATGGCAACGGTACATCCTGGCATCCCTGGCATCCCTGGCATTCCCAGCCCTCCTGCTCCAGGGTCTGTGCCCCGAGCTCACCCTTTGCTGCCTGGGGCTTGGGCAGGTGTGCTGGGTTGGCCTTGGGGGACCTTGGCTGGTTGCGCTTGACCACGTGCCCACCAAGCTGCTCTGTCCTTTCCCAGCTGGACAGGGCAGAGAAAATCAGATGGGGAATGACTTGCAGGTTGAAATAAGGTAGTTTAGTACAGCAAGAGCAGAAAAAAGTAGGTTTGTTCTCTACTTCCCAGCAAGTGATGTTCGGCCACTTCAGGGAAGCCAGGCTGCAGCACGTGCAGGCAAACATTTTAAATAACAAATGCCCCATCATTCCTCCTCCTTTTCTTAGCTTTTATACCTGATCTGACATCACAGAATCTGGAATATTCCCTTGGCTAATTTGGGTCAGCTGGCCTGTGTCCCCTCCTAGGATCTTGCCTACTTGCATGTGCTTGATGGGATGGGAATGTTGTGAGACAGTGCAGGTGCTGTGCCAGCTCTGCCCAGCAGAGCCAAAATACTGGTGGGTTCCCAAAACCATCCCTGCCAAGCCTAGCACTGGCAGGACTCCTATGGGAAAACAAATTCCAGCTGAGCCAGACACAATGCAGCAGGTCCGAAGTGTGGGAGGGATTTGGGTGGTGACATTGCAGGGACATCCCTGCTCTGCCAGGGGTGTCAAGTCTTGGCTGAAAACCCTTTTTGGCCTAAATTGGGCTGGAACAGCAGGTTTGGTGCCTCCCCGAGGGGGTCCAGGTGCCCCACTGGTGTGTCCCCCTCCCACCATCAGGATGTGGGAGCTGGGACAGGGTGGCATTGCAGTTTTGGAGGTTTTGTTTCATCCCAGGAATGTCCTTTGGGGTGTACCAGAATTTCCTGGTGCTGAGGCAAGTAGGGCCAAAGGGATTCCCCCCATTCCTGGCTTCATTTTGGTTGTTTCCCTGTGGTGGGGATGCTGGAAGTGGTGGTGGAGATATTGGTGGCTCCCGGCTCTGCATTTGTGGAAGTACCTAAAAGACCTTTCCCAAGTGGGAGGGCACTGGGGCTGTATGGGTTGTTGGCAGGAGACAGATCCAAAGGATATTACAGACCCTAGGACATCATGCTCAGAATATAAAGTGGGGGGGAAAAGGAGGAATTGGGGGATGTTGGGAGTGATGGTGTTTATCATCCAAGTCAGCATTCCCTGGGATGGGACCCTGTTCTCCTAAAGGTGCTGAACATCTGCCTGCTCGTGGGAAGTGGGGAATTAGTTCCTTGTTTTTCTTTCCTTGTGTTGCACAGCTTTTGCTTTCTTTAGTAAGCAATCTTTATCCTAACCCACCAGTTTTCCAGCTTTTACCCTCCTGATTCTTCCCTGCTCCAGCTGGTGGGGGAACAAGCAAGTGCCTGCATGGGGCTCAGTCTGGCTGGGGTTAAACCATCACACCGAGGGCTTTGGGCTGGCTGAGGAGTCCCCAGCTCCGCTCTGACCACTCTCATCCCCGTTCCAGACCTGGATGCCCGTCCCTGGGATTTCCAGGCAGAGGAGTGTGCCCTGCGTGCCAGCATCGAGCGCTTCAACGCGCGGCGCTACGACCGGGCCCACGGCAACCCCGACTTCGTGCCCGTGGATAACTGCCTGCAGAG
Organism: Irena cyanogastra; assembly: GCA_013397155.1. Taxonomy (NCBI): domain Eukaryota; kingdom Metazoa; phylum Chordata; class Aves; order Passeriformes; family Irenidae; genus Irena; species Irena cyanogastra. The sequence continues at coordinate 217,565 of VWZV01007738.1, forward strand.
CGTGCTGGGCCAGCGCGTGGACCTGCCCGAGGATTTCCAGGTCAACTACGACCTGTGGCTGGAGAGGGAGGTCTTCTCCAGGCCCATCTCCTGGGAGGAGCTGCTGCAGTGATGGACACAGGGTGGCAGGATGGGTTGCTTGGAGAGCTCGAGGCTGACCTGCTGCCACGGGGCAGGGAAGTGAGGTTTGGGGGTGTCTGTGGGTGGTTGCGAGGTTGTGGTGGGCTTGGGAAGAGGATGGAGCTTGGAGGGTCCTCGCTGAGACCACATCCTGCCCCTCTGCCTCCTTCCAGGCTCATCCCAAAGCTGAGGGTGCCCTGGGGGTTTCCCATTCAGGGGGGATCTCTGCCCACCCCATGTGATGCTTTCAGAGGCACCACCCTTCCCGTGCCCCTCAGCCAAGAAGGGGGAGCAGGTGGCAAGTGTGGGAGTGGGCTCCTTGGGTGGGACACCAGGCTGGCCCTGCCCAGCCCCTCTGGGGGTTAGGGAGCCTGGGGGGGCTTGAGGGGCTGGGGTGGCCTCACCCCATGAGGGGTGCAGGAGCTGTACATATATTATATATATTTGGTGATACCTCTGCCCTGAGCGTGGCTGGGCTCTGTCCGTGTCCCTGTCCCTCCTGCCTGGAGTTGGGCTGGGATGAGAGTTCCTCATCTCATGTCCTTGTCCCCACTTATCCCTCAAATCCCAGGGGGTACATGGCCCCTCACCAGAAGCTTTAGTCTTAGCTTGCACCCAGGGGGGCTGGGGGGGCTGGTGGTCTCGGGGGGAGCAGGTTCTCACAGGCCTGTCCCATTCACTGAACCCTCCCCCAGCTCTGTCCTGGGATTTCTGACACCACTGTGGTGTTACCACTGGGATTTTCTTTGGTCCCTGCTCCCAGCAGAGGATCCTGACACCCAATCCTGCCAGAGCTCAGCCTTACACATTGACTGGCCTCACTTTCCCTGGGAGAGGAGCAGCAGCAGCTCTGGAGGATGAAGTCCTGGGGGATTCACCCTGATTTGAGGCAGGGATTTGCAGAGATGGTTGTGGGGTGGGCAGAGGGAGCCTGGGACAGCCCCAGTTCCACCCCATCACCTGCTGGGATTCTGAGCCTGTGGAGCTCCAGGAGTGAATCCAGCTGTGGGGATGCTCAGCCCTGGAAGCAGCAAACTCAGCCTTATGAGACATCAGAGAAGTTCTGTGGGCTCAGCATGGGTGGTGTGCCTGGAGCTGCCCCCATCCTGCCCTGTTCCCCCTCAGCCAGGGGTGGCACTGAGCTGGAGCCCTGGATCCATCTGGATGCCCAGTGCTGTGCCCTGACCTCATCCCCCTGTGGGCAGCACAGAGCCAGGGTCTGGATGTGCCTCCAGGAGAGGCACAGAGAAGGAAATGCTGCCCTGGCTTGGTTTAAGGATTTGGAGTAAAACTCCTCTAGAAATCCCTGCTCAGCCTGCTCCTCACCCATGGACCTGCTCGGGGCACTGCAAACCCACCCAGCAAAGCTCCCTCGGCTCCATCAGCACCACTTTGCACCCCAGTAAACCCCTGAGCATGGTTCAGGGGGAAACACCGTGTGCTGCTGGGCTGGGATGATCCCAGAGGGCTTTTCCAACCCCAGAGACTGCAGCACTCTGGTTGTGGCTGGAGTGTTCAGCAGCCCAAACCTTGTCCTTCATGCTGTGTTTCAAGGGAGCATCAGGTCCTGGCAAAGTCCAGCTCTCAGTGGGAGACAAATGGATTTTATCCTCCCTAGGACAGCGGCTTTTAAACAGGGACTTCTGGGGCACTTTGGGTTTTCTTACTGCCCTCCTCATCCTGCACCACAGAGCACTGCTGGATGTGCCCCCAGGTCCTGCCAGGGCTGCAGCCACCCCTGGCACCCACGTGGGTGCCTCCAGCACCATCCTGCCCCCCAAACCCCATTCCCAGCACCACAACAGGCCTGAGGAGCCTGTTGGGAGTCTCCATCCCCAGCCCCCCTGGCTTTATAGGGCTGCTGGAGCCACAATTAACTTATGAAAAATGTGGTTTATTGTTTAGAAATGAATAACAAAATGCCCACTGGTGGGAGGGGTGTGAGATGTGCTGGGTGAGGGTGGGCAGCTTTGGGCTGCCTCCTGTGGCACCCTCTGTGGCCAGGCTGTGCCCAGGGTGCCAGGGCTTGGCTGAAAACCTTGGGGTTTTCCAGACTGGGCTGGAACAGCAGGTTTGGTGCCTCCCCAAGGGAGGGATCCAGGCGCCCCCCGGGGGTGTCCCCCCATCAGGATGTGGAGCTGGGGCAGGGGGGCACTGCAGATTTTGCAGGGAGGGGGTTTGGCCCAAGTGTCCCTGGGGGTGTGCCAGCATCTCCAGTGCTGGGGTGAGCAGGGTCCTTCCTGGCTTCAGTTCTTGGTGTTTCCCTGCACTAGGGGAGGTCACAGTGGGTGAAAGGGGAGACAGGACACATCAGCTATTGGGGGGACTCAGGGAGCCCCCCTGGGGACCCCCAGAGCAGGTGAACCACGTTGGATATGGTGAGGTGCCCTGTCCCCCAGGACTGGCCTTGCAGAACATGCACTAACATGCAGAACCCTGCAAAATGCAGAAACCCCCCCACCAACCCAAATCGACCAATTGTGTCCCCAACAGCCCAGCTGGAGCACCTGGGAGGGTTCCCCCCTGCTGGGATTAAAACACCTTCCTGAGGGGTAACAGGGTGACCCCCCAGGGAAACAGCCTTTAATTTGGGATGCTTTATTGTGCCAGGGCCTTATTTCCCCTCCAGGAGGGAGCAGATCAAGCTGTGATGCTCGGGGGGGCTTTGGGGCTCCCTGGCCCTGCCCCCAGTAACCCCCGAGCACCAGCAGCTGTCCCAGTCCAGTCAGTCTTCCCAGTATGGGACTGGGAGAGGAAGAGCCCAATTTCTGCCACTGCTGGTTCTGCTGGGCAGGGGGTGAACGGCCAAATTTCAGCTGGGGAGGGGAGAATTGCCCCCAAAACTCCGCTGCCCTGCTGCTCCACAGTCCCCTCCTCAGCCACACCCACGGCTGGCAGTGCCCGGCTCGGGCGGGGTGGGGGAACCCCCGGGAATCTCCATCCAACCCCAGTCTCCGAAGGTTTTGGTGGGGCTCAGGTAATTTGCGGAGCCATTTCTGGGGTCCCGAGCTGCCGGTGCCAGCCCTGCTGGGGCAGCCTGGGTTTGGGGGCACCTCCTTTTCCTCCCCACGGCCCCCCTTTGGCCCCCTCTCAGCGGGGGTGGGGGCAGCGACATCGTGGTGGGTGCGGAAAGCTCGGGGTGTGCGGAGCGGGACAGGTGAAGGTGACCCCGCCACCCCAACCCCACTCCCTGCTGCGGGGTGGTGGGGGATGCACTCCGGGGGGCGAGGGCTCCGTGTCCATCCCGCGGGGGGATCATGTGGCCCAATTCAGGAGGCTCCCGGCCGCCTCTTTGCTCTTCATCCTCAGCGGCATCAGGGTGGGCGCCTTGTAGTCGTGTTGGGCGGGCGGCTCGAACGAGTGGGGGGCCAGGCCCGGGGGGGGCAGCCCGTGCAGGGAGTAGAGGCTGTTGATGCCGGGGTGGGGGCCCGGGGAGGC